>CM075821.1:15119684-15514684 GCA_037975025.1 Excoecaria agallocha | reverse complement strand
TTCAATCTTGGTACTCTTCAAAACCTAAGAGGAATCTTGGTAGCATCTAACGTTATCCTTGAAGAGAGAAAAGAATTTGAGAGAATATTGAAAAAATATGAAAGAGTCTTTGCCTAGACCTATGAGATATGCTAGGAATTGATCGTGTAGTCCTTGAGCATGCCATCCCTACCTATCCTAGGTATAAGCCTGTCAACTAGAAGCTTAGGAGGCTTAGGCTGGAATGGAAAGAGAAAGTCAAAGAAGAAGTAAAGAAGCAGATAAAGGCTAAGTTTCTAGTGGAAGTCCAGTATCCTACTTGGTTGGCAAATATAGTTCTAATGGCTAAGAAAGATGGAAGGGTTTGAGTCTGTATAGACTATAGGATTTGAACAAGGCCTATCCAAAGGATGATTTTTTTGCTTCCTTACATAAATATCTTAGTAGACAGTGCAGCTGCCTATGCAATGTATAGTTTTGTAGATGGGTATATTAGATATAATAAAATTTTGAATAAGATTGTAGATAGGATCAATTACTGAATCAGGCACATACACTTACTGAGTCTTACCGTTCGGGTTAAAGAATGCAGCTGCTACTTATTAGAGAATGGCTACGAATATTCTAGATGATCTGATTCATAAGGAAGTAGATGCATACATAGATGATATGATGATCAAGTTGGTAACTCAAGAAGGCTACTTTGAAGCTTTAGAAAAGTTCTTTCAAATGATTGATAACTACAACCTTCATCTGAACCCAAAGAAGTGCATGTTTGTGGTAACTTTAGGGAAGCGCCTAGGATATGTTGTGAGCCAAAAGGGGATAGAGGCAGATCCTGATAAAGTAAAAGCCATCAGAGAGATGCCTGTACCACAGAAAAAAAAAGTTCGAGGGTTTCTAGGCAGATTGCAATACATCAGTCAATTCATAGCCAAGCTGACTTTCATCTATGAGCCTATCTTTAAGTTTCTTTGAAAATATCAGCCGATGGTATATTTTTAGATAGCTTTTGACACTATCAGAGAATATATTTTACATCCACTAGTACTGAGGCCATCACAAGCTAAAAAGCCTTTAATTTTGTATTTGGCTATAGAAGATAGTTCATTGGGAGCCATGATGGCTCAAGAAGATGATTTTGGTGTTAAGTATGCCATAAATTATCTCAACAAGAAGTTTTTGCCGTATGAAACTAAGTATGTAGAAGTAGAGAAGATTTGCTAGTCGATCATTTGGGCCTTTAAAAAGCTAAGGTACTATTTTTGTTTGTACAAGGTGTAAGCAATAGCCAAGCATAATCCTCTTAAATACTTGCAAGAAGCACCCTCGTGTTGGAAAAAATAGGAAGGTGGCTGATTCTCTTGCAGGAGTTTGATATTGAGTATATTACTCAAAAAACCATCAAATGAAGGGTTATGGCATAATTTTTAGCAGACCAACTATTAGAGGATGAAGAAATATCTTATGAGTTCCCTGATGAGAACATTGTAGCTATAGCAGTTTGGGGATGGCAGATATTCTTTGATGGAGCCATGAACAATAAAGGTGTAGGGATAGGAGTAATTCTAGTAATCTATGAGGGAGAAAATATTACCTTTAGCAAAAAAACTCAGATATAAGGTCACGAATAATAAGGCTGAGTATGAAGCATGCATCTTCGGATTGGAAGCTTTATTGGCCCTAGGGGCAAGAAGTGCAAAGGTTTATGGTTATTAATCTTTGGTGGTTTACCAAGCAAAGGGTGAATGGGTTGTGAAAGAGAAGCGGTTGATGCTTTACGCAAAATGTTTGAAGGCTTTAGGTGATCAATTCGAGGTTTGTACTTTTGGGTGTGTTCCTCAAGTTGAAAATCAATTAGCTGATGCTTTAGCAACATTGGTATCAATGTGGGATAACCTAAAAGGGGTAAGCATAAAGCCTATACTTATTTTTAGCTTTAATAAACCGTGTTTTGAGGTTGAGCGAGTGATGGATGTCGAGGAAAATAATGGAAACCTTGGTATTTTGGTATTCAGAATTACCTTGAGAAATTTGTGTTTTCGAAAAAAGCTACAGAGAAAGATTAAAGAATGTTACGCAAGCTATCCACTTAGTTCATCACTATAGGAGGGATACTTTATAAGAGGTCAATAGATGACCTACGATTGAGGTGTATAGATGAGAAAGAAGCTGAGAAAGAAGCTAAGAAAGTTATAAAAGAAGTAAATGTAGGAGTCTGTGGTGCTCACATAAATAGGCTATCTTTGGCTAAAAATATAATGTGCCAACTATGGATACAGATTGTTTTGGGTATGTAAAAAATGTCAGTTATGTCAGAAATACACTGATTTAGGACATGTGCCCATGTCAGAATTGTGTAATCTTACCTCACCCTGGCCCTTCGCTGCTTGGGACATTGACATCATGGGGATGATCTATCCACCAGCATCAAATGGACACAGGTTCATTGTAGTGGCTATTATTTACTTCTCAAAGTGGATAAAAGCATAATCATTCAAGAATTTAGGTGCAAAGGAAATGGCAAGGTTCTTTGAAAAGAATTTCATATGTAGATACGGGGTTCCACACCATATTATGTCTGATAATGGATCTCACTTTCAAGGAAATATTAAATGAATGCTTAGAAAATATAGAGTTCAGCATCATAAGTCCTGCCATATCATCCTCAGGCGAATGGAGCGGTTGAGCCAACCAATAAAAATGTAAAGAGAATTTTAGTCAAGATGGTTAGAACCTATAAGGACTGGGTTGAGAAGTTACCCTTCGCATTATAAGGATATAGAACCACAGCTAGGACTTCAACTAGAGCCATTTCTTTTTCATTTATTTACATAACATAAGCTGTGCTACTAGTAGAGATTGAGCATCAATCATTGCAGGTGGTTTTAGAAGCTGAATTGCTAGAAATAGAATGGGATAGGCAAAGGTTGCTTCAGCATAACCTATTAAATAAAGATAGCATGTGAGCTTATTATCATAATTAGATTTGTTAGAACAAGCTGGCACGTTCTTTTGGAAACAAATTCATAAAGCATCCCCTAAAGGAAAGAGATATGGTTTTCAAGCAGATAAGGCCAGGCATACCCAACATTAAAGGCGAGTTTAGCCCAACTTGGGAAGGCCCATTTGTATTAAAGAAGTTATTGTCCAAAGGAGCTACAATACTAAGTGACAACGATGGAAATGATTTTAAAAAATTGATAAATATTGATAGGTTGAAGAGGTTCCATGGCTAGACTCAAAAAAATAAAAATAAAAAAAAGAGAATATAGCCCTACGGGTCGAAAATCGGTAAACGGTGACCTTGCTAAAATTGGATGCCTCGCTAAGGTGAAAATCAAAAAAAGTCATCTTGGGCAAAATTAGGGGCAGAGTGAAAGTGTTCAATCAAGAATACCCAAGTGGGCTGATTGATAACAAAGGAAAGATACTTTCAAGGTTTAGTCCTATGAATGAGTAGAGCTTTGCAGTTTTGAATTTAATGTTAGAATAGTGGTCATATATAGCAAAAATGTGTAGAAATATTCTCATATGTAATTCAAACTCATACATTAATATGAATAAGAGCAGTCTATTATACATACTCTAAGTTATCTTGTTCGATACGAAAAGTAGTACATAGTTCTTACATTGCATATTTAAATCTAAAAATCACCCTCTACTGCTCTCGCCTGAGTTTTGTCATAGCCAGTGTTGCAACGCCTCAAAGTTAGATTAACCGAACAATATGATTGGTCAACATGACTTTGGAAATGGCTCGATGAAATAAATGAGTATTGTAAAAATAAAATAAAATAATGTAGAGGAAAAAGGAAAAATTATATGTTAAGTTATAGTTGAATTGGGAGTTTAAATGTAAAATAGAAATGTTTATGGGCCAAATAACATTTACAAGGGCCTAAAATTGAAATTCCTCACCTCCACACCCAAATCTATATCGTTTTGGGGTGGGGTTTATTGTTGGCTGCCAATTTCAGAAGAAATAACCTCCTTTTTTTTCCACTGCCTCTTTCGCATTTTCTTTCTTTACCCTCTTCGGTTATGCCATCACTGCCGTACCATCCACCATCGCCCTCCTCACCGCAGTAGCTTTTGGCACCATTGCCCTCTCTTTTTCTTCCTTACCCTTCTATCGCATTAGAGTAGCAGCCCCATTCTCCTCTTTTTGCTTTGATTTCATTCTCAATTTTTTCCCATTTGAACATGAGGTGAGCTTCATTAACCCCATATTTAGTGAATTATAGTAGGAATTAGAAAGATAGAGAGGAGATTCAAACCTAGGGAATTTTTTTTGGGAAAATTGGGAAAGATGTTAAATTTGTATATTTATTGAGTTATTTAGGAAATCGAGTAGATAATTAGTTAGAATTGCTTTGGTTTAAGAGTTTATATATTTTTTATTAAAAGATTTATGTTGAATTTGTGGGTTATAAAGAAAAAGAAGGAGAATTGAGCATAAAGGGGAAGGCAATGAATAAAAATTGACAAGTTGGGGCTTGTAGAGGTTGAAATTGAAGAAAATTGATAGCAAATTGGTATGTGTTCATGCAATTCTATTTTTCTCTAAAATTTGTGTATTATGTAAGTAATGGTCTTTAACAAGTGGAGAAGGATTTGTATGAATTAATGTTATAAATATTTATTTAAGTGCTACGTGAATAATAGGAGACGATTAAATTAAATTGTAGGAATTTAAATTGCAAATTTGTTAGATAATATATAATATGTAAGTTATACATAATTGGATATTAAGTGAGCAGTATGAAATACTAAATTGAATTATAAGAGTTTAAATTGCAAAATTGTCATCTTACTTATATTGTATAAACCTCTAGATCTTTAAAATACATATTATTGTTAAATTAAATTAATAAATAATTAACTATAATTGCGAAATGGAAGGAATACATTAATGAAATTGAATGTAAGTTGTGAGTCATGACTTGGTCTTAAATATGATTTAAGTTTATGTTAAATTGACTTTAATTAGTGAGCTTTATCATGATTTTAAGAAAAATTGTTATAAATATTGTTTTGTAATACTTGGATGAACTTTAAAATTAGGTATGGTATTTAAATATATAAAATTCAATATGCTCCTATTAGAATTGGCTTTGGCCAAATGGCACAAGAAGTGAATATTAATGGTATGTTTACCATTCTTGGAATGTGAGTTAGAAATTTGTGAAATTAATGTTAAATTATTTAATTAGAAGGTACTTGAGGTTGAGAATGTGATAAATTTTAATTTTAGACCTATAAAGAAGTTAACTTAGTTAGCCTACGCTGGACTAAATCATAAAATTTTAATGTATAAGCTAGATTGTTTAGGGAACTTGATTAACATACTAGGGGTGAATTGTAAAATTAGTTATCATATTTGAATGTAGTAAAGTGAATATGTTCATATTAGATTTGACTTTGGCCAAAATTGTACATGAAGTAAGATTAATGGCATAATTGTTGGATGAGTTAAATTATTATGATAGAGACTATTTATAACTAGTTTAAGAGCAGTAAGTTAATTAGACTGCATGTTATGAGCATAATATTGCCTATTTGAATTTTTGAAGGATAAAATAAGTGATAAAAGTTTTGGAAGTATTGTGAATGATAAAAGAAAATTATAACTTTAATATCTGTTTAAGTAGGGGATCTAAACTAAGTGTCTAGTTAGTTTAGTCTAACTGATATTGGAAGATTATTTTCACAAATTTAAAATTAATTATATTTGCCTTTAGTAAAACTAGATGAAAATTGGATTAATAGGATAATATTGGCATGACAATTAGGGAAAGCTAGCAATATTGCGTCTAAACATGATTACCGGATTAAATAGCTCCAAGAGCTCTTCCGATAAATGTAATTAATTTGAGTTTTGGACTGAATGACTCTGTGAGCTCCATCCACATATACATATATGTATATATATAAATATATAATTTGTGATAATATTATGAATGTCAATAATGAGTAAAAAATTTTACTTAGGGGAATATAGAAAATAAATAATAAATTCTTAATAAATAAATTTAGAATTTTTAATTGAAGGTAGTTACTTAGTTATTCAATGAGTCATAATACTAATTAAACCTTAATTTAGCGAAATATGAACTAATATGTGAATTATACAGGTTCAAGTTTTCATATAATGGATTTATTTCTTTTATGTCTGGAAAGGAATTTTGTCTTGGCCTTTATACTTTATTTAGTAGTTTTCAAAGAGATTAATCTATTATGTGTCTTCTTTAGCAACTGTTAGGGCTTACGGTTCAGTGCTTTCTCTTTATCCATTTAGAATTGCACCCTTTGCTCGAAAAAACTTATAGCCATCAGAGGAATACTTTCTTAACCTTAAGACTCTACCTTGTATCTTGAATTATGGGCTGACTACCAAAGGGAGGTTGCTCAAGCCTTGTCTTTACTACTAACCCCTTATTTCTCTGGATGCCTATAGTGCCCACTTTTTGATTCAGGGTTTGCTCTTGGAGGCCCACTTTTAAGGTTTGAGATCGAAAGAGGCTCACTTAACTCATAAATTGGCTACTTCACAATAAAAAATGATCAAACCCAAATTATTGTTAATAGTCAACTCATGAAGGCATCTACTAATGGGCCTAAAAAGGTGGGTGTCATAGAGTTGCTATCGAACAGAACGTTGGAAAATGATTCTCAACCTTTTGATGCCCAAACAGAAACTGGTATTTGGGACATCACTCTTATTAGGCATCTTGGTTAGGTGTTGTTTTATAATTAAGTTTTATATTTAATCCCCTCTTCTCTCTCACACGATGCAAAACACTTAAAATTAAATAAACATTCCATTCATATAGATAAAGTGGTAAAAATGGCAAAATAAATCTACTTAATTATTACATAAGCAAATTATCTTTATAACCACAAAAAAACAATATATATACATAAATTAAGGCATTCATTTGGATTTGAGAATATTGGTTTCCCATGCATATCTTATAAAGAAAACCTCTTTTTATCTCATGTGGATTTGGGCTAAAAATTGGACTTTGGCCTATGCTTCAAGGAAAAACCAAATTAATTTAGTAGAAAAATGTTTTAAATGTCTTTTCCTCTTATCGTGTATAAAAGCCTTTTTTACTAATTATTACATTCCCAAAATAATAATACATCCAAAATAAATATCAAATAAATAAATAATAATGAAAGTTAAATAATAAATAAATCTAAAGATAATAAATAATAAAATAATAATTGACCGAGATAATCGAGGGGTAAAGATGGTGACAAATTTTGGAGCATGACTTCCCATGCAAAAAGCCACATAAAAAACCCTTCATAGCAAGGATATTAAATACTAAAAAATCACACAAAAAAATTAATTAGTATTCTCAAATAATACAATAAAAATAATTACATATTTATTTTACACAAATAAAATGGATTTAAGTACAAAATCCCATTATACAGAAGTAGAATCACATAAAATAGTGCACAAATATGAAAAAAATTAACAAATAGCATAAAAGATACATAAAATGCATGAAAATACTTCAAAAAAAGCCTAAAATACACCTATAGATTCCTAGAACCAGGCGAGGGACAACCACACACAAGCGAGGGATGGGACAAGGAGACAAGCTCGCGATGTCCCATCTATCAGATGACAAACGACCATCCATCGAGTCATCTTCCCCTTTATCGCCTCTGAACAGAACCAGAATGCAGAGATTTATGGCAAAAATGTAGGAAATTATGGAAAATGAATTTCTAGCCTTAAACATATATTTATAGGGTCATAAATCATGTGAAAACCAAATTATAATAACAAATCATGCATAAAATACATTTAAATTGCATATTTATAGATTTAAAAAAAAGATAAAAGAAAGCTTAAAAAAACACAACAATGGAGAAATCCAAAGATTAATCATGCCTATAACATTCTTTGAAACCTAGGTTATGATCATATCGCAATTAAACATACATATCACTCAAATACAGTAATTAAAACACATCAACTCACATCAAAAGACCTTATGATTATGCAAAATAAATTGTAGAGAGAGAAAACAAGATTGAACCTAGAATATTACCCTCGGGAGATATTTTGACTCTATAACTTTTTTAGTCTAGATCTCTACTCCGATTCGTGATCACCGTTGTCAAAAGAAAGTAATGAGATTCATTGTTTGTGTGCGTTTTAAGCAAGAATTGCTAGAGCAAACATTTGGAGAGAGAAAGAAATTGAGTCTTCTTCTTCTCTAAAGTGGCTATCCAAAGAAAAGTGATTCCTCATCCTTTCAAAACCATAGATTTTAGATTTTATACCTAGGCAAGAGTTTTAGTTGGATTCTGACACAAAACCTCCCAAATCTAGAGATAAAACCCATGCGAATCTAGAAGAAATCCTTTTAGGATAAATCTGTCATTTTAAATTCTAGAAAATTTAGGATCTAGATTTCAAGCCATGGATGGGCATCCCTAGATGAGAGGCACCTGTCCCTCAGTACTAAACCCAAAATTTCCCAAAATGCCTCTTTGTAGCACCCTAATTCTATAATCTATACATATCACTTCATCCATCTCAACACACATGTTTTACTATGCAACATAAACATATATCAACTATATAGAGAACTGATATTCATACTTAATCCATAAGAGTGCTATACTATTAAGACTTCAAAATATACATTAGAGTCTCTTTACAAAATATAACCCTTGATAACATTTTACAAAATAGTTGTACTTTTACAAGATTTCCAACACAACATAAAACCCTTGAAATACAAAAAGGAACCAAAAAGTAGACTATATACTTTATAATCTTCAAAGACTTGTGTTGGCCAACCTACTACAGATATCAGTCCTACGAGAAGTCCTAGCCTTGCAACCTACAAGGATGAAACACCCGTGCTAAGCTATAAAGCTTAGTGGGGAACTAAATCATGATAAACAACCACTCACAATGATCGTTAGCAAGCACACAAGATGCCTCAAATATAACAAAGCTTTATTTCTAGAAATGAATAAACATCTAGCAGTTAAATCTTATTATGGAATTCACAAAGTTCAATGATAAAAATTTAATTGATACTATAATCATCAAACATAATAATGTAAGCTCCAATGTCCTATGGCTTTAAATTCAACTAATTATCATGTGTTTAGTTCCTAAATTGATACTAAACCGTGCTAGCATAATTATCCATTATTTTTTTATTTATACTCGTATGTCTTTGATATACACCCACTAGAATTAAAATGGCAAATCAACACTTCAAATACCATAAGATCTTTATAATACTACAAACTTACTTTATATAGCATAAGTTACAAAAACAAGCCTATCAATTAAACATAACAATTATACAACATTGCCAGATTATTCTTATATACCCAGGTTATAGGTCTTAGTTATGCATACATCACACCGTAAATAACAAACACAATTTCATTAAATGTGTACATATAAACAATGTGAACATATAAATATATTCATAAGAAAACTATTTCAAAAACACTGGTTGTTACTGACTAACTCTTATAATCTTTAATATGAAATATGCTTATGCAATTATAAAATTATTGCGTCCATTAAATATTATAATACTGCTTAACCTAATAAAAATTCCTTCATTTGTCATGCATTGGCATACATCTAGAAAAAGACTTATGATCATAAAGAACCCATATATGTATACCATCCATTTAATCAAAGTAACTTTGGTGTAAAGCCTGCACTATTCTAAAGACGTGGATAACGGGTTATACGGTAGTACCCGAAGGTACAAATAAGATACCCGAAGGTATTAAACGATGATCCCTTATAGGGATAAAACTATATGATAAATCGATGGACCCAAACGAGGTTGAACAAATAACATGGACCCAAACGGGGTCAATCAAATAACATGGACCCAAACGGGGTCAATCAAATAACATAGACCCAAATGGGGTCAATCAAATAACATGGACCGGTCAAGCGGACCTAAGCGGGGTCGGCTACAACCACACACGAGGGTTGTTTTAAATAAACGTTAACTTTTAAACCCAATTAGGGTCACTATAACTTTTAATTTCAAGTGGACCTAAATAGGTCAAAATTGTTCAGAAATAGCTGCAAGATACCCTTATAGGCATGCCTATCTATCCACTTCCTAGACTCAATGCAGGTAATTAAATCCCTTTATTTTATCTTTCTTTAATTCATTTATATTCTTATGTGTACATGTATACTCTTGTGTAACTGTAAACAATGTATTCATATACACAATCATGTGTAACTTTCTGTAAATCTATGAACGTATTCACTGTTGGGTATTACTATTTAATACTTGTAATCTTATTCAATCATGTAACTATTCCGCATGTCAAGACTATACTTATATAATGCCATTATATGCTTGAATAAGATTTCTATAATTGATTCTATAGCACTGTAGATATGTATTTTAGCATGCCAACATGTGACAACACATATGCTTTATCATGTCATTTCAACTAAGCAAAGACATAGTCATACAACTAAATTTAGTAGCCTTAGGTTCATCGATATGTATACAACTAGGTACCATCATCTTTACATATAAATATATATAACATGACTTTTTTTCATTTTCTTAATTTATATACCCCAGCATCAAATGAACATTCATGGATAGCATTTTTAATATTAACTATCATGTATGTATTTATATCTACATTTAAGTATGTTTACATAAAACAATCTTGTTCATATATGAATGTTTATAAATATTTACCTTTAACAATAAGCATATTATTTACCATAAATAATTCAATGTACTTCCATTTTAACTCACATATAATATATCAACATGTAAATAAAGTGTATATATATGTATATATATTGATGTGATACAATACATCAACTCTTAGGTTTAAGTTACCACATTACATCTTATTAGATGACCACTAGTGTAAGCTTTCATGATTATTCATGGTGATATAGCTTAACTGTTAATGGACAATTTTCAATGATGCATAGGTATACATTCATAGACCATTTCAATGTAAATAATACAAATCATACAAACCCATAAATATACTTTATTACAAATTTATATACACACGAGTTTATAACCCTCGTATACTTGCATTCAAGGCCTAATTTGTTCAGTTATAAGTGTAACGCATGGGGGTAGCCTAATATACTGATAAAGGGAAATAAAAAGCATATTTATGGGCCAAAATCAAGATGTCGCGCTCGCGGAAAGTGTCGCGCTCGCGACAGTATGCTTGGCCATACGAATTTTTCACCCTGTTCCCAAAATCCTGCAAACTGCTTAATAATTTTATTTTGCACATTATTTTTGACACACTAAACGGTCTTTTTAGAAAAAGTTTCCTTCTACAAAGTTGTAGATATACATTTCTAGTTTCTATAACATCAAAAATATTTTCAATATCATGTTTATAACTCGAGATATGTTGAAATTAATAAAGACTGTTCATCATAGTAGGCAACACAAAATTTCCGATTTTCAAGTGAAAATTAGGCAATCTTGTAGGCATTATTTGACTTTGTTTTGTTCATATAAATTGTAGGTTTTGAAGTCTATTTTAATTAGGAATTGAACTCTTGTAATTATGATCATTTTACAATCAATTATGAAGAGTTTACCCCAAGCTGTTCAAAATCGGATTCAAAGATGTATCTAATATTCAATCAATGTAGGGATAATTTAGAGGCCAAATTAGTGCTATTTTTCAAATACACTTTTATACCTATATCTCATATGGAACTATCAAAATTAATATAGCTTTAAACTAAGGTCCCTAACTCATTTTTTTATAGCTAAATTACAATCAATAGTTTCAACAAAACTTCATGTAACACCTATTGTAACAAATTCTAAATTCATATCTCATCCCAATTATTCCATCTATCACACATATGCACCTTGTTGATACAATCATCATTCACATGCATGCAAGGTGAGTACCATCCCATACCTTGGCCTAACTTCACTTTACCCAATCAATATTCAGCAAGTCCTTTCCCTTTACCCTTTTTATCTTCTCCTTCTTAAACTACAACATAAATCATCTCTAATTCATCATTTACAGCAACCAAACCAATCCGAAATTCACATAAGGAAATGAAAAAGAAGAAGAAGAATAAGATAAAGATAACCAAAATTAAACCATACCTTTTTAATCTATAACAATATCCTCTTGAACAACTATCATGCATGAGATTTTCTCTAAGATTTCTTAGAGATAATGGTTAATCAAGTTTTTGGAATAAGAAACTCTCCCTCTTCATCAAACTTAGCCAACCAACACTCACCACCATCTTCATTTTCTTTTTCCATCCACTACATTTCAACCTATATAATAATAAGGCAAATTCCCTAAATGATCCTTTCATTTTATTGCATGATGCCAAGATTTCCCACTAAATCTTGCATGTCACAACTCATTCCCACAAACTAGTCTATTCATAATTCAACCCCACTAATTAACCTCTTTCTTACATTAGCCTCTCCACTATTCTTAAATTCTCAATTGACCCCATAAAATGTCATAATTACAAATTTATCCCAAATTAATACTTTTTACTTCAATTACACCCTTAAATATTATTAAACCAACAATAATAATTTAATTATGACCTTATAAAATTCATACCATATAATTTACACATTTATCACATAATTATTGATAACTTAATAATATTTTTGTCTCAATTAATATCTTAACTCTTAATAATTCATCAAATAATGCTCAATTAGACTTTAATAATATGTATTTACCCTTGAATTCTACTAGGACCTATTTTGGGTCTTTACACTCTTGTTTAGCCTATGTAGGAAAGAGAAGTCTATAGACAGGTGCCTCTTAGGTGATAAATAGTCGTCTGCCACCACTGAAGGTTCAAAACTAGGTTTTTATGTGTATTTTGCTAAAACACTTAGAAATATCTAGAAAATCATGAAAATCTTTGAGAAAATATGAGAAATTCATGATCAGGGCTTCAAGATCCGAACCTATTATTAGCAATATGTTATTTTTTCATCATTAGGTAAACCTGATCTAGACTACTTCAGATCACGGTGTCTATATCTGCCTCCAATTTTGGGGAGTTGGTGCATTGATGCCAAAGTGAGCCAAAATTCAGAATAAAAGGAAGGGAGACGTACCTAAAGTCGCAAAACCCTTGGTTGATCAAAACACCTACCTGCTGAGGCAGTGAGTCTCTGAGTTGTTTAGGGTAGTTATCATCAACTTGTTGATGCGTTAACCCAGGTGTAGGTAGTTAACGTCAGTTTGTTGATGTGTTAACCCTTATTTGGATAGTTAACATTAGCTTGTCGATGTGTTAATCCTAGATTAATTATTCAATTAACACCTAGGGCCTTTAGAAATGGGACGAGTTGATCAACTTTGATTAGTGCCTAAGGCATGAAGAATTGATATGACTTGATAGAGATTAATTAGCACATAAGGCATGAAAAATTGGTGTTGTTTGAATGTATCTAATTAGTGCCTGGGGCATGCAGAATAGAGATGACTTGATTGGATCTAATTGGCATCATGTTGTTTGACCTGCACAATGAAATAATTTTTGAGTAATTGCTTCATTATTGTCCTTTATGGACTGACCTTTTATATTGGTTGGCATTTCTGGTGGGTGTACTGTGCTTTCTTGAAGAGACATCCCATTGGGGAGGTTCCTAAAAAACATGCATCTGTGAAGAGCCACTAAGATGCTAGAAGCCACTTTGGCAAATATGCATATGTGAAGAATCATTGAGAATATGTAGCACTATTCTAGTAAATATACATTTATCCTTGATCTTGTTTTGCACTTTTTCAAATTTTACATTGTCTTCAGACTTTTGCCACTTGTCCAATAGCTTCTTACTATGCGTCTCTTTTATTTTGGCTTGTTCAAGCAACTTCTTGTGATGAGGATGGCTGTCTTTATTCCTTGTCCACAACAAAAAAAACTGCCAATTAACAACTACAATTAGCGATGGCACAATTTTCATCGCTAATTTTGCGACGGATTAGCGACTGTTTTACAATGCGTCGCGAGAATGCTATTTACTATTTTTTGGCGACGAAATAGCGACGGATGTAATAAACAGTCGCTAATTATTGGCGGGAATAGTACGCGCCTTGTTTTGCGACGAAATTAGCGACAAATATTTCTGTCGCTAAATTTTATAATTTTTTATTCAAGAAATTAGTTCCAGAAATTTTAGCGACTAAAATTTTAGTTGCTAATTTTGGCGGGAAAATTTAGCACCTTTTTGTGCGATGGTTTAGCGAAGGAAATATATCTATCGCTAATTAGTATTTTGTTGCTGTAATACGATTAGCGACGGAAGTATTTAGTCGCTAATCTGTCGCAAATAAATTAAAAAATAAGTTTTTAAATTTCACTCCCATGGTTTATGTATAATTTCAAGTAATTTTAATATACACCATATAAAATGAATATTTTCTTTTGTAACAGAAAATTATAAATTATTTTATAAGTTGGTAATAATTGTTTACCAATTATACCAAAATCTAATGTTATTTATTTAGAAAATTTACATTTTTAATCATAATAATAAACTAATTGTTATGATTATTATATATTTACGTGTTCAACATTAATAAAAATAAATATATAAAAATTTTATTATTTTATTCAAAATAATAATAAAAAAATTTGTAATTTATTTTTATTTTAAAAAATTTAAATCAAATATTAAATTATTAGGAATTAAATTGATTTGTTTTTCAATTATCCCCAAATATAAACTTATTTATTTAAAAAAATTATATTTTAATAATAATAGTAAAGTAATTGTTATAAGTATTATATAGTCATATTATGAAAAATAATAAATATTTATATTTATATAATAATAATATAAAGTTTATTATTTCATTTAAAATGATTATGAAAAATTTATAATTTATTTTTATTTTGTTAAAATTTTGAACAAATTTTAAATTATTAAAAAATTTAAAATATATATTTATAAAATTATCCTTGAATACAAGGATAAAATGACGAAATTTGGTAGGGGCATTTTAGTAATTTCAAAAATTTACCCTACATATAAAAATAACATTTTTTCTTCCGCCACATCTCTCCACCGTTTCAATTTAATGCGTATATGATTTTAAGCTTAATTTATTATTTAGTTGAATAATACAATAGAGTTCAATCCAAGACTTAAACTCATACAAGTCAAAATGAATAAATTTTCTAATTTAATTTCTTCAATTTAATTTCTATTATTTTTCTAAATGAATAAATTTTCTAATATATATACACACACACACACACACTTTTCAATTTTATTTTTATTATTTTTCTAAATGTTCAAAACTCCATCTAAACTCATTCTTACCATTTAACTTCACTACCGCGGTTACCTAATTGAGTGTTATGAAAGACTGAGTAAACTTACTGATTTGAAAATGGAGAAATGGCTTTGAAATTCTAAACATGGCCAGATTAATAAATAAGTTAAGATATTATCTGATAAATCCAAATATCCCATTTGAATCTGCATATTTACGGTTTGGTTGGATCTTCAAATACAAATTGAACAGCTTTTATAAGGAATAGTATAAGTAAAGATTCAACGGTTAAATATTTGCCGTTAGATCGACCTGATTTTTGGTGAGTACGTTCGAAACTTCTTGTTAATTTTGAATGGTAAAGATTAGTTTTTAAGGTCTGTAAGTTCAGTTTTTATTGCAAAAAAGAGGTTGTTTTCTGGATTTTTTACGTAATGACCAGTTTTGTATACGAAGATGATCGAAAAATCATTTGCCGTTAGATTGGCTTGATTTTTGGTGAGTACGTTTAAAACTCCTTTTTGTTAATTTTGAATGGTGAAGATTAGTTTTTAAGGTCTGTAAGTTCAATTTTTGTTGCAAGAAAGAGGCTATTTTCTGAATTTTTTACGTAATGACCAGTTTTGTATACGAAGATTAATGGAAAATCATTTTCCGTTAGATTGACCTGATTTTTGGTGAGTACGTTCAAAAATCCTTTTTGTTAATTTTGAACGGTGAAGATTAGTTTTTAAGGTTTGTAAGTTCAGTTTTTGTTGCAAAAAATAGGCTATTTTCTGAATTTTTTACGTAATGACTAGTTTTGTATACGAAGATGATCGAAAAATCATTTGCCGTTAGATTGGCCTGATTTTTGGTGAGTACATTTGAAGCTCCTTGTTGTTATTTTTGGACGATGAAGATTAGTTTTTAAGATTTGTAAGTTCAGTTTTTGTTGTAAAAAAGAAACTATTTTCTGGATTTTTTATATAATAACCAATTTTGTATGTGAAGATGATCGAAAAATTATTTGCCGTTAGATCAGCCTAATTTTTGGTGAGTATGTTCAAAACTCCTTGTTGTTAATTTTGAACGGTGAAGATTAGTTTTTAAGGTCTGTAAGTTTAGCTTTTGTTGCAAAAAAGAGGTTGTTGATTCTTTTTGGATAAATTTTATTTTTATTTAGAGTATAAGTAAAGACGTTTCTATTCCTATACTTTATAGAAGCTTTGGTTTTCTATAATTTTTGTTAATCTAAAACATGAATTATTATACCAGTGATGTATTTTTCAGTATAACAGAATTGAGAGAGATTTGAAGTGAGTTCAATATGTGAATACTTGATCTATTTTTTGAACTTATTTATTTAGAAGATTTACATTTTTAATAATTTTTTTGTCAATTATTCCAAAATCTAAACTTATTTATTTAGAAAATTTACATTTTTAATAATAATAATAAATTAATTGTTATATTTATTTTATAATTACATTATGCAGATTAATAAAAATAAATATTTGTAAAATAATAATATAAAATTTATTATCTCATTTAAAATAATTCTAAAAATTTTTAAATGAGATATTTTTATTTTGTTAAAATTTTGATCAAATATTAATTATTAGAAATATTAATTATATGTTTATCAAACATTCCTTGAATATAAAGACAAAAGGGTGAAGATTGGCAGGGACGTTTTTGTATTTTAAGAATGGTAACCCTTCGTAATGCCCCAATTTTTAAATTATTCGAATAATAAATAAATCGATCCGATTTTTATTGCAGCTAGTTTTGAGAAAATCTCTGGCTCATGGCGGTCTTTTTAATTAACTTTATTATTTTAATCAATTTATGAAAATTAAATTAAATATAGAAATATAAATTAAAATTTATAAACTTAAATATTCCTATATTTAATTACTAAAATATCCCTATATTCTAAATATTTACATATTTAACATCGACTATAAATATCTCAATTAAAAACCTTAGGCTCATTCTTTCATTGTTAATTAAAATATATTTTGAAAATTTATATAAGATGATAATAATAATGTTAAAAGGTGGAATTTAAAAAAAAAAGGAATGTGTGGTTGAATTTTAAAGAGAAATAGTGGGTTCTAATAAAGAAGGTTGATTTGTGGTTTAGAGGGGAGGAAGGGAAAAAGAAAGAAAGAAATAAAAAAAAATATGAGAAAATCGGGGAAGGGAGAATCGGGAATGGGAGAGGTGGTGGTGGCCGTCCCCTGGCCGCCGCTGCTCGACTCCGGCGAAGGGGCGTAGATCGTTGTCGTCGCTTCCAGTCCTCCGCTAGCGTCGCCGTTCTCCAGTGATTCTTTCCATTTGATTTGTTTATCACCATCTAGCTCCCTTTTCTCTCTTCTTTCCAGCGTTTTCCATCGGCAGTGGAAGGGACTGATGGCACCGATGGGATCCCGAGACTGAGGCGGCTCCTCCGGTTGCTGCCACTCCTCCCCACTCGCCGGCAGCAGGGAGATCGGCGATGGTGAGGGTGGGATCTTCAAGCTCCGATCCCGATAAATGATGGCAGCGTTGGGGCGCCTGAACATCGCCTGGAAGTTACCGGTGCCTTGATCTACCAGTGGACGGCTTTGGTGTCCTTCCAGTGAGTCTCCGGTGACCAGTCCGGCGAGCCTGATGACAGCCAGATCGTAGCAAATTGGACTAACAGATTTGGGAACTCCTTTGATCTTATATGTGTTTGATTGGTATAAAAATATATATATATATATATATATATATATATATATATATATATATATATATATATATATATATATATATATATATATATATATAAGGTTGGATCTTATTATGGTGCCCTACACTAGAATCTGACTATACGGTGAAAATATTTTGAATCAATAGATGATAATAATATGAGTTGCAAATTTCACTTCTATGTGTTTTAAGAAGACTTTCTAATGTGAATTTTTTTTTGCTAAAAAATTTGACCATGTGTGATCTGGATTTGTTTCTCATGCAAATGTATGATTGCTTGAGTGCAAAGCTTATTGTCATGATGCTGTGTGTATCAGGGCTATGGGACTTATCTCTATGCTGAGTGTTCTTGATAACTTTCAGTCGATGTTCATGTTTGTCTATTTACTTTCTTGTAATTTAACTTTTAATTAATATATGCTGGATGATGCTGTGTTATTTTTTAGATGATGCTATGTGTATCAGGGCTATGGGACAAATATTTATTAAGTGTTGTTAGCAGCTGACGTGGCAATTTAGTTAGGCTTTTAAGTTCACGTGTTATTTATTTTTTTTAGGTGGGGGGGTTCACGCGTTATACTTATTTTATTTTAGTATTTAGGTGTGCTTGTAATGTTGTTGTTTTTAGGGATGATCATCCCCGGCCCCGGCGGGAACCCGCCCCGTTCGGGGTGGGGAATCCCCGAAATTTTCCCCCACGGGGACGGGGGCAGGGGGAAAAAATTTCCCGTCCTAGAATCGGGGGCGAGGACGGGGAATGGGGTATCCACCCAGCGGGAATCCCCGCCCCGCAAAAAAAAAAAATATATATATTTATTTATTTTAAAATATAATATTTTATAAATAATTAAAATTAAAATATAATTTAATTTTATAATTATTAAATTTTAAATTATACGTAATTTTAAATTATTATTGATTTTAAATTTTTTATTTATTAAATATTATATTTTAATTTTAATTATTTATAAAATAATTTAATTTTATAATTATTAAATTTTAAATTATACTTAATTTTAAATTATTATTAATTTTAAATTTTTTATTTGTTAAATATTATATTTTAATTTTAATTATTTATAAAATATTATATTTTAAAATTAAAAAAAAAACGGGGATGTGGATCCCCGTGGGGCGGGAACGAGGAAAATCCCCCCCTCTCGAGATTGGTGGCGGAGGCGAGACAGGAAATCCCCGTCACTGGCGGGGGAGGGAGTGGGGAAGAATTTTCCGACTCCGTCCCGTCCCGTGATCATCCCTAGTTGTTTTGAGTCAGCGAAATTCTCCTTTTCTTTCTCTGGTCGTTATCTTGTGTTGTGGTGTGTGCAATTATTTACGTGTGTGATGTGGCCGTTATCTATAGTGTTGCGCTGGGTGCAATTTAAACGGTCGGGTCATGAATTGATCAGAAAATTGCAATGATTAAGTGAATAAAGAGAATGGGTCCTGATGCCTTGGATTTTAGTATGCGCTGCCATGTGACTCGTTTTATCTTCTTGTTGGCATTTGAGGTTTAAACGTATGCGTACAAATAATGCATCCATCATGATATTTGGTGCAAAACGTACGCTCTTGCAATTTTTTATTATCTGGGTATTCATGATTTCAGTTTAAGCATAGCTAAATGAGGCTAAAACTCGCAGGCCAAGTCTGATTGTAAGCTGAAACTTTTTGTAACACCCTTGGTTCTGCTTGTATGATCAGTAATGAAGCTACAGTTACTAAACAAACCAGAACTTTTCCTCTACTTCTTAATCCCCAGAGCTGCCTTGATTCAATTCTACCCAAAAATTTAAGGTTTATGAATTTTATTAGGAATGAGGTTTAGGGCAATGATACTTATAAGATTTCATTCATGATGTAGAAGATTCTGGACGAATGTGTGCTTTGCAACAGCAAAAGAAGGAAGTATTTTCAGGAGGAAAGCAAGTTACCGGCACACCATTCATGCAGACAGTTTTTAACGCTTTACTGTTTTCTGAGGTAATGTTACTGATTAAAATACCCTTTATTCAATTTCGATTTGTTATTTTCCAATAATATCAGAAATTGTTCTAAAATGGCCATGTTTGTAAGAAATAAGTCAGCATCTGATGCCTAACAAACAGTTAGAAATAAGACCCAACCTGGCCATGGTTTTACATGTTTCTCTTCCTTTTTAAGGAAAAGAGATAAAGAATTACGTGATGGAGTTCTACAGTTATATTGAGACGAACTGTATGCTGTTTAATCAGTTATCCTAATATTTGGCAAATAATATAAAGTGCCGATGACGTGCCGTATCCGAGTCAACAGGATGAGCAAAGGAAAAAAAAACACGTCCTAGGCCTATCTATCAAACAAGCATGATAATTTACTAGAAAGTCAATTTAGGATTTGTGGGTTTATAATCAAATGTCTCAAATTTAAATTTTAATGTCAAAGTATTCTAAACATTTAAATGAATTGCTTTACTTTCTTGTAATTTAACTTTTAATTAATATATGCTGGATGGCATGTGCTTCTTCATGATTTACTGATTACAAAAATTTTAGAAAAGTCTTGATGTTATAAAGGTCTTTGATTTCCCATTTTAGTTTTACTTTTATTTCGATAATGATTTCCTCTTTTGCTTAATCTCAATATTGTCATTTCTTTTAGTTCCTTGAAATTTATTTCTTATTTCAAACATGACATGATAGTTTACAAGTTCATTGGGGGTCTTGATGTTTGAATATTCTTGAAATTAAACAAACATCAACTTAACCTCCTTTTCTTCAACTCTGCTTTCTTTATTATTTCCAATTAATTTCCCTTAATTGCATTCATTGTTTTCAAGTGGTCATAAGGAATTCGAATGGCTGTAATCTTGCTATTGATATATGGAGCCTTGGGTGTGCAGTCTTGGATATGGCAATGACAAAACCATCGTGGAGCCCTTTCGAAGGGTTAGTAAAATTTGAATTTAGAATTCAAATCATGAAATCAATTTTATCAGATAGTTTATAATAAGTTGAATTTTTCTTATCAATTGGTAAGCATGCTTGCATTCTAAATTGTGGATTGTTGATTAGTAAATATTTAGCCTAAAATTAATGGTTAAGGAAGTTGAACTTGTTTCCTATTTTTATCAAACAAGTTTTGAATGCAGTCCCTACCATTTAATTTTCTAAGTCTTCTCCTCCTTTCTTTGTAATAAATTGGAATCTTGGACAGAATTATTGCTATATCATAGCTTAAAAAGCTTGATTGAAATAACATCTCTTTTCGTGCTGCAAGTTACAGCGGGGTTGTTTTGAATGGGATGCTGCTAATTTTATATGGTATCTATTCTTCTTGTACTTCATATTAATGTGCTTCACCTACTATTGAGCATTTTATTTCTTGTGTGAGATTATAGCCACCATTCCATTACAGGGTGTTACTGCTTATTCAGTACTTCTGCTCTTTGTTATCATCTAAACTTTATTTGTACTTGTTTTTTGCAAGAAACTATTATCTACAAGAGCATATAAAAACAAGGTACTTTTATTGTTTTGTGTCTTTGAGTCAAATGTGCATTATTGGTCATAAAATGCTTTCTCATTTTTGGTGCTGTTTTCTTGTACTTTGAAATTTTCTTCAGGGAGTGCAACCACTATTGGATGATGTTCTTAGTTAAGTGTGAACCTAAAGGCTAATAGGTATATATTCTAATTCGTATAACAAGGTATAACCTTAAAATAATTATAATATAGTCTTAATTGGATTATAAGGGTGATGTACAATTATCATGGATGCATCTGTATGGGCCACACTATACATTTTAATTGGGATAAATTTTTTCAAATCATAATGCATGTGAAAGGAATTAATGTCCATAGTCTTTTGACAACACATAAAAAGCATAAATATCTGTGTCAATCTGTGGCTTGCATGAGACATATGACTATTTCTTTTATAAGCTTCTGCTCTATTTTTTTCTATCCATCAGTAAATTCTTTTATGGAAAGGAGATCTCTTTTTTGCAGTTGACATATAATTCTGTATATTTTGCATATTAAATAGGAAAAAGTAGTGTTGTGTTTTCATTTCGTAAAGCAGCCAATGCACGTATGAGCAGTGCATTATATTTTTAGAGTTGTTTCTATATTATTTCTGATATTAATTATCTTTCAATTTAAGATGTTCAAGAAACTAAAAATTGTCAAATATAGCTATGCCTCGTTGTTTAGTTATTACAAGTATTTATTTGTGTTGCACCGTCCAAGTTTGGTCTGTCCATGCATCCATCATGATTCCAGTACCACAACCTTTGTCCTATAATGACAAATACTCTCAACTACAATTATGACTACTTTTAGAAAATACCTTATCAATTTTTTTTTTTCCTTTTCTTTCTAAATTCACAGCTTTGGTTATAGCCTTTAATCTTGAAATTGGAATTACGGGTGCCATTTTAACAAAGCTAGATGGGGATTCTAGAGGTGGTGCAGCTCTGAGTGTTAAAGAATTTTGCCTTATAATCCTCATGATTTTTATCTTGTATTGTTCTTCCATAGGAGCTTCTTCCTAAGAATGACTTTATTCTTAAAGCCGTAATGAGTTTTTGCATTCCTATTAGCAAAGGACAAGAGTACCCAAAAAAGCTACTTAATTGATCTACTTGATTTGTAATCATATGAAGTCAAAATTCCTTTTCTGATAATGGCTCATGAATCATAATAAATATCTTCATTGATGAATTGGCTTATGAAATATCAAGTTTATGTGCTTGAGATGAAGACATAGATGAGGCTGTTTAGTTGGACAGGAAACACCACAATTTAGTGCAGTCAAGTTGGTTTATAAAATAGGCTCATAGCCTGGATGTCTGTTCTCGATCTAAATGACAATAGGCAATTGATTCTTGTTTCATGAAAGGCATAGCTTGTTTATGGGTGCTGTTATTTGGTCTTATTTCATGTGCCCAAAACCTAGTCTCAATAATAATGTTGTTGATCTTTTGGTGGAGTTGGTTATTATTATTATTTTTTTCCACAGATGGTATAATTGGCATTGGCATTGCTGTAACTGTGGGAGTAGTTGCTAGTGGCATTGCTGCAACTCTTGTACGAAGAAATTATCTTTCTTTTTTTTTTAATATATTGTTTTTGTACATACATTCTTATTACAGATGCTAATTAGTACAATAATATTTGTTATTTTATTGTTTTATAACAGATTAAGGATAATATTATGTAATGTTTCAAATTATTATATCTATATATGTGTATTTTGGAACATATTTTAATTTGGAATCAATATATATTTATATGTGTGAGATCATTGCTGTTTACAGGTTGAAAATAAATAAATAACGATATTTGTATACAGGATTAAAATTTTAAAATACAGCAAAAGAAAAATTCAATTAATAATTCCGCGACGGATTTGCTACAGAAAACTGTTGCTAATATGTAAAATATGTAATTTCGGAAACAATTAGCGACAAATATTCGTCGCTAAACTTTACACTAAATTTTAATTTAGCGACGGAAAATTTAGTCGCTAAATATTATTATTATAATTTGCGACTAATTACGAATATAAATTAGCGACGAAATATAACATTTTGCGACAAAAATATTTTGTCGCAAAATTAGCGACTGAATTTGTAATCCGTCACTAATATATTTGCGACTGGCCAATTAGCGACTGTTCGTCGCGGCGTCGCTAATTTTAATTAGCGACAAAAGGATGGTATTTAGCGACGGAATTTTCCGTCGCTAATCTACAGTTTTTTTGTAGTGGTCATTGAAGGAATAAATATATGCCCCCTATTGGGGTTTTAAGTACTTGATGTGAAAAGTATTAAATATTAATGCTTTGTTTATTTAATTTGGCCTTTTTCTTTTACTTTGTTTGTATTTCTCTTTTATCTCTCATCATTACTTGTTGTTATATTTTGCCATTTTACTTGTATGTTTTATTGTCAGTTTCATCCCTTTTACTTTACTATTTGATTATGAGTGCCAAATATAAATGAAAGCAATTATAAATGTAAAGTAAATACACAAGCTGAATAAATACATGTTTTAATTTTATACATCAAAATTTCTTAAACAAAAAAACTCCCTGAATACAATGTAGTCTACTAAGGTGATCATGTTGCCCTACGGTAAGCAAACCCTGGTAGAGGTCTAGGAGCTGATGCCATAGCCTGAGGTACTGCTGGTGGCTGCTCTCCTACTTACTTGAACATAAATCTTAAGCCAGGCAGCTCTAATGTCAAAGGCTGCAGTACTTGTGCTATCACCCCTACTAATCTCTTTGATCCATATCCTACCTCAAGAACGGCTTTAGAGTGGCACTCTACGTACTTCATCATGTCACCCTTTAGATACCCAATATACCTATTCAGCTACTCATTTGTCTCTACCACAGCTTGTCTACCCCTAGAAACCTTGCCTTCAATGCGGTCCCTCAACTTTCTGATTTGGGTGAGGGATCCATTCACAACCTATAAAGACTTATCAAATCTATAGCTTGCAACCACCATGTCTTCTTTGAGACCTCGTACCTCATCATATAGAGTCTATACAACAACTGGTAATATTTGTAGGGACTATACCACTGTGAGTATAGTATGTAATGTCTAGCTCTGGCATCTGTTAGCATACTCTAATGCTGCTAGCCTCCTAAAGATGTCATCAGTCGAAGGGGTTAAAGGTGCACGTGCTGGCAATGGTGGAACAGATGGTGGAGGAGCTATCGATGTAGATACCTCCGAATCCAATAAGGTGAAGGAACTGAAGAAGTGGATGCTCTTAGATGTCCATAGGTAGAGAACCTTTCTAGCCTCATGGTTGGTGATCTTTGATGCCTGATGGGAGATTTAAGGTGCACTAGTGACTATAGTGATCCACCTAAAATCTCCCGTAGATCAATCTGCATATCAAACTTATAATCTGAGTCCATCCCTATCTCTTGAGGCTGTTGCGGCTCGTGAAGCTCATCTTCCCACTTTGCCTGATCCTCTTACTAAGACAACTGTGCAGGAGGTACCCGTAGCTCTATCAGTGCCTCTTGTGGTGGCTCATCTTACTCATCCCCCTCTGTGGGTGCACCTGGAACTATAGGGTTAAGACTGCACCTTTATCTAGTCTTTAGTATAGTCAATAGCCTATACTCCCCTTCTCCCCCCTTTATGGGCTCCACCATACTCATAGTGACTGTTGCTTGCAAGTCAATATAAAGTCCCTATGGAATGGGGTTGCCAAAGACATTTTCACATGCCCCCAATGATAGTAGCAGTTGAGTAACAATGCCTCAAACACAAATTTGATTCCTAGATTGAGTGCCTACTCTGACCAATGTTGCAATAATCTTATGTATGATATTTATATGTCTACCTTCCTACATACCCCACAAATTAGTGACATATGCAGAGGTAATATACCCTGGACTCCCTATGCATCCGAAGTATGAAGTAGACAAGACCCTTTAAAGGTATCTATAAATCTGAGAGGCCAGAATGGTGCTCTTCACCATCTTTGAGCTATAAATGGCCCCTGGTAGAGTCACCATTATCTATCTATCCCAACCTATCATTCTAGGTAGTGTGACCATACCTAATCAACTAGGGAAACTTATGGCTTAAGCAAACCTGCGCCTCATGATGCTATGATGTATATCCAAGGCCTATAACTGGATGACTCCCTCCTCTGTATTTGATTTGGAGTAGCCACCATACTCTGAGGTAGCAAGGACCTCGCTTGTGATATTTGGATAAGTCTTGTATGTTGGGCCAAAGAACTCTATCCATCCTGCCTCAGCTAGAAGTTGGTTAGCCTCTTGTAGCTATCTAAACTACTATAGAAATTGCCTATACATGAACTGGCTCGATCTGTACTGAACTTGCTGTAGAGCCCAAAATCTGCCAACCTGCTTAGGCATCATGTAAGTTGGCACTGGCTGAGATGGCAATAGGTGTGCAATCTTGCGAGGCATCCTACAAGAAAAGATTTCATTTTAGTTCATCATTAACTTGAGTCGCAAACAAACTAATATATTAGAATTTACAAGCATATTGGGTTAAATACCTACAGTTAACCTACGCTGGGAATGCACATTAATCGAGACAAAAAATAATACACACATATGGTTTTTCTAACAATCATACACGAAAAATGAGACATAATGTATATTGCACACTTTACAAGAATTTAATAAAAATTTGGTATCATTTTGGCTAGGAATGTGACTGCCCTCGGCATGAAAAGAGAATTCAAACAACACACAGGCCATTAATGCCATCAAACAATACAATTATCCCAATATCATAGGTTTCACAATTTACAAGATAAAATTTTGATAGCATTCTAGCTAAGAATAAGACTGCCTTTTGCACCAAAAGAGCATTTAAAGAAAAAAAAACTAGGCCATCATGGCTGCCACACAACACAATCGTAAAAATAACACAGGAAATTAAACCTATTTGTAACTATTTGGTACAATTACAACTTATACTATAGCATGTTTCTAAGGGCACAAAACACATAAAAAGTTACATATATTTCTCGCTTAAAAGGAAAACTATAGGTTTACATGCTCATATATCAAGTTCTTCATTATATACAGTGTCATGCAAAAAAAGGTTTAGCAATTAATCTACATAACATAACCTACATGGAAATATTCATTTCTAAGTAAGAAAAATAAAAATACAAAAAAAAAATGAATAAGATAAAGGGTTCTCGCCTCCATCGCACCTAAAGTTAGAGTTTTACAACCTAAACTATGTTCTAACTAAAGATAAAAAACATAAATAAAATTAAATAATACTTACTTATGAAAGACAAAAAGAAAGAAGAAAATAAAAAGACAGTAGAAAAATGATGCTCCCTAAAGTGCACTTCACTTCTAGAAGGATACAGGCATGAACGGCTCGAAGAACGGATGAAGAACAAAGGAGAAAAGCTTGAAAAACCAGAAAGAAAGCCTTGAAATCGAAAAGTATGGAAGTTTGTCGAAAAAATGAAAAAAAAACAATTTGTTTGGAATTTTGAGTGAGGGATGGGCTTTTTGTCTATCTTTACCGATGGACGAGACTGAGAGACATCCTATCCCTCAAGGTAAAATGACCATTTTGCCCCTCAAACTTAAATTAAGCCTTATTTCTTCATTTTAACTCCTTTTTCCTTCCATTTTTTTGACCTTTTCCATCAATTTTTTGATCTCTATCCATCTAAAATTAATTAACAACGTTATATATGCCTTTTTTGTTTGTTACGATATTATTTTACAATATTTACAAGCATTAGTTGCTCTTTATTACACATAAGTGTCTAAAAGTATGAAATACCCCCTGAAATTCGTCGTACCTCTTGAGATAAATGATTTTTTGTGTTTAAAACCTTTTAGAGCTAATTACTTGAGCCATCAAGCTTTTGGATTCCTTATAAAATGAAAACAAAAGAAAAATGCAATAGTATGTATGTGCAATGCATGAGACATGCAAAAAAGTGACTTTCGGCATTCTAGGGGTGACATATGGGCTACCAGTGGCTCGTTCCTTGTGAGGGACAACTGTCCATCATTGCTTTCTATAAATATTGCTTTAATTTTCTTGGTTTTATGCCTTTGACCTTTAAATTTCCAAGGAAGCTTCAACCAGGTACTATTCTCTCTCTTACTTTTTCCTTTCTTTCTTTTTTTTTGTTCTTTTTCTTTTAGTCATTTATTTTATCCCATTATTTTGGTGCCTAGACCGTTTAAGAAAATTCTGTTACCATGACTACTGGATTTGCAAAATTACACCGACTACTGGATGACCCAAAAACTTGAGAGAACCCTCTTTTGGCTTCATAATCGAGCCTAAGGTTTCTAAGAAGAACATTTGTAGATAAGAATCTATTACTTATTGCTATTCAATATTGGGACCCGAGACTTCATGTGTTCAAGTTTACTCATCAGGAGTTGTGTCCTTTAACAAACGAGTTTGCTGCGATGGTTAATGCTAGGTTTAAGCTCAGTACCTAGCCATGCCTGCCCTCTCCTATTGTCAGCTATCCTAAATAGGTGGTCCATACCTTGGGTATCCTTCCTTCTGAGGCTAGGGGTTTAGTACCTTATGGGAGGACATTTCCATTAGAGCCCCTAATTGATGTATTGACTTACTTTGATGACATACCCACCTCCCACTTTAGTATGGTACTGCTTTGTTGTCATTCTCGATGTTTATTGGTGCATGTTGGTGATCCCATGACTGGGGATTATGGGTTGTTTAACATTGTGAATGGCATACTTCGAGGATATAATCCATTTCCCTTAATCTTGGCAAAGACTATCATTGGCTTGGTTGCTTTTCACCATAGCTCTCTCATTCATCATGGCTTTCTTTCCTTTCTCACAGGCAACCCCATGTTTATTCAGGTACATCCTTATTATTTTAGGTTAGTGTGCCCTTTGAAGATTTTCATACTAGCCTTTCTTGTTGAAATATGTGTCTTTTCGAATTTTCATGTATTTCTCTACCTTATTTGTGGCTGAGATGTGTTGCGACCCTAGCAAGTGCACTAGATCGACAAGTAATAAAGTGGGGTATAGTTAGGACCCGTAAATATCGAACCCAAGGGACAAGGGCTATTTTAAGCTAGATATATAGAGTTAAGCGAGTTAATTTGAGATAAATTTCTAAGTTTTTGATTGAGAGAACATCCTAAATCTAATTAACAAAATAAATAAATAAAGAAGATAAGCTAATTAAACTAGGGATTAAAACACTAGTTAAAACATTGCTCGGGTTCACTCATCCACCCCATACCCAATGTGAATTAATCTTATCTAAAAGCATACATGAACATATTCGGGATAACCCTCTTAACCCAAGCGTCCCATTCCGAAGCCAGCTATTCTAGTTGCTAAACTTCCCATTCCGGAGCCAGCCCAACAACTAGCCTATGCACGGGTCTAACATCCTAAGTTTGGTTTGCCTTCCCATTTTCGGAGCCAAACAACCCAAATCTCATCCATGTCACTCCACACTCTAGTCCTAAAATCACAATTACTGCACATTTAGAATCCCATTCCGGAGCCGTCTAAAATAATACAACATTCATGAAAGAAAAACTGAGCAAAATCATTCATAAAATCCAATCCACTAGGCTCAATACCCATCCAAGACATATGATAAAAACCATTCATTCATGCATGAAAAATAACTTAATAGATCGAAAAACCATGAGATACAAATAAGTAAGAGTAAAATAGACCAATTATTCATGTAAAAATCAAATTTAGTTCAAGATCCACATTGTGGGTAGGGGATTCAAAGATCCCCAAGCAACAAAACTACAAATTAAACATAAATAAAGTAAAAAGAGAGAGGAAATAGGAAACCTATGAAGCCATTTGTAGCTTGTGAAGCTCCAATCCAAATCCAAGTCTCCTCCTTCAAAGCTCCAAGCAAAATGAAGAACACAATTTAAAGGGAATGCAGAAAATTTAATCTAACCTTAACTTACATTGGAAAATAAATCTAATTTAAGGTTTACATTGAATTAAATCTAACCTAAAACATAAAATGAAGGGAAAACATAAGAAAAATAGAGGAAAAAGCCCTAAATCTAAGTGTGGCGGCTCTCCCCCATCGTCCCTCTTCATTTTCTGCAAAAGAAAACGCAGTTTTTATAGATATACAGATGGCCACAGCTGAGACAAAAGTGTCCCAGCCATGGCCAGTTAGGTTAGGCACGGTTGGGACATTTTTGTCTCAGCTGTGGCCACCTTCTGGACTAAAACAGCTCGAATTCTGCATTGGCCACAGTCAGGACAAAATGTCTTGGCCACGGCCCCTAAGAGAAGAAAAACCAGTCCCATTAATTTATCAGTTTTTGAATATTTCACCTTTGGATCGAGCTGCAATTTTAACCATAACTTTGTAACATCTTGATATACATTTTCAACGGTGGAGATTGGATTATGATATCTGTAGATCATTTCCAAAAATGAAATGGTGCGGATTGGGGATTCTTTAATGGGCACAGCTGGGACCATTTTGTCTCAGCCGTGCTCTTGCCTATTTTTTTGCACAAGAGTCAAATTTATCCCATTAAATACACCAAAACATTGTAAATATCAATATAATTTCATTTGGCATAAAAAGAGAAAGTTATTACACAAAACACTGAAAATCATGAAAAATAAAACATAGACACAAACAAAAATATATTGAAATTAAACAATAAAATTGGAGTTATCAAATACCCCACACTTAGCTTTTGCTCGCTGATAAGTGTGAATTATATATAGTTTTTGATATGTTTTTAGTTTTGTTATTTAGTTATTTTGATTTTATTTAGGTTAGATTAGAGTTAATTTGTTAAATTTTATGTTTTTGAGGTTAATTTCATGTTTTGTTTGATTTTTAGGTTAGAATTGATATAAAAAGGCTTAAATTGCAAAAAGGGCAAAGTTTCAGGTCAAAAATCCAGATATGAAGAATTGATGTGAGATAATTGAGATTTCAGTCCGGAGCCTTTACACTTGATCACGTGAAATCACTGAAGCAATATACCCATGGCCATGTGAAGGAATGAAGGATAAAGAGCCATGGCCACGTGAAGGAATGAAGGATGAAGAGCCGTGGCCATGTGAAAGACCAAAAGAAGAAACCAAGCATGTACACGTGACCACGTGGATTCCAAGTGAAGGACCACCCATGGCCACGTGTGAAGGAAGACTTAATGTACCCGTGCCCACGTGTTCAAATACAAAGGAGAAGGGCATGGCCACGTGATGGCAATTCCCACTTCGCGAAGGATTTTCGAACTTCCTATTTTGGGCAGAAATTACTTCCTATTTGATTCTAAGAGTTTGAGAAGGAATTCACGTCTTCTTTTTCCTATAAATAGCTAGCTGAAACACAGAAAAAAGGGAGGAACCTTAGAATTAAGCATTATTTTCTTTAGTTTGTTTTTACGTTACTTAGTTTTACTGCTTTTCTTCAAACTTTGTTTTTATTTTAAGAATGTCTTGTGAGTAGTTTTCTTTAACTTTTGTTAAAGGATACTTGAATCCTTAACTTGTATTGTTATGACTTGAGTTTGTTCTTTAATTCAATACAAGTTGGTTATTTCTTAGTTCTTAAACGTAGTCTTGTCTTTACTCAATTTTAAGTTGATTTTTAACTTGATTAAGCATTGGTTAATTAATCGATTTGAGTTAATTATTGACTTGCATGCTCTTAGGTTAATTTATTTGGATTAATATATGATTATAATCTGAATAAGCTATAATTGTGTGTTGATTTGAGTAAGTTAAGATTGAGAAAAGGGTAACTAAGAATCGGTGGAAGTTAAATCTCTTGAGAAAAGCTTTAATAGACATCTAGGAGAATTAATTCAGTTCTTTACGCTAAGTGTTAAGTTTATCTGAATAAGAAAATTTTGATGCTTGGAATGACAATCTTGAATAAAGTTATCTGGGTTTATTAAGCTGAATTCTCAATAATCACTTGTATATTTTCTTTTAATTAAGTTATAGCAATATCGGTTAAGGTGGATAGTCCTTTAGTGAAAGTTGTTTTTAATATTGATTTTTACCTCATTCAATTTACCTGCTTTCAATAGATCTCTTCTTTACTTTAGCTCTTTCAATTATTTTATTTTGGTTTTAAATTATTGTTTTTAGTTTTAAAACTTCAATCATCACAACTTTGGAATTTCTTTTCTTTTTTTTACACACAAAAATTGGTTTTGAAATTGAAATAGCACATATAAGCACAAGTTTCCCTTAGGTTCGATATTTTGGGTCATAATCTTATTTTCCTATATTACTAGCTGATCTAGTACACTTGCTAGAATTCGGTCACTCGCCCTCGAGCAAATGAACAAACCACATTCCTATATACTAAAACTCAAAGAAAGAAAACACAAATTTAGAAAAAGTAGAACAACACTTTAGCAGAAATCACTAAACGAAGTCTTTAATCGAAAAGACTCAACTAGATCATACTAGCAAATCTCTTTGTATGTGTGTGCTAGGCCAAAAAAAATTAAAATAACTTTTAAAACCAAAAATTTCAAATGCAATCCAATAATTGAGAAAAGAATTTGTGTACAAAAGATTGCACAAGCAGTGTCGCTCTTGAAACTCAAGAGACGCCATATGCCTCTCCTTTAGCACCAAAACCCAAAGGTCATCTCCACACATAACTCTCAATAAGAAAAGATCCTTAGGACTTAAAAGGTTATAATGTGGCTAAGGTATGGCCATCAAGAAAAAGATTATGATACACAAGTTTGAACTACCATTTCTACCTCAACTCACCCTTTTTCTTCTAAAAATAAGACTTGAACTCTACCTTTACTCACTCATCATTATTGCCAAGCTTTAGGTATCAATAAATGTAGAACATTTCTCAAGGAAATAGCATAAGGAAGAAAAAGAAGAATCCTCTCTAAATATTTTACCAAGATTTTAGCTCAATTGACGTTTAAAGAGATTAGAATCCTTCTCCTTTATACATAGAGTACCCCACACTTAGATTAAACCATGATTGCTAGCTTTATTTTTCTTCTTTTTTTCTTTTTTTTTTCTTTTTTCTCCTTTTTTTCTAATAGCTAAAACAATCGATTTTACAATTGATAAGTAGGGACTCACAAAAATTCTTCTTAAAGAGGAACTACATTCTGAAATTTTTCAATCTCACTTGATATTGGCAATGTATCCCCTATATTAGAATCTAACATTTGAAGAACAACCCTTTACTTACTAGCACTTCCCAAGAAAAACTTATCTCACTTACTTCTAGAATGGCCAGTTCAAAAAGGGTAAGACAAAGGCTTTTTAGGCTTAATGGATCAAAATGCAGGTATAAGTAACAAATATAAAATAAACATGCATTTAGCATGCTCAAATAGGCTCAATGGGGCTTGCAAGGGATATTATAAAACAAAAGTTGGTCAAAGGCCTTTTCAAAATTCGATTAAAAAATATTTTATCTAAGTCATTTCTAATCTCATTTTGTGTCATTTTATTCCTTTGAAGGGTGATGAGGAAGGTTCTAGCGCTCTAAAATTCCGACTCAATCAACTTCATGCACTTGTTTTTATTTTATATTTTTTTAAAAAAAAGGGCCAAAGTGTACATTTATTAAGAGACTTGCTGGTATTGGTCTAATTGAAACATACTGAAAAAGAAAAAATTCGTTCAACAATCAACCACTCTCTTGCTATTCCAACTAATCTAAATAAGGCTTTCTAATTCTAAGTTCAAAATTGTTCACAACAGGAACAACTATGAGGGTAAGCTAACTATGGTGCAAAAGCATGCAATAACAGCAACAAACAAAAACACACACAAAAACTAGAAACTTAAAATAAAAGCAAGCAAAATAAACAAACTAAATAAAAAGTAGAGAGAGAAATAGTTTTGGTTTAATGAGTCCCAGCTTGATTCGTGTTACTGTCAGGCGGTCGAGTTTGTGACCCAAATGTTGGTCTCTCTGGACTCTGCTCCTCGTTTTCCCCCATCAGTAGGAGAAACCTATCGAAATTCACCAAGGTAGGCAACACCATGTCTTCGATGAAGTACCCCTCCACCTCGGGTTGTTCATACATGTACTCCTCCGGCTCTTCTAGCCTTAATAAACTCTTTAAGTGGATTGAATTTAGTACTTTCACTTGAGAGTTCAATAATTCTTGCTCTTTTGGTGAAACATCCTTCACAAGAGATTGGAATTCATTCTTTAAGCTACAACTCTTGTCTTCAACAATGATTGGTCCTTTCTCCAATGCATACACCCCACACTTGATTTCTTCATTATCTACTGGTTATGCATGACTCAATTTTTACTTATCACCATTACCTCTATTCTCTATAGAATTACTCAAGAATTTCAACTTAGATTCCTGGTTTTTAAGTCCCAATTCTTGATCTCTCAGTAGATGCTCTTGAGTATTCAACAAATTCTTTTGATTTTGCAATAAAGCCTCTTGAGAATTAATTGTGGTCATCCATTCTTCTTTTTCAGCTCTTAATTGCCTATCCTTACTTTCAAGCAATTCAATAAGGACTTAAACTTTGGAGGCACATGACTCTTGCGATATCCATTGTGAACCAGGATTTTCAAAAGATGGCAATGAGCAGAATTTTGAAGGCTGATGTGAGTACCGCATTTCCCGCATTTCTCTCCTCAACTCTTCCATTTGTGCTTTCAACAGAACCATTTCATCATCTTGTAGAGAACTATGCATCATTTGAAAGTTCATCATAATCTTCCTGCAAAGAATAACACTAAATCAAAAACAAAGAAAAATAAAAAAAATCTCAAACTAAGCTCAAATAAAGATATAAAACAAATAACACCGTTATCCCCGGCAACGGCGCCAAAAACTTGTTGCGACCGTAGCAAGTGCACTAGATCGACAAGTAATAAAATGGGATATAGTTAGGACCCGCAAATATCAAACCCAAGGGATAAGGGTTGTTTTAAGTTAGATATATAAAGTTAATCGAGTTAATCTGAGATAAATTTCTAAGTTTTTGATTGAGAGAGAACGCCCTAAATCTAATTAACAAAATAAAGAAAGAAAGAAAGAAGATAAGCTAATTAAACTAGGGATTAAAACACTAGTTAAAACATTGCTCGGGTTCACTCATCCACCCCATACCCAATGTGAATTAATCTTATCTAAAAGCATATATGAACGAATTTGGGATAACCCTCTTAACCCAAGCATCCTATTCCGGAGCCAGCTATTCTAGTTGCTAAACTTCCCATTCTGAAGCCAGCCCAACAACTAGCCTATGCACGAGTCTAACATCCTAAGTTTGGTTTGCCTTCCCATTTCGGAGCCAAACAACCCAAATCTCATCCATTTCACTCCACACTCTAGTCCTAAAATCATAATTACTACACATTTAGAATCCCATTCTGGAGCCGTCTAAAATAATACAGCATTCATGAAAAGAAAAACTGAGCAAAATCATTCATAGAATCCAATCCATTAGGCTCAATACCCATTCAAGACATATGATAAAAACCATTCATTCATGCATGGAAAATAACTTAATAGATTGGAAAACCATGAGATACAAATAAGTAAGAGTAAAATAGACAAATTATTCATGTAAAAATCAAATTTAGTTCAAGATCCACATTGTGGGTAGGGGATTCAATGATCCCCAAGCAACAAAACTATAAATTAAACATAAATAAAGTAAAAATAGATAGGAAAGAGGAAACCCATGAAGCCATTTGTAGCTTGTGAAGCTCCAATCCGAATCCAAGTCTCCTCCTTCAAAGCTCCAAGCAAAATGAAGAACACAACTTAAAGGGAATGCAGAAAATTTAATCTAACCCTAACTTACATTGGAAAATAAATCTAATTTAAGGTTTACATTGAATTAAATCTAACCTACAACATAAAATGAAGGAAAAACATAAGAAAAATGGAGGAAAAAGCCCTAAATCTAAGTTTGGCGGCTGTCCCCCATCTTCCCTCTTCGTTTTCCGCCAAAGAAGATGCAATTTTTATAGATCTGCAGATGGCTACAGTTGAGACAAAAGTGTCCCAGCCGTGGCCAGTTAGGTTAGGCACGGCTAGGACATTTTTGTCTCAGCCATGGCTACCTTTTGGACTAAAACATCTCGAATTCTACATTGGCCACGGCCGGGACAAAATGTCTCAGCCGCGGCCCCTAAGAGAAGAAAAATCAGTCCCATTAATTTATTAGTTTTTGAATATGTCACCATTGGATCGAGCTGAAATTTTAACCATAGCTTTGTAACATCTTGGTCTACATTTTCAACGATGGAGATTAGATTTTGATGTATGTAAATCATTCCAAAAAATGAAATGTTACGGATGTGGGATTTTTCAATAGGCATAGCTGGGACCATTTTGTCTCAGCCATGCTCTTGCCTATTTTTCTGCACAAGAGTCAAATTTATCCTATTAAACACACCAAAACATTGTAAATATCAATATAATTTCATTTGGCATAAAAAGAGAAAGTTATTACATAAAACACTGAAAATCATACAAAATAAAACATAGACACAAACAAAAATATACTGAAATTAAACAATAAAATTGGAGTTATCAAGATGAATCCAACTCAACCCAGTTGCTCCTTTTTTTAGGTATGGCTTCACGAAAAGCTAAAGCTGTTGTCAGAGGCTCCTCCTCAAGTTAGAACCATGGGTATTTATCCCATGTAGGGATGCTCACGGGGCAGGGCGAGGGCGGGGAAGGGGTCCCCACTCCCCGCCTTATGTATGGTCGGGGATTCTCCGTCTCCGCCTCAGCCTGGAATGCGGGGAGAAAAACCCCCCTGTCCCCGCCTCGTGGGGATCCCCGTTCCCCGATAAATTACCCAATCTGTCCTCAATGAATCCTCGACCTGACTCGATCTGAATTAAATGTTTTTTTATAAATTGTATTTCATTTGTTTAAAAAAATTTCACATAAAATTAAAATACAAATTTTAATAATTAATAACTTAAAATTAAAAATATTTCATACCATTCAAATACAAATATTTATAAACATCCCATACAATTCAAATTATAAAATAACATTCATTCATTAACAATTAATAACTTTACTTGAAACATTTTCATCCCGTCGTATATCAACCTGAAATATCAATTAATCAAATATAATAAATTACTTATATATTTATATATAAATTGAAAGTAAATTAAAATTGAAAGTAAAGTAAATTGAAATTGAAAAAAAGCTAAAATTTATAATTGCATTATAATTTAATAATAATAATAAACAAAAATAATAACATCAGCTCATGATAATTTTAGGACATAGCAATTTTATCGTTTTGTTTTTGTCAAGTTATTGGCCTTGTGTCTCTATAGATTAATTCAACTTTGGAGAAAAACTTTACATTCACTACTTAGTTTTTAATGACATTATAGAAAAAAAAGAAATATATATTTTAGATCTGAAAAAAACAATGATGCAGCAATTAAACTTAAAGTGGTTAAAATAAAAATATATGATTTTAAGAGTGAAAATTCCACCGTGATACTTTTTTCCATTTATAATTGAATAAGATAAATTTTGTTTCCAAATAAATAAAAAGAAAAAATGAATAAATGAAAGTTAAATAATTTATTTAAGTAGCAAAAAATCAAACCTTCAATTTCCTACAAATTTCTTTTTTTTTTTTATGATAAGCTGATAAATTTTATTAAAGAGACAACAATTAGAAGCCAAATGAGCTTCCTACCAGCATTCTGTTTTCTCAAGTGACCTAGGAGCTCAGCAAACTTGGACTGTTATCAATTTCCATGAAGATCAACAAAGTCAAATCTTGAAATTTGAAAAATAAACCTAAAATATCTTCAAATACCATGCTAATATGTCCAAACAAGCACAACCTTTAAGTTTCGAGTGTCATCACATAACCAACATAACTGTGCAAAATAAGGTGATTGGACTTTGTGTGATATTCAATTAACCCAACAATATGGTAAAAAAAAAGGCATAAATGACAATAAAAGAAAAAAAGTTTCATAAAATGAGACTATAAAGAAGAGGCTGTCAACATTTTTGGCATCATAACTTTTATTATTGTGATAATGCAAAAATTCATAGAAACTTACAATATCAACATTTTCAGGTTTGTCAAAGCCTTGCTCAACTACTGCATGCAATTGAGGGAACTCCTCTATAGCAAATAATATTTGAGCTATAACAATTCCCTATAAAAAATTATCATATTTTTGCAATCACTATTATGACATAACCAGACAACTAGAACGACAAAATTTATTCAAGTAGGCTTACAAACTACAAATCAACTTGTGACTCACATAACCATCCCAAGTATACATTTTCAATTCGACCCAAGCATATCCACGATAACCATCTTATCATGGTCAACCAACAATTTAAACAAATTACAGCCTTGGGTATGCTAACATCTCAAAGGTTCCAAAAAAAAAGAAAATAATAGAGAAAGGAAAATGCAAGTGACAATTTAGATTATATAGAAAGCAAGACAAACCTAATAAAAACCGAAGACTAAAATGAAACAGAATCCCAATAAAAAACCTAAAATACATCAGCAACCAAAATAAAATTCCTACTTCTTAAAGTTCTTAAAGGCAGCAGTGTCATCCAGCTTCCCTCTCATATCCAGTGGATATAGTTCTCCATTCACCAGCATAAATGGATTCATCTCTAGGAAGTTGAAGTCCAGATCTGGAAACAGTAAGAAAAAGCATTAAAATAAACAATGGCAACAAAATATTTCCATGAAGAGTGAAGTCCGTAGACTCTGTCACCTACACAACATTATTAACTTGTTAAAATCAAACTAAAAAGAACTAAACCAAAATAACCCATCATTTAAAATTCAATTTTTACACCATTATTGGACTACCCATTTTTCTAATCACTGAAACAACAAACAAAATGTGATCAACAACGTATAAACATAGAGTGAGCATAAATTAGAAACCTGAGCAGAGTAGATCTGAAGATCGAGTCCAGTGAGGCACTTCAAGTGCTCCTTGAGAAGTCTTTTGGAATCATACTCTTTGATCTTCTTTCGTGCCATTTCAATTCAAATCAAGATCTGCAACCACATAGGGATGCTCACGGGGAAGATCGGAGGAGAAAGCAAATTGAGAAAGCACCGCAAATAGAGATTAAACTCACTAATCTTTGAGAAGAAGAGATGACCTACCGGAGCGAAGGAGGGGAAGATCGAAGGAGAGAGAGAGGAGAGGAGAGGAGAGGAGCAGCTACATGAGAAGAAGAAAGGTAAAAGAAGAGGTTAGGGTTTATTAGGATATATTTATAGTCAATGGCATAAAGGTAAATAAATAGAAAACTAGGGATATGATAGTAATAACATATCGAGGCGGGGATCCTCGCGGGGCGGATACCCTGTTCCCTGTCCCCGCCCCCGATTCAAAGATGAGGATATTTTTTTCACTGTTCCCGTCCCTGCAGGGAGAAATTTTGGGGATTCCCCACCCCGAACGGGGCGGTTCCCCATCGGGGCCGGGGAATCCCCACCCCGTAATCATCCCTAATCCCATGAGCTATGTCACACTTTGATGTCTGCAGCGTGAGTTTTAGTTAGTCTAGGATGTAGTTGATTGGCTAGGCTATTCAATAGATGTTGATATTATTTTTAGGTGCACTTGTTTGCCTATCACTTCTGTGGTTCGAGATGGAGCTTTAGGATATGTGGACTACATCAGGGCACCTTTTATATCACTGCCCATTGTGCTTGTCAGTTCAGAGATCAACAAGATATTGTTAGGTGTTTATTGGGCTTTTGAGGTGGCATTCTCACTGTTTATTTCTTGACTGAGTATTATTAGATGATTTGGACCCAACTTCCCGTGAGGACCTCTACTCCTGAAATTGGTGCTTGTGATTTCACCCCTTCTGACTCATACAAGCAATGGATCACCAGTCCAGCATTCAACAATAGACTTTCTCATCTTAGGCACTTGGATGGAGAGAGAGATGTGATATTGGTAGATTAGAGTAGACTTTTTTATAGATGTTATTTTTGCTCTTATTGAACTTTTACATTTTGAACATGTGAAAAGACTATGCTACCTTCAGATACTTTGATGACATTATGAATACATATAGGACATTTTTTTTTGGTACACATGATCAACATTTAATATTACCCCAGTAAGATGTATTACTTAATCTCAAATTGGAACTTTACATGTATCATAACTCTTGTCATCAATCAACCCTCTTGAGTTTTCTTGATTAATTATTTTCTCTCAGCCTCTAATTTTTTCCCGGGATACCTTTTTTTCGATTTTTACCCCAACGAGGGGCCCAATTTTGGCAAGGCCACTATTTTTTTGATTTTTGACCCATGGGGCATTTATTCTCTTCTTTTTCTCTTTTTAGTCTTAGCTGTAATAAGCATTTACCTGGTTTCACTGAAGAATTGTTACCCATTATCAGACACTATGTGATAAGGTAAATCGTATCTACATATCAGACTCTTTTCAATGAACTTGTCCATGTCCCTTGCGTCTATCTTTTTAGAAGACTTTGCTTGCTGCTACTCACTTGGTCAAGTAATCAATGGCTACTTTAATGAATCTATGTCCATTTGAAGCTAGTGGATGAATAATTCCTATAATGTCTATATCCCATAGAGTGAATGGCCATGGTAACATAAGGTTCCATAACTAAAAAAAAAGCAAGTACCTAAAATCCTCATATTGTTTGCATAGCTAGCATTCTTTAACATACTTAGAACAATTAGTGTCCATTGTGAGGCAAAAGAATCCTTGATGCATAATCTCCTTAGTCAAAGCTAAGCCATTCATGTGGGCTCTGCACACTACTGCATGTACTTCTTCCATGACCTTCGTAGCCTTTTTTTCATCCAGACATCTCAATTGAATCCCATCAGGCTATCTCTTATAGAGTACTCTTTCTACAGTGATGAATTGGGTAGACAATTTTTGAATCAATCTTTGGTCCTTTTTAGTAGCTTCTTTGGAAAATATTGACTTTTCCAAATAATTTTAAATGTCATAGTACCAAGGTCTTCTATCATCCACTTCGATGTCCATAATCCATTCATCCATAAAGCATGGCTTGTCAGAACTCGAAATTAGGATAGGCTTCATACTCACCCCTTTTAGATTATCCCAAATAGATACCAAGGTCACCAAAGCTTCTGCCAGTTGGTTATCTTCTCTAGGTACATACCCAAAAGTACAAAGCTCAAACTATTTGCTTAGAGCTTTTAGACACTTGAGATAAGGCAAAAATCGCTTTTCCTTGATCAACCATTCACCTTTTACTTGATAAACTATGAACGATGAGTCTTTGAACACTTCTACAGATTTTGCCCCCACAGCTAACAAGGCTTCCAATTTGAAGATACATGCTTCATATTTGGCTTTATTGTTTGTGGCCTTATACCATAACTTCTTAGCTAGCGGTATTTCTCTCCCTCTGAGGTGACCAAGAATACCCCTACTCTGGCTCTTTTATTTTTCACAGCCCCGTCGAACTACATCTACCAACCCTACACTATTATGGCTATAACATGCTCATAAAAAAACTAGTAAGTTACCTCATCTCTTTCTAAAGGTTGATCAACTAGGAATTCTGCTATCGCTCTTCCTTTAATGGTCTTCCTAGTGATGTATTCTATGTTGAACTCCTACAAAAGAATTAACCATCTTTCCATTTTTCCTAGAAGTGAAGGAGCTTTCTGCAAATACCTAAGAGGGTTCTCTTTTGCCATTGCTTGGATCCTGTATGAGTGGAAATAGTGTCTTAGCTTCTTCGATGCCCATATAACTGCCAAAAAATCTTTTCCACTTTTATATACTTTGGTTAATAAGGGAGAAACTTCTTACTAAGGTAGTATACCACATACTCAATTCCAAAGTCATCTTCTTGAGCCATCATTACCTGTACCGAACTATCCTCTCTGGCAAAATACAAAATCAGATGCTTACCTGCCTGAGGTGGCCTCAATACTGGCAGATGTAGCAAGTATTCCTTAATGGTATCAAATGATTTTTGACAATCCTCATTCCAAATCACTAGCTAATCTTTGTTAAATAGCTTGAATTTTGGTTTGCAGAGCAAAGTCAACTTGGCTATAAACCTACATATGTACTGAATTCTGCTTAGGAACCTTCTAACTTCCTTTTTTTAGGCTACCAGTAATTCCCTAATGGCTCTCACATTGCTAGGATCTACTTCTATACCTCTCTAGCTCACTACATGCCCTAAAAGCTTACTCGAGGTGACTCTAAAGATACACTTCTTCAGGTTAAGATGAAGATTATACTTGCTTATCCTTTGGAAAAACTATTTTAATGCCTCAAAATGACCTTTCAGTGTAACTGATCTAATCATTATTTCATCCATGTATACCTCTACTTCTTTATGAATCAAGTCATCCAGTATCTTGGTTGCCATCCTTTGGTAAGTAGCACCTGCATTTTAAGCCCAAAAGGCATAACTCGATAGGTGTACATACCCCATTCAGTTATGAAGGCTGTCTTTATCCGATCTATAATCTTGTTCAGAATCAGATTATACCCTACATATCCGTCCACGAAGCTCTACATGGCACAAGTAGCTGCATCATCAGCCAAGACATCTATAGGTGGTAAAGGGAAATCATCCTTAGGACAGGCTTTGTTCAAGTCCCTATAATTCACATAAACCCTGACTTTTCTATCCTTCTTTGCCATAAGAACTACATTTGCTAGCCAAATGGGATATTGAACTTCCACTAGGAACTTAGGCCCTATCTATTTTCTTACTTCATCTTTTGACCTTTTCAGCTCATTCTGGTCTAAGTCTCCTAAGCTTCTGTTTGAATGGCTTATGCCCAGGGTATGTTGGAATGGTATGTTCAATAATTTCTCGATCTATTCTCGGCATGTCTTTATAGGATTAGGCAAAGACATTTTCATATTTTTTCAATATTCTCTCAAAATTTTCTCTCTTCAAGAGTTATATCTAATGCCAATAAAATTTCTTTTGGATTTTCTTTATTTAAGAGATTAAATGAACACGTGTTTGTTAAGTTAATTTCAAATATAAATGGTTCATAATCATGATTATGCATATTAAAATCAGAAGAAACATCACATAAGTAAGCAAAATTGTTCATCTTATTAATATAATCAAAAGAGCAATAAGTGTTCTCATCAAAAAGTTCATAAGCATAAACAATATCAATAAAAGCATCATCTTTAATCTTGGTGGCATTAGATGTTTCTTCAGTCTCAGGCTTCAGTGGATCTTCAATTTCAACCTTCTCTTTGCCTTTCAATTGAATGACGAGCAGCTTCTTCGTCAGGACTTATTCGGGCACTTCTTTATCCTAGGCTGAATGGTGTAGCAGGTTCTCTTCATCCCAGAATCCCTCAACTAGCTTGATAATCCCTTATTCCCAGTCAAAGACATCATTAAATAGCTCAAAACTTGGCACTAGCTCACCCCTATCAGTTGAGGTTCATTCTCTCTATAGTAAAGACAAATACCTGAAGCCGGCATAAAAATCTGAGAAATGTATAGAATCCCTTTCTCTACCTCTTTCTTTTTTCCCTTTTAAATGAAACCAGTAAAACCTAAGCCCTTTTTATCCTTCAGATCCTTAGCTGCTAAAATGGTCTGAGGCCTTAGGAGTTCTTGCCCAAACCAACACCAAGTAGGAAATTCATCTTCTTCATCAGGTTAACTACTTGATGACAGTCCACAAAGCTATTCTCACCTTCTTCATCCTAACGGTGGACACATGGAACCCACTGAAAAGGTTGTTTTGCTATCTTAAGTACAAACACTTGATTCTCCTTTGCAGGTTTAATAGTGACTCACTAGCTTTACTAGCTGAACTCTAGATATCAATGGGCATCAAAGCTCCTTCATCTTCACTCTCTATAAGAGTATCCCAATAATCAATCATAAAAACTGGCCGATTTTCTTCAACTAGTTTTGTTACTTTAGGGGTAGAGTGAGTAATGGCCATGTACTCATTATTATATAGGTACTTTATCACATACCACTTGGATAAGCTAGGCCCAATCATGACCATCGGAGGTGGCACAACATTGTAACCTACCTTTTTCTTCTTATCTCTATTTTTAGTATCTAAAATCTGTTTGATATATATCAAATCCTGAATCTTTTTCCTCAAGCTATGACAATAACTGATCAGGTGCCCAATGTGCTGATGATATGCATAGTATTAATCCTTCATGTGATGCAAAAACCATTGACTTTTAGTCGATCTTAGGGGCAATGATTGAAGCTTCCCTTCTTTGGTTAGTCTATCCAATAACCAAGATAGTGAATTTGCTAGGTTGAAATAATGCCTTTGACTAGCCTCTGTAGCAGACACTTTTGTAGTCTTTCTAGTTCTATTCGACCCACTACTGTTACCCATTATCTTATTACTGCCAAAATTCTTCCTTGCATTTGTTGGAAATAGATCGGTTACATGCATCACATGTATAAGCAAAAATTACAATTTTTAACCAATATAATAAATCTTGCCATGAATATACAATATATATGTAAATGAGAATAGAAAATAACCTTTGAGTTTTGTTGAACATTTGATTTTTCTTCTCACCAGGTTGTCGCAAACCAAAGTGTCCAAACTTGAACACCTCCAATTGTAATCCACACTAGAAAGGAACCAAATGAACTAGATCTAATGGGACAACAAGGAGGCTGAAATTCCCTTGATGCTAGTAAGGGGTGGCGACTTAGGAAGGAGAAAAAAAAGAAAAAAAAGACTTAACCCTAATCCTACTTATGTTAGGATTTTATATGTAAGTTAAAAATCCACTCCTAATGGGATTAGGTCATTTAAAAATTCTGGAGAAATACTAAATGGGCAGTTGGAAATTGATTAATTAATTTGGGTCTAATTAAATCCAATTCTGGGCCCTCTCATAATAGACCTTGCATATAACCCATCAAATGGGCCCTTTATGCAAATATTTAGATTTAATTACCCAAATCAATTTCAAATGCAACCAAATTAAGTATGTGGGCTTCATAATACTTATGAAATGTATTTAATTTGTTTTAGTCCAAAAATTAGGCCTCTAAAGCCTTTTGTCTAGGTCTTGCATGAAAGCCTTCCTCTAAGGGCTTTGGTGCAGGAACCAACTTTTTGGGCCAATAACTATTTCTCCAATAGACCTATTAATATTATTTCAGCCCTTATAATATTTATAGTCTAATAATATTGAATTATGAAATACAATATTTCAATTAGGTCCATTACTACGAAACATTTCCAAAAAGCTTCGCGAACTTTTCTGCATATGCATAATTAATTAAACTTTTTAATTAATCATTTTCTTATTTATTTTTCTTTTCCCATATTAATATCAAATATTACTATCCTTATCATTTTATCCTTACTCTATATGTGTGTGACCTATTGGGTTCCTGTCCATGTTGGTAGTATAATATGTAATTAAGAGTTCTGCTCAAATTGGGACTTTTCACCAAGAATCTTAGTTGAACTATAACTCTTATGATCTAAACTCTTTTAAACCATTTTATCAATCCCAAATTGATATTCATGATACACTATTATACAAGTCATGAGCAGCCTCTAGCTAGGCATCATGACCACCCAAATGTCAGGAAAGTCAAGTGGTTTTGACTATATCCTTCCATAGAACAGTTATCGTGCAGTTACTCCTTTCACCACACTTATCTCATTTAGGTTTTTAGTCTGGATTAATGTCAACTCATATGAACCTAAATATGTATGTTCTATTAATTTAACCATTGTTCCCAAAATGCCCCTTATGGATTCCTATTTACCTTGGCATCCTACTTTGGTCAAAGATTCTCTAAACAAGGCAATTATATAATTATGTGACATAACTTCCCTTAATAAATATGGGATGGTGAATCCTTTATTGATTACTCAACTACCTTTAAGTAGGTCATGACATACCCAACTTCCTAACTGTGTTCACCCCTGGTTAGAGGTAAGCAGTTATGGAGTTAAAGTATAGCACTTGCTACTTAAGATAAATTTGGTGATCTCAAGTCTAAGGATATTTGCACCACTGCTATGAAGAGATTCCTTACTGACATAAATTCAATATCAATGTGAAGATTCTCTTGATAGGTCTCCAATGAACTTGTTCTTCTAACAAGCATCCCCATGTTAGCTTTGATCATCTCCCATGATCAGAGTTATGAGAACCGCTGCTTGAACCTTTCAAGAAACATAACATGTGCTAGTCTATCCATATTAATAATGTCCTATCTTATTAATATTGTGACTAGGGATATTTAGATATTATCACATTTTCATGCAATAAACATCTCAAATCATAAACTCTTTCATTATTGCCTTTTGCACTGTGTTTATAATATCAAGGACTTCATTTATTAATTTAAGATAAAAAATACATGTATTTAAGCACAATATTAATAAATGAATGATGCCTTCATAAATAAAATGAGTTCACATACATGAAATACATCCCTTTTCTACATAGGCTCTAGGACATACTCTCTAACAATCTCCCACTTATACTAGAGCCAATCACTCATGTATCTTAAGCCCATACTATTTATATGGTGATCGTGCTTGTTTTGGGAAAGTGCTTTAGTGAGGGGATCTACCACATTATCATATGTGAGGTCCCTTTCAATCTTTACATCATTTATTGCTATTATTTCTCTAATGAGTTGGTGGGTTATGAGATCATGCTTAGATCGCTGATGAGACCATCATTCCTTTGCTTGCACAATGGCTTCATTATTGTCACATTATAAGGGAATTGGATTAACAATGCTAGGTACCACTCCTAATTTAGATATGAACTTTTTGATCCATACTGCTTCTTTTGCCGCCTTTGAAATAACAATGTACTCAGATTCTGTCATGGAATCAACAGTTGTTTCTTGTTTGAAACTCTTCCAACTAACTACTCCTCTTTCCATTATGAACACAAAACCAAATTGTGACTTACAATCATCTTTGTCTGACTGAAAGCTGGCATTAGTATACCCATTTACCTCTAAATTACCCTCTCCATATACCAAGAATACATCCTTAGTCCTTCTCAAGTACTTAAATATATTATTGACTACCGCTTAGTGTTCCTCTCCAAAATTGGATTAGAATCTACTTATGACACTCAAAGCAAAAGATACATTTGGACATGTACATAACATTGCATACATAATAGAACCAATCGTAGATGCATATGGTATTCTATTCATGCTCTCTCTATCCTTTAGTGTTTGTGGACATATAGATTTAGAAAGGTCCTTACCGTGCACCATGGGTATGGACCCTTTTTTTAGAAAGATCCATATTGAACCTCTTTAATACTTTATCTATGTATGTACTTTGAGAAAAACCTAGCAAGCTATTGGATCTATCTCTATAAATCCTTATTCCTAGAATGTAGGATGTTTCTCCAAAGTCTTTCATGGAGAATTGCTTGGATAGCCATATTTTAACTGATTAAAGAAGAGAGATGTCATTTTCCATGATTAATATGTTATCCACATATAGAACTAGGAAGACTATTGCACTCCCACTGACCCTTTTATATACACATGGTTCATCCTCATTCTATGAGAAACCAAACTCTTTGATTGTCTCATTGAATCTAATGTTCCAACTCCTAGAGGCTTGCTTTAATGCATAAATTGCTTTGAAGCTTGCATATGTTTTCACCATTCCCTGGTGTGACCCCTCAGGTTGTGTCATATACACATCCTTAGTCAGATTTCCATTTAGGAAAGTTGTCTTCACATCCATTTGCCAAATCTCATAATTATAATGAACAATAATAACTAAAAGTATTCTTATAGACTTAAGCATCACTACTGGAGAAAAGGTTTCATCAAAGTTAATTAATTCTTTTTGACGATAGCCTTTTGCGAGCTTTATAGGTAACTACATTACCTTCTGTATCGTTCTTATTCTTGAAGACCCATTTGCACCTTATAGATTTTATTCCTTTATGTGGTAGAGTTAAAGTCCATATTTTATCCTTATACATGAAGTCCATTTTGGATTGCATGGCCTAAAGCCACAAATCAAGTTTTGAACTGTTCAGACCTTCTTGATAGCTTATAGTGTAATACTCCGAAACTCGTATCTGATAAGTCAAGTAAATTTTAGAGCACAAAAAGTAACCCTAGGAACGTTTTGGGGTAATTGGAGTTGAATAGAGAGGGAAAACTCAGAAGTGTATAAAAGTTAAATGTCCTCAAGCCGAGGAAATTCGAGGATGGGTGACCCGGCAGGCAGTTTGACCTGACAATGGATTATAAAAGTAGGTGTTAAATGGAGTATGGTGGTATAATTTGCGATAAATTTGAGTTTAAATAGGCTCCGAAAACGGACAGAGAAGTTTTTTCCTCGGTACCGTAGAAGAGGTTGACTAAAGTTTGACTAAAATTTTAAAAATAATAAATCACCAAACCTTCTAGACCTATTAATTATAGTCCGAATTAGTGTTTGGAAGTGAAAAATAATTTTTCTGACAGTTTTAAAATTTCAAATTTTGGACCGGCTAATTTTGCCTTTGGAGCTAGAAGTATACCGAAATGGTGTCAGAATGAACTAAAATTTTAACCATATGTTGCTACAAATATAAGGACATGCAGGGAAAAATTTTATGGTATTTTGATGTTTGGAACATTATTTTAAGAAATAAGGCCAAAAAATGGTAAGAAATTGAAATTTAATTAATTGGGAGACAAAAAGGTCATAATAAATTAATCTAAGGAAACAAAAATCAATAAAATGAAGTCTGGATCTGGTGTGTGCAAGCCCATGATGTATGGACAGGTATAAGTGGCTGAAATGGTGCCAAGTGGCTTAATTTCAAGCCTTTAGATCACATAGTTAGAGATTGAATCTTGACCCTTTCTTTTAACAACTAAAAGACAAATTAGGAAAGTGGAGAAAAATCTAGAGAACTCCCCAAAATCATGGTTTCTTCCTCCCTTTTCTTCATGAAATCCGAACCTAGGGGAAATGGTGTTTATCACAATTTTTCTTCCATTCCTTCATTCTCTCTCCAATTCTCAAGCTCACATTTCACCTAAATACATAAAAATACATTCTCTTTAACATAGAAGCAGAATTAAAGCAAGAGGAAGCTTGGTGATGGAGGATTTTAGTAAGAAAATGTAACCCTAATAAGAAAAAATATAGGGAAAGAGAGAAACAAGTAAGAGGAAGGAAGGAGAAAGAAGAAAAAGAGATTTTCAAGCTATTAGTGTAACACCCTTAATTGAACAGTTCCTTTTCGATCCAAATAATCGATAAATGGTATTTTTTTTAAAACTTCAATCACTGCCAAACAACTTTGATATAATTTAATATTGCTATTCAATTTACAAAATTTCAATAACATAACGTCTAGAAATTACTAGCCGTCTAAAAAATTCAAACAATCCACACAGCCTCTCAGAGGCACAACAAATTATATTAGATAATAATATACATTTTACACAGTCAATCACATATCAATGATAGTCATTTCACATCACTTACCGACACTTATCCATCGGTAGACATAATAATATTTATCATTTAATAAAAACTAACTTGAATATAGTTCAGTTTTTTACTTTCACTATCTAAGTATATACATGCCACAAATTCAAGCAATAAAATCACAACTAACTTTTCTTCATCTTCGAATTCTGCTTCTTCGTGTATCGAGCTCCCACAATACTTCAGTACCTACACGCAGTAAATACTACGTGTTAAGCACTAGATATGCTCAGTGGCGACTACTAATCCGAGAAGTTCCTAATTAAAGCATAATTTCATAGATTATGCCATTATTATTCTTATTTCCTTTAACCTTTGCTTTTATCTCTGTTAACATTAATTTCAATATTTACCTCCATTTTGGTAAGCATTATGTGTTGATTTTCAATCTTTCAATTTTTGTTTTACACTATTTCCTTATGTGAATCGATTTCAAATTAACTTTTACTTTTACGATTCTTCTTTACCTTATCTTTTACTTTTACTTAACTTTGGCTTTGTAATTTTAGTTACATTTCATTATCTTTTCATTTAATAATTTATATTGGTACTCGTATCTTTAATAGTACTAAATTTTTTTTACTATTTTTATTTCTCGATTAATTTTTTAGTTATGTAACGTGTGATATTATTACAATTTTTCGCTATTAATTCTTTATTTTACTTTAACTTTTTAACTAATTAACACATTAATATTTTCAAGGCTTTTAAGTTTTAAATGCAATGTAATACAATTATTTTGGAACACTATGCATACAAATCTTTATTTCAGTCTTTTTACATTTGAACATGTTCAGGTACTTATTTAGGACTTAGTATCTCTTTCTTTTTTCAAATTGAACAACTAGGTGCCTTTTTATCGTTTTACTTTTTATTTAACTTTTCTTTCAGAAATACATTACTTAAGCATAAGTTTTCACTTAGGGATAATGTTATTAATTTTTTTGACTTTAAATAGGAAATTAGTACTATTTATCTTGTTCATATAAAAACATATTTTAAACCCCTTTCCTTTACAAAAGTATAATTTGATACTTATTTATCATTTTATCCTTATAAAATATTTTTTTTTCATTTTTACTTATTAATCACAATTTTTTGGAAACATTATAGTTTTATCCCAACTTATTATTTTCTTTCAAACAAATTATTTTTCATTCGATTCAATTAAATCATACTGATTCATTCATTACGATATGCCCCTAATGCAATATGACAGGACTCTCAAAAAGGATATGCGGGATATGGACCCAAAGGTCCCACTGAGAGAGAAATGATCCTTAATGGACCATTTCTTGAGAAATATTTCACTTTCACTTTCACTTAAAATACTGAAGCTATGGAGATCAGAGATCCTACCCATAGCAAAGCAAGTCGCCATGACTTGCACTGCGCTATAAGGTGTCCTTATGGCTAGCCAATTATATCCTAAATAAGAATATCTTTACCTGACTATTGCTAAGGGCAAAACAATAAATTACATTCAAAATAATTTTTAAACATTTAAAAATCTTTAGTTTCTTTCTTTTATTTCTTGATACAATACATTTTTGTCAATCGCACTCTTTTTAATGCTTCTGACCATTCAGTAGCTTTCTCTTTCTTTTACTTCTTTTCTTTCTTTTTCACTTTATTTTTTTTAATTACTTTTGTGAATTATTCTTAAATAATTCACTTGGACACTTAAAATTTTTTAGTCTTTTATACACTTTATGAATTATAGCATTATAATTTACAATTTCTTTTAGTCTTTTTGTGTTGTCCTTTGCAAATTATCTTTTAATAATTCAATAATTAACTTTTTGATGATTTTTCTTTTTCTGTCCGAAATTTTAGTCATTCGGATATACCAACTTTTATTCAGTTGGTGACTTATTTTAATTTAATTCATTCTTTTAATACTTTTTATTGACTAATTTATTTTAATAAATTAGTCAAACAGTTATTTTATGACTTTTTGAATTATATTAACCTACTTCATTATTTTATTTTCAGAGATTTTTCTCTTGACTTTTTCAATTCTTTTATCCGAAATATAACTTAATTCAGTTTAATTTACTTTCTTATACTTGCTAATTGAATTATTTTCAATAAATCAATATATTTAATGAAACATATTTCATATTCAATTTCAGAAATTCTTCTAATAATTCATATATATTCTATAATTATTCATATACACATTATTTTACAATTTCCATCATTTTTACTTATTTTATGAATTATTTTCAGTAATTCATTATTTTTTTTTTCTTTCATAGCTCAATAATTATTTCGAAAAATTTATCGGTTGACTTTTTATTCCTTTTTCATTGACTATAATTTAAATTCATATAAATTCACTTTGTTTAACATTTTTGTGCAATTATGCATTAATAATTTAATTATTTTCAATACACATATTAACATTAAAATTATAATAATATTCTAATAATTTCAATAAATTTTAATAAAATTTATTTATGCATTATTTATTATTTACTATAATTTTTCACTAAAATAATCAATTATTTCACAATATTTCACAACTTTCATTATAGAAATACATGTTACATAATCTTTAAAATTCCAAAACAAATTCCAAATATTCTTTAAAAATTCATGAACACTACACATTATTTTTATAATTAATTTAGGCTAATATTTATTATTTTCATGCAGAAATCTCATCTTTTTCCCTTACTAAACAATTTGGCCCTCAATCTAATTCCTCCTAAAAATTTTCTTTCTTTCATTTAAGCTTTCATTTCATATTCTTTAATGTCCAATTTCGTTTATCCTAACAAAATTTCATCAATTAACAACTTTAAAAATTTTTACCCTAATTACATAAAAGAAATTAATTCACAATAATGGAAAATCAAAGGATTTTGTAGCCAATTACATTTTTTTCTTGTTCATGGGTGCCTAAGCCTCCCTTTTCCTTGCTTTAATCCATGAAAACTCATTCCTCTTCACTTGATCCTACCATGGCCGGCCAAATTACCTCCTTAAGTCGTATTTTTTTTGTCCTTAAATGCAAAATTTAAGCTCATAATTAGCTTCTACACCTCAAAAACTATGAGAAAATACTAAAGAATCAATAAAAATAAATTAAATTCTTAAATTCCATCTTACGATTTTTTCTTTCTGAACTTGATTTCTTGCCTTCCTTTGCTTAAATCACTTGATTGAGATTACTAGGGTGATATATAGAGCTGGAACTTCAGTTTTTATGTTGCATTTCAATAGGGATTTTAAGTGAAAAATTGAAGAAATAAGAAAGAATTTTTTGGGATGGTAGTTCGGCCACAAAATGAAGGGGAAGGGAGAGCTGGAAAAATCTGGAGAAACCTCAGATTTTTCAGCCTCTTATACCCTCCTTAATGGGCCCAAAAGTGGGCTTAGCCCATTTTAGGCCATTTAAGGCCTAATATAATTTCTCTCTCTTCCTCATTTTAAGTCACTCCAAAAATAATTCCATCATTTTTATCTCATTAAAAATAGGTATTACATAAATTTTTAGCTTAATCGGAGTTCGTTATCGGTCCGATTCAAACCTATCGATTCGATTCGATAACTGCTGGTATCACCGAAAAATTCAATTTTCATCACCAAAATATTCTACATAAAAATTCATGTAGACATGCAAAATCTGGCAATTATTGGAGTTGATTTGCTATTTTTAAAAATTTATGCAAAATTAAGTCTCCTTCCCTATCAGGAAAATTGACTCGCTACCTTTTTCGTATTTTTAACTTTTAGAGGCCTATTTGACCTCAATTTCACTTCAAATTTCAATATTGGACTCACTATGACCAATACTTTTCGATGGTCTAATAAAATATTTTTAACTTTCGGGTATCCTTTCTGGCCCAAAAAGCACTATTTACCATCGAAAAGTACTATTCACGACTGATCAGGTATTTAGACCAATAAAATTAGGAGGTATGTGGATACATACTACACTTAATTTCATTTAATTGCTTGAAATTTTCTTATAATTTACATTATGTAACTCAACAAATTTGAGTAAGAATGCTAAATAAATTGAGATGATTTGAGTATGAATTAGTGGAGTAAACACTTTGAAAATGAGAAATTTAATAATGGCCAAACTTTGCATAATGATGTATTTTGAGGAAAATTAATATTAATTAACAAATTAGGTATAATTTGAGTCATATGAGGTTAAAGCAATATAGTTAGCATGAATTTAAGCTTGAATGAAAATATAAGTATGATGATTATTTGATATGCCTAATAATGTAACATTATGCAACTATACATAATTGAATCAACTTGTGAAATAAATTGATAAAATATAATAAAATGATAAATTAGCCTAATATAAACCTAAATTAGTGAAGAAAACAAATTGAAAGGGGTGGAACCTTAAGAGGCCAAATTGTATATCCTAAGTTGACCTAAAAGAAATTAATGTATAATGAGGTATTTAATTGTAATATGTATGAGGAAGATAATAGGAATGATTAAAATGAAAAATAACAAGTATACATAATAATGGTTAAGTATACATAATGATGGAAGTAAAGTAACCTTAATGGTTTTGATGTAAATTAAGTGTACATTAGCATATTGATGCTTAAAATGAATGGAGATATATGAATGACATGTAAATAAAAGAGAAAATATTATGTATATGGAATTTCATGAGATGGCCGAATGGTGTATGGTAAAATAATGGCATGGTTTACATATTTTCTTATGATGTTATGCATATGTGTGAGAAATAAACCAGTTGCCAGCTTGATGGGATGCAAATTAGATGATAATAAAGATGACATGATGAAATTAATGCGACAAATAATGTAAAAATATGATGTAATATCGAAAGTAATATTGCCCTTAGTGTACAGTGGGTAATCCGGGACCCTAGGATATAATGGCTAGCCATAGGGACACACATACTGCGGTAGTATTACAAGATTTGTTGAAAAGTACACATATTGGATAGCCGGCACATACAATTATAGTGGAGTGGTAGGATCACAACAGGTGGTCCCTCCACCCACAATAGAGTAGTCGCATCACGACAAGTGGTCCCTCCAGTCCACTGGTAGCATTAGAATCGTCGTCCCGTATATCCGGATCGAGAATTTTCACTAGTTATCATTATGGGCAAAATAGTAATTATGTAAGAAATATAAGAATTTAATAATAAATTAAATAAAAAGAACATCATAAAGTTAATTAGAAGAAAAGTAATATAAGAAATATAGTTAATAATTTAGTAAGGGCAAAATGGTAATTACATGAGGAATAAGGACCAAAAGGTAAATTAGGCATAAAAGGAATCATAAATGAAATTAAATACGAAGTAAAATGAAACACATGAACAATAGATCCAAAAAAAGGGCAAAAGTGTAATTATACGATAAACCAGGGGCAAAAACGAAATTTGACATTAAAAATTGTAACTAAAGAGGTTAAGATGATTAAATAAGTGAAAAGGGGTAAGATCGTAAATAATGAAAATTTAAGGGAACAAAGCGTAAATTGCCACCTCATGATGAAATATAAGGACCAAAATGCAAATTTTACATTTGAGAGAAAATAAAAAGCCAAAGGAATTAAAAAGGAGTCAAAATAAGAAGTTAAACTAAGTCAAATGTGAAGAATATGGAACTTAAGGACCAAACTATAATTTGCCATCAAATGAATTAATGCAGGGGCTAAAATGTAAATATTGAATTTAAAGGAGAGAATAAAAGCCAAAAGGAATAAAAAAATGGGGACATTAGAATAATTTAGCATAATCTAAAGTCATAGAAAAGTTCAAGGGCCAAATGGAAATTTTACATCGAGGTAGGAATTAGTTACATTAAATATAAGAGACAAGTGTATATAAGAGAGACTATAACAATTGATCAAAATTGAGGTCGAACCGAGCCAAATTAATGAAATAAAAAGCTTAAGGACTAAATTGAAATTTTCCATTAAAGTAAGAGTTTTAGAGGAAATTGATTTGAAATTAAGGATCAAAGGAATTAAATAGCAATTTGAAATATATAGGAGAACCAGACCGATTTAATTAGTGAAAGAAATAAATAGGGGAAAAATTGTAATTTAACACATCATGAAGGAATGTTTAAATTTAAATTAGAAAGTGAAAGGTCAAAATAAAATAGAACATACAAAAAGAGTAAATAAGGACAAATTGGTTAATAGACAATAAGATTTGTAAACAGAAAATGGTACAAGAGAAATTTGAGCAAATTTAGTAAATTAAGGATAAAATTGTGATTTAAATATAAGTTGACCAAGGAGGATGAAACTACAACTTTAATGAGAAAGCAAAATTAAGGACTGAAATAAAAAGAAATAATATTTTATAGCAAAATATATCATAAAGAAAAAAATAAAATAAAATAGAAAATACACGTAAAGAAATGGAAAAGGGGCCAACCAAGTTAGGAAAAATATTTTAAAATGTTGATTCAGCAAAACACATATTTAGATGTTATATAGGAAAAGTTGAAGAGATTTAAATACCGCCTAATAAAAGAAAATATAGAATTAAATACTACAAAACATCATTTAGTTTGTAAGAAAAAGAATTGTAATAAGTTTTAAACTGAATTAATTCAACTATATATACCAAGTGGATACATACTACACTTACTTTCATTTAATTGCTTGAAATTTTCTTATAATTTACATTATGTAACTCAACAAATTTGAGTAAGAATGCTAAATAAATTGAGATGATTTGAGTATGAATTAGTGGAGTAAACACTTTGAAAATGAGAAATTTAATAATGGCCAAACTTTACATAATGATGTATTTTAAGGAAAATTAATGTTAATTAACAAATTAGGTATAATTTGAGTCATATAAGGTTAAAGGAATATAATTAGCATGAATTTAAGCTTGAATGAAAATATAAGTATGATGATTATTTGATATACATAATAATGTAACATTATGCAATTATACATAATTGAATCAAATTGTGAAATAAATTGATAAAATATAATAAAATGATGAATTAGCCTAATATAAACCTAAATTAGTGAAGAAAACAAATTGAAAAGGGTGGAACCTTAAGAGGCCGAATGGTATATCCTAAGTTTACCTAAAAGAAATTAATGTATAATAAGGTATTTAATTGTAATATGTATGAGGAAGATAATAGGAATGATTAAAATGAAAAATAATAAGTATACACAATAATGGTTAAGTATACATAATGATGGAAGTAAATTAACCGTAATGGTTTTGATGTAAATTAAGTGTACATTAGCATATTGATGCTTAAAATGAATGGGGATATATGAATGACATGTAAATAAAAGAGAAAATATTATGTATGTGGAATTTCGTGAGATGGCCGAATGGTATATGGTAAGATAATGGCATGGTTTACATATTTTCTTATGATGTTATGCATATGAGTTAGAAATATACCAGTGGCCAGCTTGATGGGATGCAAATTAGATGACAACAAAGGTGACATGATGAAATTAACGCGAAAAATGGTGTAAAAATATGATGTAATATCGAAAGTAATATTGCCCTTAGTGTACAGTGGGTAATCCGGGACCCTAGGATATAATAGCTAGCCATAGGGACACATATACTGTGGTAGTATTACAAGATTTGTTGAAAAGTACACATATTGGATAGCTGGCACATACAATTATAGTGGAGTGGTAGGATCACGACAGGTGGTCCCTCCACCCACAATAGAGTAGTCGCATCACGGCAAGTGGTCCCTCTAGTCCACTAGTAGCATTAGAATCCTTGTCCTGTATATCTAAATTGACTATTTTCACGGGTTATCACTAGGGGCAAAATAGTAATTATGTAAGAAAAATAAGAATTTAATAATAAATTAAATAAAAGAACATCATAAAGTTAATCAGAAGAAAAGTAATATAAGAAATATAGTTAATAATTTAGTAAGGGAAAAATGGTAATTACACGAGGAATAAGGACCAAAAGGTAAATTAGGCATAAAAGGAATCATAAATGAAATAAAATACGAAGTAAAATGAAAAACATGAACAATAGATCCAAAAAGGGCAAAAATATAATTATACGATAAACCAGGGGTAAAAATGAATTTTGACATTAAAAATTGTAACTAAAAAGGTTAAGATGATTAAATAAGTGAAATGGGGTAAGATCGTAAATAATGAAAATTTAAGGGACCAAAGCATAAATTGCCACCTCATGACAAAATATAAGGACCAAAATGCAAATTTTACATTTGAGAGAAAATAAAAGCCAAAGGAATTAAAAAGCAATCAAATAAGAAGTTAAACTAAGTCAAATGTGAAAAATATGAAACTTAAGGACCAAACTGTAATTTGCCATCAAATGAATTAATGCAGGGGCTAAAATGTAAATATTGAATTTGAAAGAGAGAATAAAAGCCAAAAGGAATAAAAAAGGGGACATTAGAATAATTTAGCATAATCTAAAGTCATAGAAAAGTTTAGGAGCCAAATGGAAATTTTACATCCAAGTAGGAATTATGTTACATTAAATATAAGAGACAAGTGCATATAAGAGAGACTATGACAATTGATCAAAATTGAGGTCGAACCGAGCCAAATTAATGAAATAAAAAGCTTAAGGACTAAATTGAAATTTTACACTAAAGTAAGAATTTTAGAGGAAATTGATTGGAAATTAAGGATCAAAGGAATTAGATAGCTATTTGAAATATATAGGAGAACCAGACCGATTTAATTAGTGAAAGAAATAAATAGGAGAAAAATGGTAATTTAGCACATCATGAAGGAATGTTTAAATTTAAAATAGAAAGTGAAAGGTTAAAATAAAATAGAACATACAAAAAGAGTAAATAAGGGAAAATTGGTCAATAGACAATAAGATTGGTAAACAGGAAATGGTACTAGGAAATTTTGAGCAAATTTAGTAAATTAAGGAAAAAATTGTGATTTAAATATAAGTTGACCAAGGAGGACAAAACTACAATTTTAATGAGAAAGCAAAATTAAGGAATGAAATAAAAAGAAATAATATTTTATGGCAAAATATATCAGAAAGGGAAAAAAATAAAATAGCAAATACATGTAAAGAAATGGTAAAAGGGCCAACCAAGTTAGGAAAAAGAATTTAAAATGTCGATTTAGGAAAACACACGTTTAGATGTTATACGGGAAAAAACTGACGAGATTTAAATACCACCCGAGAAAAGAAAATATAGAATTAAATACTACAAAATATCATTTAGTTAGCAAGAAAAAGAATTGTAATAAGTTTTAAACCGAATTATTTCAGCTAGATATACCAATAAGGTTAAGCTTATAAATAAGTAAGAAATTGAAATAAAGTACCAAAGTCAGTATATGAATAAATAATAGACGTAGGGGCATAAAGATAATTTAATGTCAAAATATAGATCACACAGGCCAATCAATAAGATGATGAATGCGAAAGGATATAAAATCAGCAAAGAGTAAACAAAAATTTGAGAAAATAACTACATAAAGATAAATAAAAAAATTAATAAGACAAAATAATACCAATGATAATAATAATAATAATAATAATAATAATAATAATAATAATAATAATAATAATAATAATAATAATAATAATAATAATGGAAATAAATAATTTAGTTGAATGAAATTTTGTATAGTTGTATCCATCACTAGGCAACATCGTTGTTTAGCACGTAGTTTGTTGACTGTGCGCAAGGACATCAGAATGAAGGACCAAATTGGCATGTGATGAAGGACCAAATTGGCATGTACCTATAAACGACTATGGTCATGAAGATTAAAGGATTTGTGTAAGAGATTTTAGATACTTAGCACGTAATATGCATTGTGTATCTCAGACAAAAATTGCAGTGAATTTGCGCATGTGTTTACAAAACTTCATGATAATATTGTGCTAATGAGATTGATGATTGTAGAAGTGCTATGTTTGCCATTGGAGTATTGGAGGTGGAGGTTGTTATTTGGGAGTGTTATTTCGTCACTTTGCAGGTTTAGGCAGCACAGTGTAGCAACTGCTATGCTGCAGAAATTTTCATTAAACGAATGGTAGCCATGTAATGTCGTCAATAACTATATAAGGTATATGGAAACTATGATTGAACTGAGGGTGTTACATGTAGGTTTATTGTCCTTTACTACAGTTACATTTCTATCTTAATCAATGTGAAATCCATATCTCATAGGGATAGAACGTATCCTAGTAGATCTTCTAGGATGTTGTGTATAATTTGGTTCAATTATAATCTCAGCATTATGAGATTCAGCCTCGGGTTCAATCGGTTGATTCGCTTGTATTTGTGGGTCTTGAACTTCATCAAGTTCAATTTTACTCCCACTGTCCTCTCGTAGAAGGAACTCTCTTTCTAAAAAGATAGCATGCCTTGTAACAAACAACTTTTGTTATAAGGGATGGTAGAAATAATATCCAAATATTTCTTTTCGATATCCCACAAATAAGCATTTGTCAGCCTTGACATCTAGTTTGTCTGATATTTTCCTCTTCACATAAGCGGGACAACCCTATACCTTAATATGAGAAAGTGTGGGTTTCTTGTTATTTCACATCTCATCTGATGTAACATCAACCGACTTACTAGGAATTTTGTTCAACACATAAACAACAGTTTCCAGTGCATATCCCTAAAAGGACTTAGGCAAGTCTGCTAAGCTCATCATAAATCGAATCATTTCTAATAGTGTTCGATTTCTCCTTTCAGATACACCATTATGTTATGGTGTATATGGTGGAGTTTATTGAGATAAAATCCCGTTATCTCTAAGATAATCTTAAAAATCTTGACTTAAGTATTCTCCACCTCGATCTAATCTAAGTGTTTTAATACTTTTTCCAAGTTGTTTCTCTACTTCATTTTTGAATTCTTTGAACTTTTCAAACGTTTCAGATTTATATTTCATTAGATAGATATAACCAAACTTGGAGTAATCATCTATGGATGTAATGAAGTAGGAGTAACCTCATTTGGCATGTTTACTCATTGGACCACATACATCTGAATGTATTAAATCCAATGTCTCTTTAGCTCGTTCTCCTTTGCCAGTAAAGGGAGCTTTAGCCATTTTTCCTAATAAACAAGATTCACATGTATTAAATGATTCATAATCAAATGATCCCAAATCACCAGACTTGTGAAATTTGGCCATGCATTTCTCATTTATATGGCCTAAATGACAATGCCATAAATATGAAGTGTTTAGATTATCTTGTTTCATTCTCTTGGTATCCACATTATGTACTTCTTTAACTAGATCAAGAACAAATATACCATTCTTAATGATAGCTTTAGCATAAAATTTATTGTTCTTAAAAATGGTACAATATTTGTTCTTAAAAGAAATATCATAATCATTTAATAAACAATTGAAAGAAATAATACTTTTAGATAAAGCTGGAACATAATAACAATTATTTAACTCTAGTATCAATCCACTTGGAAGAGGCAAATGATAAGTCTCCACAACTGTTGTAGAGATATTTTGTCCAGTAGCTGATTGTAGACATATCTTTACCTTTCCAACTCTTTTGCTGCTTTTAAGCCCCTATAGATTATTACACAAATGAGATCCACATCTGGTATCTAATACTTAAGATTGCTTTGAAGCAATAGAATAAGTATTAATTTCAATCATATGAATACCTGAAGTAGAAGCATCAGCTTGCTTATTCTCTTTGAGAGAATCTAGATAGGCCTTGCAGTTTCACTTTCAGTGGCCATCTTTCCCACAGTGGAAGCAAGTTCCTTTGGGATTCTCTTTCTTGGTAGCCTTTTTCTTGGAAATTCCACCACGCTTGGGCTGTGCCTTGGTCACTTTTTTCTTCTACTTCTTGCCTTTAGTAGTAGTGAGAACCATGACACTCTTTGGATCCTTTTTGAATGATCCATTAGCTATTTTGAGCATATTGATTAACTTAGGGATGGATACTTGCATCTTGTTCATGTTGAAGTTAAGCACGAAAGGTGCAAAACTTGGAGCCAACGAGTACAAAATTAAGTCTATGTATACATTATTATCCATGACATAGCCAAGCCTACTTAAATTCTCAATGTACCCATACATCTTTAATGCATGAGTAGCAGCCGAAGTGCCCTCCACCATTTTACAGGTAAAAAAGGCTCAAGCAATCTCATATTGCTCAGTTCTAGCTTAAGAAGCATAAAGCTCCTCTAGATGCAAAATGATGGTTCTAGCATCCATCTAGTCATGTTGCTTCTAAAGCTCTGCGGACATAGCAACCCAGCATCACACATGTAGCTACCTCACTATCCTCCATGTATTTTTGATAAATGCCCTTAATCTCATCAGTGGCATCATCTAATGGAAGTGGTGGTGGATCTCTATCCAAGAGATAATGGATCTTTTTGGCCCTGAGAACAATTCTCACTTGCCTAATCCAGTTAGAATAATTGCTACCAACTAGCTTATTATCTAATATTGATCATAGGCTTATTTTTGGTGTGCTCATGATGATGACCTAGATGTGAAGAAAGAAAATATATGAGAGTTTGTTCATGTATATGTATGCATTAATTAGGTCTTTAATTAATCCATTTACTCCCACTATTTTATTGTAAATCAATAGCCCTCACTATATGATCCGAGAAAATCCGATGGCTTTCCTAGTAGGCCAATATCCAATCCTTGATATGAATTTTGACGTTGAATGTGGTCAATAAGTCAAACTCCATACCCTTGAAAGTTAGGTATCTCTATACCAATTGTGTCTGTACACAACTATTGGATTATTGGGTTATTAACTCTTGATACATGCATATCATATATGCATTCCCAATCTTACCTCTAGAACCATTAGCCTTAATTGTGGTCAAAAAGCTAAAGGGCTAGCTAAGATGACCCATTTAATTAGATTTAAACATATTCGATATAATGTGAGCTTGACTATGGTCAACAACCCACACGATAAAGAACTCTGGTTCTTCTTTAATTAATGGAGGGCTTATATATCTTTGTATTAGTTTGGGGAATTTTGTTAATTAAGTCTCATCATACATGGTTGGCATATATTGGTATGCATCCTATATCTATCGCATAAATATAAGCATACAAATATGGTATAGTTATAGACTTTACTACATTGACCTCCATAAGCCAAAAGGGAGATTAAAAGGTCAAACCTAGGTAATATACATGATTCAAACAAATATAGACAATTACATCATCTTCAATTTTATTGGATCTCCATCCGACCCATCTTGCTCCTTACTTGTGGTCTTCTTTTCTATTTCTAACTCTAATCTAAGTAATCTAATTACATATTGCAATTTGAAAAGAAAATACAAACAAAAAATAAGTGGCCGGGACATGAAAGTCTTCATTGGGCCGAAATATGCATTATGCTCAATTACATTGGCCTTTGTTCATAACTATCCATCATGCCAATCATACACCCTTATATGCAATTATAATGCATAAATGTAGAGCTTAATAACGGAATAATAACTTTGTTTCTACTCTTGAAACTTACTTTTGAGGTATTGTAATAGTATGATCAAATTAGGAAACTTTCCATTTTAGAAAATTTTTTGCATGCATGTGTTCTCGTCTTAATTATCAATCCAATTAATTTTTGATTGATTACTTAATTAATTAATCACATTAAATAGTTAAAGAATCAATTTTAGGCTCAAAATAATTGGTAAGCCGAAACCTACACCTAAAACCCTAAAGTGTGTTCACACACAAACTAGTTTTGTGTGTTTTGTGCCATTTAAGCTTTGGGAATGAGCAAAACATCTATGAAACCCACTTCAACCCCTAAAATCCATTAATAAACTTAATTATAACCTTTTATTTTAATTTAAATTAGTTGTTTGGGCCTATTAAGTCATTTACTAATTTAAACCAACCCCGTAGACTCAACTAGGCCCATTAAATGGCTTTAATGAATTAAATTTAATCCAATTAATTGAATGCCCATTTTAATTAATCCAATTAATTAAAAATGCATTAATATATATGATATATCATATTTCAAAGATCAAAAGTCGTTCTACTTATGAACACATCAAGAACACATAAGAACATCAATTTATTGAACTTTTCGATTAAACTAGTTTTCATGCGAAACATGTTTGATTTAAATTTTGTTTGATCTTATGACTTAATATCACATATTAAACACATAAAATATCATTAAAATAATTTTATCATGGAACAAATAAAATTTGATTTAGAACAGCCCCTTGATTTCATTGAAAAAACTTCTTTACTCCTAGAGAATGATTATTTATACATAGAACTTTTCTTTGCGCAAAAAATCATTTTCTTCATCCAATTTATTTATTTAATCACATACATCCAAAAATCAATATTTCTTATTAATGAATATCAAAATCTAATATTTTAAATTTCATGAAATAAATAACTCAAAAATATAGAAAAGTATTCCGCAAAAACATAAAATTGTAGATTTATGGCAAAACCTTGGCTCTGATACCATGTTGGAAAAAGATCAATTACATGCATCACATGCATAAGAAAAAATTAAAAATTTTAACCAATATAACATATATTTCCATGAATATACAATATATATGTCAATGAGAATAGAAAATCACCTTTGAGTTTTGTTGAACAGTTGATTTTCCTTCTCACCGGGTTGTCGCAAACCGCAGTGTCCAAACTGGAACACCGCCAATCATAATTCACACTAGAGAGGAACCAAATGAACCAAATCTGATGAGGTAACAAGGATGCCAAAATTTCCTTGATGCTAGCAAGGGGATGGCAGCTTGGGAAGGAAAAAAAGAAGAAAAAGAGACTTAACCCTAATCCCACTTATGTTAGGATTTTATATGTAGGTTAAAAATCCACTTCTACTGGGATTAGGTCATTTAAAAATTCTGGAGAAATACTAAATGGGCTTTTGGAAATTGATTAATTAATTTGGGCCTAATTAAATCCAATTCTGGGTCCTCTCATAATAGACCTTGCATATAACCCATTAAATGGGCCCTTTATGCACATACTTAGATTTAATTGTCCAAATCAATTCCAAATCCAACCAAATTAAATATGTAGGCTTCACAATACTTATGAAATATATTTAATTTATTTTAGTCCAAAAATTATGCCTATACGGCCTTCTATATGGGTCTTGCATGAAAGTTTTCCTCTAGAGGGCTTTAGTGTAGGAACCAACCTTCTGGACCAACAACTATTTCTCCACTAGAACTATTAATATTATTTCAGCCCTTATAACATTTATAGTACAATAATATTGAATTATGAAATACAATATTTCAATTACGTTCATTACTGCAGAACATTTCCAAAAAGCTCCGTGAACTTTTCTGCATATCCATAATTAATTAAACTCTTTAATTAATTATTTTCTTATTTATTTTTCTACTCCCATAATAATATCAAATATTATTATCCTTGTCATTTTACCATTTTATCCTTACTCTATATGTGTGTTACCTATTAGGTTCATGTCCATATTGATCGTATAATATGTATTTAAGAGTTTTGTTCAAACTGAGACTCTTCACCAAGAATCCTAGTTGAACTATAACTCTTATGATCTAAACTCCTTTAAACCATTTTATCAATCCCAAATTGATATTCATGATACACTATTATACAAGTCATGAGTGACCTCTAGCTAGGAATCATGACCATCCAAATGTCAGGAAAGTCAAGTGGTTTTGACTATACTCTTCCATAGAACAGTTACCATGCAATTACTCCTTTCACCACTCTTATCTCATTTAGGTTTTGAGTATTAATTTATGTCAACTCATATGAACCTAAATATATATATTTTATTAATTTAACCATTATTTCCAAAATGCCCTTTATGGATCCTTATCCACCTTGGCATCTTACTCTGGCTAGAGATTCTCTGAACAAAGCAATTATAGAATTATACGAGATAACTTTCCTTAATAAATCTGGGATGGTGAATCCTTTATTGATTATTCAACTATTTTTAAGTAGGTCATGATATACCCAACTTCTTAACTATGTTCACCCCCGTATAGAGGTAAGCAGTTATTGAGTCAAATTATATCATTTGCTACTTAAGATAACTTTGGTGATCTCAAGTTTAAGAATATTTGTACCACTCTATAAAGAGATTCCTTACTGAAATAGATTTAATATCCATGTGAGGATTCTCTTAGTAGGTCTCCAATGAACTTGTTCTTTTAACAAGCATTCACATGTTAACTTTGATAATCTCCCATGATCATAGTTATGAGAACCGCTGCTTAAACTTTTCAAGAAGCATAACATATGCTAGTCTATCCATATTAACAATGTCCTATCTTGTTAGTATTGCGACTAGAGATATCTAGATATTATCACATTTACATGCAATAGACATCTCAAATCATAAACTCTTTAATGATTGCCTTTACACTATGTTTATAATATTAAAGACTTCATTTATTAATTTAAGATAAACAAACACATGTATTTAAACATAGTATTAATAAATGAATGATGTCTTCATAAATAAAATGAGTTCACATACATGAAATACATCCCTTTCTACATGGGCTCTAGGGTATACTCTCTAACATCATTCTCACTACTTGCCCTTCTAGCTAAGTACTCTTCTTCAGCTTTTATAGCTATATCATTTAATGACTCTCGGTCCTTTAGACCCTTTATCTTCAAACCATCCCTTATATACCAGCTTGCATTCCTAATGAATAGCTTGATCTGATCAGCTATGTCTGGCTTTCTCTTCATCTCCATCGCCTTATTCCTCTCCCTGGTGAGATACTCATGAAAGGATTCATCATGTTTCTACTAGAGTAATTCAAGGTCCTTCAAAGTAATCTCTATCCTAGTGCTATAGTCATATTGCTTAAGGAATTCTTTAGTCAATAGATCCCAGTCCTCTTTAGTATGCCTATCCAGCCTATGGTACAAATTTATTATAGTTCCAGTCAAGCTGAGACAAAAGTATTCCACCTTCTATTTCTTGGACAAGGTGCACTATAAGAAAATACAGAATTAGCATTGAAAATTAGCAACGAAAATGGGTGATTTTCCACTGCTAATCAAAATTAGCAATTGAAATTAGCAATGAAAGAAGTTGCAAATGGTACAGTTACTATTTTTTAGCAATGGAAATTACAAATTTCATTGCTAATTTCACAGACCAATAAAAAAATTCACGATAGTGCATCCATATTTTTAATATTAATTACTATAAGCCTCATAATCAGTCTTCCTAACCTGCATTTCTCATTCAACACTAAGTACTCTAAAAAAATTGCTACATATCATTATTAAAAACTAATGGTGTTAAATTGCTACATATCATTATTAATTCAAATTTTTTTATTTGTTATTCAAATATAGTGTCTAAGTTAAAAAATACAAATAACCATTGAGCAAAAAGATAGCATTTCATAAACAAAGCAGTAAAAGTTTACAAAATTTGGCATAACTATCCTCTGTCTTGTGCTACAAACTAAATATTTTATGGGTTTGTCAACTGTGAATTCCACATACAACAATTCCAAAGAAAAAGACTTACTTTGAATTCTCAAGAATCCAAAATTATTCAATCAATGGAAATCTAATTTTCATCAATGGCAGCTTTAAACCCCTTGTTGAAAAATTATTCAATCAATAACCAAAAGACCATTACACCCAACAAAAAGTTAAAAAAAGTATCCAAGGAAGTACATGAGAAGTTGGCGCTTGTTCAGCAAGCGCACTGAATCGTCAAATAATAAAACGGGGTATAGTTGGGACCCATGAATATCGTACCCAAGGGATTGAGAATGCAAACAGTGAAATTAATTGTATGCCAAAGATTTTCCAAAAATTTTTGTATGTGTATAACCTATCAACTAAATGGTCTTAAAAAAAGAATAATAATGAAATTAACTTTGCTGTAATTTTCTATGTGATAAACAAGTATCAAATGAATAAGTGTAAAATTTAATGAAATAACAGAGTTGTATGGGTTCACTTATCCTCCCCATATCAAATGTGAACTCAATTAACCTGAAGATACATATAAATGAATTCGGGATAACCCTCTTAATCTAAGCCCAGGTTTTTTTCCCATTTCGCAGCCAAACAACCCAAAACTCATTTATTTCACTTCACACTCTAATCTTAAAATCACAAATTCCTGCATATTAAGAGTTCCATTTCGGAGCAATCCAAATCCACAAACATCATGATTAAAGAAAAAGAGATAATTGCATTCATAGTAATTAACTACCTAAACATGAAATCCAACAATAATAAGTGATAGCTCATTCATTGAAATTGGATATCAGCTCAAGATAATAAAAACTAATGAAAGAATAAATGAATCAACAGTGAATTAAACCATTCATCTATAATAGTATTCAAATATTGTTCAAGATTCACATTAGATAGGGGGTTCAAAGATCCCCCACACAACTATGGACGACTCGCTAACCATTACAAAAATAAAGAGAGAGAGAGGAAAGAATAAACCTAAAATTTTCATAGAGGAAGGAAACCCAGCTAAAATCCAAGTTTCTTCAATCTCCTTCTCCAAATCTTCAGTGTAAATGAGCTTTCAAATGTAAAAAAAATGAAGATCTAAGCTAACATTTGTGTTTAATCTCAATATTTTGCTGTAAATCTACCTAATTTTAAGTGTAATCTAAGTATATATGTATATAAATGAAGGAAAGAATGAAAGAACGAAAATGGAAAACCTATATCTAAAAAGGAAGAAGAACTCCTAATCTCTATAGAAAAATTTACTTTATCTAGGCCAAAAAGGGTCACGGTCAATAGGAAATTCATGTTGACCGTGACCTATTAAAATTTCCTTGAATGTCTGCTATGGGTCACGGTTAACACCATAAATCTATTGACCATAATGTAATGCTTCACTAGCTTCCGGATAGGGGTCAAACAAAAATTATCAAACTAAAGCAAAAACAAAGCAAATGACACTAAAACTAAACTGAAAAGGGACTAAAAACAGATACTGAATTGGAGTTATTAGAAGTAGATGGCTTTGAGTTACAGCATAATAGGGAAGGAAAATTCATGTTAAAGCACCATATCTCTCATACAATTGTCCAACTGAACTAGGTGAAAGAAACTTAATTATACAACGAAAGTCCAGTTAATTGGTGGTGGAAAATACCATACTATGATAAATTAATTTAGTTTCATTTTTGTAAAATTCAACAATGTCCAGTCAAGACTTTCATACATGATTTAACAAGGGGCATTTAATAGCAAGTGTAAAAATAAAGACAAAAAGATAATAATTCTGCACACTATGATATTTTTTTAAAACAATCAATAAACAAAGAAACACTAGCCTGTACATAGAAATGTAAATGTCATAAATAATTACTGTATTAGACAAATTAGCCACTATAACATTATCTTTCCATGTGTAGTGTTCAAAATTAAATGTAAATCATTTAATAAATAAATTATATAAGAATATGCTTTTAAAATAAATCAAATGTATTAAATAATATATAATTTATAAGAATCCCTATGTCCAACTTAAGTAAACCTTCAGTAAAAGCACAACAAAATCAGTATCTAATATGATAATAACCAGAAGGAGTTTCAGATGCAGTAGAATTACCCTCAAGAGCCATAACACCATCGAACAAAATCAACCTTGGTCCTATGTACCAAGAGAACTGTAGCAATGGGAGAAATCCACTTTCATATCATCAAAAGATCACCATAACACAATAAAATCCACAAAACTTTATAAAATAAATCCAAAATAGTGAAAACGAAGAAAAAGATGAGGAGCAGCAAACTCACCATATGCAACATTGATCGAGCCACAATAAAGAAAACAAAGAAGAAGATGAGGAGCGACTGTGTATGAGGGAGAGAAGCACTTAGGGGAAGATCGGAGGAGTGAATGAGGGAGAGATAGAGAGAGAAAGAGAGGTACAGTGGTGTCACTATGGGGAGAAGAGAAGAAAACACCAGGATAAGAAAAAAGGTAGAATAAAAAGATCAATTTATACCTAGGGCAAATTATGAAGTAGCAACCGAAATAGCAATGGAATATGTTTCTGTTGCTAAATTAGCAATGGAAATTGATTTTCGTTGCTAATTTAGCAATGGAAACATATTCCGCTGCTATTTTAACAACTGAATTTTTTAAGGTCCGTTATTTAGCAATGAAATTCCCTTTTCGTTGCTAATTTAGCAATGGAAATGTATTCCGTTGCTATTCTAACAACATAATTTTTTAAGTCCGTTATTTAGCAACAAAAATTGAATTTCGTTGCTAAATAACGGACATTAAAAAATTCAGTTGTTAGAATAGCAACAAAATAAATTTTCGTTGCTAAATTAGCAACAAAAATTATTTTTCGTTGCTAATTTTCATTCCAAAATTTCCTGCCATTTGCTATCGCTATATTCAGCAATGGTTATATCCATTGCTACTTTTGGGCGCTAAGATTTCCTACACTTTTCAGCAACGAAATTCCACTATTTTTTATTCTATTGCTAAATAAAAAAATCAACTAATTTTAGCAATGAAATTTATTTTTTATTGCTAAATAGCAACATAAATCATATTCCGTTGCTATTTTTTCGTTTCTATTTTCATATTTTCTTATAGTGGTGGTTCCCTTCATGATCAACGTATAATGTTTGACATGCACCAAGGGGTCTGAGATGCCATCAAACCTTGGCAGATCAGGCATCTTAAACCTTTGAGACAATGGCTCATCTCCATCCAAATCCCTATCTTCAGGGTTTATTCCCCTACCAGTAGATAGTAACCTAGACATGGTTTTGATCTTTTTCTCTATTTTTTTTAAAACCTGGACCCTTAGCACTAGGACCTTTAATCCTTATGTTCATCACTAGAGGGACATAGTCTTCGTCCTTCTCTTTTATGAAATCATCTTCAGGATCATCCCTTCTTTCCCTCCTAGGTAGGTCTCGAAGCATAGTATCATTAGCTGCAGCAACATTCCTAAAGTATATCAGCTCCATTGTCTCATGAGTGAGTGCTACAAGTTGAGTTCTAACATTAGGTGCTACAAAAGCCACTATCCCACCAATCATTGCTATAAGCCTTTCTTTGAAGTCCTGAAACCTCCTATCCAACCTTTAATTTAGGTCATCTCACACCGTTGAGGGCCCAGTAAGAGTAACATTCGACCTTTCCCTTAAGAATATAAACCTTACAGTTGTGTCATTAGCCACTCTCCCAGTCTCATTTCCCCTTTCAGTCTTATTCAATCCTTTGTTTTCTATGTCCAAACTTATTTCTTCACTGCTCACTAACAATTGACTTAAACTTAACTTAAAACTGACCTCTAAACCCAAATCTAAATATGAACTTGATCTCGACAAACTGGATACAAATCTTTAGACCAGGCGCCCGTATGACCCTTTAAACCACCTAGATAAGTTTATAATGGCTATAAAAATCAAAGGTTAGGAGTGATGTATGAGTGAGGTATATACACGATGCATGAATACAATGCATGATCTTGTTAGGAGTTAATCACAATCACACACAAGCACAACAATAACCTTCAAACCTTATTACAACCACACAAAAGGTCATGTGGTCCCTTCCTTAGGTGGACTTATCCCATAGGTCAATAGGGTACCCAATGGATGTGTATGATGTACGGTGGAAAACTGATAGCATAACCTCTCTAATTGAAAGCATAGGCATACAAGTTTTGACTATTATGTATTTTGACTAACTCACGTAGATTGGGTTGGGCCTACCGGGGCATGGTAGCCTTTAATTTTACCTTTCTAATATGTTTGAGTTTGGTCAATACATAAGAGTCCGCATAGCAAGCAAAAATTATTATGGTTATACAACTTAGGGGAAGTTACTATTGTCATTACATAGGCTTTAGTCAAGGGTGATAAAACTTTAAGGCTACCAAAGTCCCTGATGATAGGTATTGCTTACCACAAGCATAATGACTGATGAGTTACCATTTTATATACCATTTGGCACTAAACTTGGGCTGGTGGGCCCCCTTGATACCTTTCTACATTGAGTAAACATAGGATGTGCTTCAAGATAGCACTGGGGCTAAAAAAGGATGCCTAACTTAATTTTAAATCTCTAAAATGAATGTAGGAAATGCAGTTTAGAAAGGAGATAGGATTAATTAACAAAACCCAATTATAAAATAATTTAACCAAGATGTTTTTCGGAGCAAGGTCTCTTTAGTCCCCGGAGTCGCCATTGTGATGCATCCCAAAGTCATTTTTTGATTATGAGTTCACTCTTAAAGGCTTGCTTTTAGGGTCCGAGATCAGAAGAGGCTCACTTAACTCATAAATTGGCTACTTCACAATAAAAAGGGATGAAGCCCAAATTATTGTTGATAGTCAACTTATAAAGGTGCCTACTAATAGGCCCAAAAGAGGTAGGTGTCATAAAGTCACCACCTAACAGAACATTGGAAAATAATTCTCAACCTTTTGATGCCCAAATAAAGACTAGTGTCCAAGACATCACTCTTATTAGGCATCTTGGTTAGGTATTGTTTTATAATTGGGTTTTATATTTAATCTCCTCTTCTCTCTCACACGATGCAAAATAATTAAAATTAAATCCACTCACATAGATAAAGTGGTAAAAATGTCAAAATAAACCTACTTAATTATTACATAAGCAAATCATCCTTATAACCGCAACAAAACAATATGCATATATAAATCAGAGCATTCATTTAGATTTGGAAATATTGGTTCCCTCATGCATATCTTACAAACAAAAAATCTATTTTTATCTCATGTGGATTTGGGCTAAAAATTGGACTTTGGTCCATGCTTCGAAGAAAAACCCAATTAATTTAGTAGAATACATTTTAAATGTCTTTTCCTCTTATCGTGCATAAAAGCCCTATTTACTCATTATTACATCCCTGAAATAATAATACATCCAAAATAAATATCAAATAATAATGAAAATTAAATAATAAATAAATCCAAAGATAATAAATAATAAAAGAATAGTTAACCGAGATAATTGGGGGGTGAAGATGGTGACCAACTCAGCAACACAACTTTCTATGTAAAAAATCCTTCATAGCAAAGATATTAAATACTTAAAAAATCACACAAAAAATTAATTAGTATTCTCAAATAACATAATAAAAATAATTAAAGATTTATTTTACACAAACATAATGGATTTAAGTACAAAATCCCACCATACAGAAGCAAAATCACATCAAATAGTGCACAAATATGATAGAAAATGAACAAATTGCATAAAAGATACATAAATGAATGAAAATACATTAAAAATGCCCAAAATACACCCACATATGCCCAGAACCACGTGAGGGATGGCCACACACGAGCGAGGGATGGGACAAAGAGACGAGCTTGATGGTTATCCATTGAGTCATCTTCCCGTCCATCGTCTCTTGATAGAACTAGAATGCAGAGATTCATGGCAAAAATGCAAGAAATCATGTAAAATGAATTTCTAGCCTTAAACATGCATTTATAGGGTCCTAAATCATGTTAAAACCAAATTATAATAGCAAATCATGTATAAAATACATTAAAATTGCATATTTATAGAATTAAAAAAGGATAAAAGAAAGCTTCAAAACAACATAATAATGGAGGAATCTAAGGATTAATCATGCCTCTAACATGCTTTGAAACCTAGTTTCTAATCATATCTCACTTAAACATGCATATCACTCGGATACAATAATTAAAACACATTAACTCACATCGAAAGACCATATGATTATGCAAGATAAATTGTAGAGAGAGAAAGCAAAAATTGGCCTAGAATATTACCCTTAAGAGATATTCTAACTCTACAACTTTTGTAGTCTAGATCTTTACTTCGATTCGTGATCACAATTTTCAAAAGAAAGTAATTAGATTCATTATGTGTGTGTGTGTTTCAAGCAAGGATTGTTAGAGCAAAAGTTTAGAGAGAGAAAGAAATTAAGACTTCTTCTTCTCTAAAGTGGCTCTCCAAAGAAAAGTGATTCCTCCTCCTTTCAAAACCCTAGATTTTAGATTTTATACTTAGGCAAGAGTTTTAGTTGGATTTTCCGATATAGCTAATACCTCCAAAGTATTTGGTATGATAAAACCAATTGAATAATTTGAAGAATTGCTTATGAGTATAATCAATCTTTTGAATTTAGAAAATGTGGGAATCTAGATTTCAAGCCGTGGACAGGGTATCCTGATGAGAGGCAGCTGTCCTTCAGAACTAAACCCAAATTTCCAAAATGCCTTTTGTTTGGCTTGTACAGGAGAGAGAGGCCCATTATAGGCACTCCTCAAGTGATAAATGGCCATTTGCCTCCATATGAGGTTTAAAATAAGGTTTGAGTGCTTTTGTTAAAACACTTAGAATATCTTAAAATTTATGTTTTGATGCATGTGTTTAGTTTTTGTTATACATGCTATGCTAAATTTATGCATGTGTATGCATTTGCCTTCTTTATTTTTATTTTCAAGTTTGTCTAAGTTTATCTTGGCATGATTAAGTGCAATTTTAATGCCATGTGAATAGTTTTTTTTATGTTCAATATGCCATGTGAATAGTTTTTTTTATGTTCAATTGGTAGAATCTTAAGTTTCATGTAGTATAGTTTGTAAGTTTTTCTTACTATCTTTTGTTGTTATTTTCAAAGTTTTAGGATGTTTAGTCAATTAGTTAATTTTCTAGCTATACTTGAAATTAGAATGACATGATTCAAGTTTAGTGTTTAAGAACCTTTATAGTCTTAGGGAAACTATAGCCATAATATGCATAACTCACTCTTCAATAATGGATGAGGATATATATATGTGTGTATGTGTGTGTGTGTGTGTGTCTCTCTCTCTCTATATATATATATGAAAAAAATGAAAAAAAAGGAAAAGAGAAAGCAAGAAAAATCAAAGTCATCTTATGGGATAGAGCACAAAATGCACCCATTAAGATTGATCAAATAAAATAGAGTGGGATGGAGCATAAAATGTACCCACAAAATTGCTAAGTTATTAGAAAATTTATAAGTGTTTGAAAATGCCATGAGAATTGTGAGTTGATGTGTGAGCTTACCCTTGTCCCAATGGCTATGTTTGTTCTTGAATTTCTAAGTTTGAAGATTGTCCATCTTAGTTGAATAGTTTGGATAGATTATTGACTTTATGTTCTTGATTTTGATTTTAACAACTTAAGATAGTGGGTTAAATTTATTACGTATGCTATGCAACTTGTCTACTCTATCATTATTGAGCATTAGGAACTAGTTATTAGGCTATCTTATTCTAAACATTTTCTCAAGTTAAAGATGATTCTTAGGAAAATTCTTTTCTAACTTGGAAGATAAGTTTTGGTTAGTTCTCTCACTTAGATGCTTGTATTCTAGCTTGAGGGCAAGCAAGGTTTAAGTGTGGGGGAATTTGATGTCATGCAATTTTGCATAACCATTTTATGTGTTATTGCTTTATTTCTTTAGTTTAATATATATATTTTGTTATGCTTTAGGTTACTCTTTTATGTCTTCTTTATTTTGTAGGCTAAATATGCCTAATTATGTGAAATAAAGCATAAATGAGGGGAATTTTGTTAAAGTATAGAAGAAAAAGGTTTTTAAGAAGTCTAAGAGCTTGTGCTGACTCGTAACAGGATACCGACTCATGCCATATTGAATCGAGTCATGAAGCAGTTGAGCGCATGCCGACTCATTCTATTGGTGATGACTCATTATAGAGCTTGGCAGTGCCAACTTGTCTAACTCTGCACAAGTGTTCTGACTCATCATAAAGGCCAATAGTTACAACCTTTCATGTACCTCTTTAGATTTGCATTCTAAAAAGACACCAATTGGGAAACCTTTAGGCCTATAAATACATAAAGATAATCATATTTTAGATATAGAAAAACTATCATATAACTTCCAAATCAATTAGAAAAGATTATGAGGAAGAAGAATACTCTAAGCAAGAAGAGAGATTGAAAGAGTTTAATCAACACTCAAGTATTTTTCTGAAGAAGCATTGAGGAGCCTCCTACCATTATTTCTTCTCTTTTCTCTTTAGAATTAACTTGACATTAATTTATTTTCCTTGTGTATTTGTTTTCCCAACATGTATCTAGATTAACTCTATTTTTTTAGAATTGCAAGTTTGAATTGATCTCTATTAATATAATTATCTTGTTTTAAGTATGAATGAATGAAGTTTGATTGGGTACTTAATTTATGATGTGTGCTTGATCACCATATGTAATATGTTAATCAATTTGTTCACAATGAGAATTAGGACATTTTGGTGGAAAGGTAATTAAACTTACTTAAAGTTAGAAACCACTTAAGAGACAAGGGTTTCACTTTAAGGGGCTTAAAAATAGGCATAGGACTTTTTGATTCTTATCTATCTCCATATTGACATGAGTGTGCTTATAGACTCTATATGAGAATGCCCTTATTTGACAATGAGAGTTGCATTTAAGGATTGTAGGCCTTATTCTCTATTCATTTCATGATTATGTGTTTATTTGCATTTTTATAAGATCAATTGATGTCTTGTAATTCTAATTATTATATTGATTGTGTGAAGCTATAATTTAGATTAGATAATTAGTTTAGTAAGTAAGAATTTAATACAACCAACCTTATTTTATTTATCATTGCCTATCCATCTTAGTATCTAACTAGTTAATACAAGACAACACTTAAATTGATTCCTAGAGTTTGATACCCTTCTCACCCTATCTAGGTCCTTGAGACTAGGGTATTAAGAAAATACACTGCAACACCAGTCTCGGATGCATTTTCTCCGAGCATGGCAATAATCTATTTAATGGCTCGTATGTTGCTGGAAGGCATAGTACCAATATGCTTTGTGTGTAGGCCTTTCCTAGCTCTCGGCTGGTTTAGGTAGTAGAGGTTGCAATTTCCCTTCCTTAACAAGATGATCAAGGTGCCAAAATAGTGGTTTTCCAATTCTTGTAGCTATTTCCACAACTGACACCTTTATGCCTTTACCATTACTGCCTTTACGATCACAACAATTTTTGCTATTCTTATCAAAGCTGTGGTAGGTGGAGCTGGCCTTTTCCTCTAAATGTTATACCTCAACCTCAATAGCTATGTCCTTGAGAAATTCCCAGTCCTTTAAACCTTTCATTTTGAGCCCGTCTCTCACATAGGGATTGGCATTTTAGATAAATAACCTGATATGATTAGTAGTCTCTAGCTTCTTCTTTATTTCCATCACCGTGTTCTTACATAAGGAAAGATACTCATAAAAATAACTCTTCTGGTGTCTGATGCAATAGCTCTAAATTCTTTAAGGTCACTTCTAATCTTGTACAATTATACCATTTTAAGAACTCCTCTATCAAGTTATCCCAGTCTTCCTTTGTTTTTCGGTCTAGCTTATGATACTAGCTAATACAAGGGCCCACAAGACTAAGGCTAATGTATTTAACCTTTTGTTGCTTAGTGAGGGTGGTCTCTTTCATTACTAAAGCGTATTGCTTTACGTGGATTGCTAGATCAAAAGTGCCATCAAACTTAGGTAAGTCTAGATTTTAAACTTTTGAGGTAGCACTTTCAAACTATCCAAATTCCTTTCTTCTGGGTTAATACCCTTACCATTTGGAATTAGTCATGCGACAACCTTTATTTTTTCCTCCACTCTTCTAAAGGTTAAATCTATTCTTAGTATATGGCCTTCTAGGGCTTGCATACAATCATCTTTTAGGGCATAATCCTCATCTTCTTCTAGATCAACTGAGGGAATAAGTGGTGCCTTGCCACTAGAACTAGTAATAATTGTAAGGGTTATAACTACTGTCGTAGGAGTCTCTCCGACCATAGCCCGCTCAACTTGGCTAATAATGGGCACTATAGGCCTCATGCCAGAAGCAGACATCAACATGGACTCCATCTCACTTATTGTCAACCTTATTCTTCTTTCAAACTCTTCAAATCTCTTGTCTAATTCCTAAGGATCAAAAGCTCCAATCTATTGTTGATCTGCCATTGCTGTTTCTACCAAGTACTCTATTAACTGCTCGGAGGCCCTGTCTAAGTCCAAATCTTACCTTGACGTAGTTCTAACTTGTTAGACTCTGACTTCTCTAAAAAATTATTGATAGAGCAGTTGCTTGATCCCTTAAACAACCTAAATGAGTAGTCTAAAATGGCTTTAAAGTCAAAAAGGTTAGAATAATACATGATAATACAAGATAATGTATAATGCATAGCTAATAAAAAAATAACATATAATGCACATTTTCATGGCATAAAAAGCAAAACATGGACATTTTCATGGCAAAGAGAATTTACAAATAGAATACACATTTTCCACATTTTTATATTATCATTTGGTTTACACACAAAATGAGATGTATGAGCACGCACATGTGTTTTAATTTTTATCACATAGAATGATTCATGCAAGCAAAAACTATACTCATGAAATGAGATGCATATACATCACAAATCTATACACAAAAAAATGTATATTTTATTATTATTACCATTATTTCTATTTTTTATTGTCTTATTAAAGATAAATACATGTGTGTGTAGTAGATACATGCAAAAGAAATGGGAAAATCCTCCCAACCTTATTACTCCCACACAGAAAGTCATGTAGTCTCTTTCCTAAGAGGGAGTTGCTCATGAGTTAATAAGGAATCTAATGAGCGCATATGATGCACAGTAAAACTTGCAACATAACATTTCTTTATTGAAAGCATATGCAATTGGATTTTGGCCATTGCATATGTATATAATCCAAGTAAACTGAAATACACCCACCAGGGCATGAAAGCTTTTGATGAGCAAACATCTAAATTTATTGGGATCTAATAAATACATAAAGTCCCACATCATAAGAAATGTATTATGGCATATGTCCCCTAGTGGAAGTGTTTATGCCATTACATGAGCTTTCGATCTTGTGATATATCTTTAGGGCTACCCAAGCATGGTCCCTGCCAATAGGTCTAGCTCATCACTAGCATAATGATCGATCAAGTCACCATTTAATATACTTAAAGGTGTGAGGCTTGGGCTTGTGGTCCTCTTTAACACTTCCTTACATTGAGTGAATATAGGGTCTTTAGGAATGCACAGGGATTAAAAGAAAGATGCCTAACTTAATTCTAAGACCTTAGCATAAATAGAATGCAAATTTTCGAAAAAGAGAAAAAATTTCTTAATCTCAAAACTCATTTATATTAAATTAACCAAAGGTTCATTTAACTCGTGAAGGCTAGTCACTTCATAATAGACAAGATTTTTTTCCCATCCATTATTGATGATCAACCTATGAGGGCATCTACTAGGCACCAAAAGGTAGGTATCATGGAGTCTCCACCCAATAAAATAATAGAAAAATAATAAATAAATAAATAATTAATTCTAATGAATTAGTATAGTAATCAATCTTAAATTATAAAATAGGCAAAGCTAGTAAAATGCATGATGTAGTTCGAAATTTATGTAGCATTTATTTGCACGTGTGTGCTAAAGCATTTAAATAAAGTAATTAAGTAAATATATAATAATATGAATTAATAAATAAAATGGATATAAATAGTATTAACATTATAATAATATGCTAAAAATACATAAATAATAATAATAATAATAATAATAATAATAATAATAATAATAATAATAATAATAATAATCATCATGATGATGATGATGATGATGATATTAGTAATGAAAATTATAAATATTATCATTAAAAACAATGATAAGAATAATATCAACAATAGTAAAATGATTGAATCAAAAGGAATTAAATATTGCACAAATATATAAACTATTTGACAATTAAATTACAAATATTAATTAATTAGGCTAATGAAGTAAACACAAATAAAATAACATTAATAAACAATATTAGAACATATTACAAATTAAAAGGAAAAGGATCAAATAATATAATTAATTTATCACAAATATTAATTAGGCTATTAAAAGATACAAATATAAAAGGTAATATTAATAACAAATGTATTTAAGAGAATTTTAATAATATAATGTTGATAAATTAAACAAGACAAAAAAATGATATTAATAACAATAATAAATTCAATGTAAAAAAATATATTAGTAAAATAAATAATATTACACAAAATATAATATTAACACATAAACAATATATAAAATATATTGTAAATTAAATAAAAAAATTAACAAATATGCCAAAAATAATTAATTAACAAGCAAATAATAAATAAATTAAGGTAATGCACTAAAATAATTAATATATATATATATATATATATATTATACAAATTGAAAGATCAAATTAAGAAATGTGGTACAGGTGAAGGAAACAAAAGGAACAAATGAATTAAAAGGTTGAAAAAAGTACCTTTGGGCTAAGCTATAGTGCCTTAAATAATAAAACTAAGGAATTAAAGGGACATGAGTGGTGAAGTGTAAGTGATGCACGTAAAGAGGAAGAGTAGCGCGTAGGGTGAGTCATGGGCCAAGGGCGTGACTTGGTCTGACTTAAGGTTGTGACTTAGCCCAAAAACTAGTTCCAGCCACTGGAACGATGTCCTCAAGGAATAAAAATCAACCAAAATTCACCAAAATGCAAATTTGACCATTTTAAAGCATAAAAAACTAAAAAAAAAAACTCATCAAAACACATAAGAAACATTATCTAAATAAGAAAAATCAAGATTAAACTAAAAAAATATGAAAATCAAAACTTGAACCCAAGGAAGAAGATAATAAATGGTGATTTTCAAACTAAATTATTTACTTAATTTTAGCATGGTTTTAATTCGTTAGCATGATTTAGTGAGGGAAATAAACATAAAACTAAATTAAAAACTCATAAACAAGCTTAAATTCAAGGAAACAAAAATTAATAAGAAACAAGCAATAAAATGAAAAAAATGAATATTTATACTGTAAAAATATAATTAAACTCGAAGTTTATTGATTTTGAGGCTCATGAATATCAGTGTTGGTTCCATAAAAGAACAAAAGAACAAGTGGTTTTTGCCTAGTTATATCTTTTCCTCTTCTCTATAACTTAAAAATAAAGAACAAGAAAGTAGAAAAGAGAGAGAGAGAGAGAGAGAGAGACGTGTGAGAGAGACCCCCCCTTTTTTTATCCAAATACAAGGATTAAATATCCCTAGAAAAAAATCCTTAATGGGAAAAGTATAAAATTAGATTTTTTCCATCATTTTTTCCCTATTTTTCAACTCAAAATCATTAAAATGGTTTCCAGGAGGTGAATCACAGCCTTGTCTCGTGAGTTTGACTTTGATCATTGACTTTGCCTTTTTTTAACCCTTGAAACCCATTTTAACCTTGTTGATCAAGGAAAAAGAAAAAAACACCCAAACGGATTTTTAAACATCTAAAACTCGAATGAGAGCTCAAAAAGCAATTTGAAAACATAAAATTTAGGAGAAAGCCTGGCACTTTTGTTCCTTGTCTATTTATGAGAAATATTTTTCTCATTAGGTAACTATGATCAAAAGCCGCGTCAGTACCCAATGTCTACAAGTACTAAGGGCAAAACTATTTCATAATTTCCATAGATTATGCATTATTCCCATATATTCTCACATTTCCATATCATGTCACAAATAAACTTCATATCATATAAATTATATTCATCAATTCATTGCTTTCCATCATCATACATTCACATCAAATAGCCATCACATAACATATAGCCAACATTTATCTTTCATGTATAATATTTTATCACACGAATGCAATATTTTCATGCTCAATTGTTTATCTCATGCTTTCATTGGCATTACTCATTAAACATCCATAGTCAATTCATACATTCATGGTTTAGCCATATGGTATTGCCATTATACATATTAATCTTTTACGCATTATCATCATGCTTATGTTCATTTTTACATTTCTAGTTTTTATTTGTTATTTTCCATCAAATAACTATGGCTTTTCTTATCATCATCATTCGGTCAATTTAACCTTCAATTACCATTTATCATGTTTTCATCTCATTTGGTTAATTTAAACCTCTATTTAATCTCATACCTACATATTCAATCAGTATACACCTAGTATACAACTAGTATATAAGTTTATATCATTATTTTCCATTTGAAAACCATTATGTTTAAGTCTACTTTATTGTTTTAATATTTATATTAAGTTTAATTACTATTCTAATGTTCATTCCATTCCAATTATTCATATAAACATTAGAATGTTACCTTGTTTACCAATATATATACCATAGGGCTATTATGTATACACAACATTTCCTATACTTTTTATACTATAATTTGTTTTCATCATATTTTTAAGGCTTGAATCATGCTTGTTTACTATTATTTTATTATAATCAACATTTATTTCATTTAATTTTGCCTTAGCACTATTTAGCCACTATGGGTTTTCACTTATATCAAGTTATTCATTTCACCGAAGTCATTCCAAATATGCTTTCCATACACATTTAACATAATTCTAACATTTAATCAATTTAATACCTTATATAACCTTGATTTCTCACACATACATAATAGGATTCAATACTAATCTTCCATTTTTAATCTTGTTTTCATGCATTTAACTTCACAAATCTCATTATTTATCACTAATTTTATTTATTTACCTTTTATCTGAATTAAAACACATGTTACATACAAGAACCCTAAGTGACATAATAGGTTCCAATTCCATTTTCATGTTTTTAATCATACTTTCTTGCATTTTATTTCATCAATCACATTATTTAACTTGTAATTCCATTCGTTTATCATTGTCTAATTTTAACGCTTCTCACACACAAAAATCCTAACTTACATAACTTTAATCACATGAAATAAATTAGTTTACGTATCCACTTACCTATTTGTCCAAGCTCTTTCTTTATTTTCTCTTCCTTTTCACCTTTTCCTTTCTTTTTCATTTGATTTCACTTGATTTCCTTTGTACTCCATCCTTGGCTAAAATCCTTCATGCATTCTTTCCTCAATTTTCTTCATCTATAATTCAAAATACACTTAGATTATTAATTTCTATCCCAAAATCTACCAAAAAATCCATTAAACTCATTAGAATTTCACTAAAGTAACTTGAATTTCTGTTCTAAACATTTTCTTTACAATTTTATCCACTTCCTCCACTTAAAATATGTTTTTGAGATGTCTATAGATAAATTTAAGACCTTAAAATTATTTGGGACATAATATTTGGTTGAATTAGGTTGAAGAAAATAGAAAAAAATGAAGAAAATGGTGAATATTGGTGGAATTACTAGAGAAGTGAAGAAATTGAAAGAGGTTACTAAAATTTTCTTGTCCTTCAGCCTTTTTAAAACCATTCTAATTGGGTCAAATCAGGTCCAACCAATTAGACCAAATTTAATTAAATAAACAATATTTTAGCACAATTATTTTTCTATCAATTCCCTTGCTCCATTTCTCATAAAAATGGGTCTATAATTATAAAAAAATATTTATTAGGCTGTACGAATGTTTTTGGGTCAATCTGACACCATTTTTTAGCTAGATAAATTTTCACCGGTCCAAAAACTTATTTTTGGTATTACCATAAAATTAATTTTCACTGCCAAATATTCCCTCATAATATTCAAATGAGTTTATGTGTTCAAATAATTTTTTAGAGGTCTGTACCATTACTTTCAGGCCCAGTAAAAGTTTGGTCAAATCTTTAATACAGGCTGGGTAAAATTTTCATTAAGCCTTTTGGGGCCTTATTTGATCGTAATTTTGCCTCAAATTATATCACTAGACTCATCTTAAATTAGACTTTCTAATGTTGATGCAAAATTTTTGTAGGTGTCAGATGGTACTATTAACCCTGGTGTCATTATTCATGCCCCAAAAAGCAATTTTCACAAAAATTGAAATTTTAGGCCATTACAATATATCCTTTAATTGTTCATAAATAAAGACAAATGGAATTAGCATTAATAGAAACCATAGAAGGAGCTTCAAGTACTTTAATTGATCAACCTAAACAATTAGAGGACACTAACACAAGCATGATGGAATATGTGAGCCTTTTGTCCAAAAAAATAATTGAACAAATAAGTAGTAACAACATGGATATTGAATAATGGGATGAATTCAACAAATTTAGAATTATAAGTAATAAAATGGAATTATAGCAAGACATAATTATAAGGACAAAAAAACTCTGAAAAAAATCTATGATCTTACATGCAATTAATAATGATTTTCAATTTAAGGTTAACAAATCATGTTCGAGAATATACTTCATTGGTTGCTTGGATGATATGTGTAACTAGCAAATAAAAACAACAAAGTAAAGGAAGATAAACATGTTTGTAATAAAAAAAAATCACAAGTGAACACAAATTGCAATATGGAAAAGAGAGTAAGTAGTAAAAGGCAAGTTACACCAAACATCACTTTTGAAATAATGAAAAAAATATGGATGTCAAAATAGTATATACTCTAGCAGACATTATACGGGACCTGAAAAAAGATTATGGAATTGATCTAAAATATATAAAAGTCTGGAGAAAGAAGGAAATGGCTTTAGAAAAAGGTCAAGAGATAAATATGTGGATTCTTATGAATTTATACATAGGTACTTGTACATGTTAAAAACTACAAACCCAAGTTATATTGTAAAGCTTGTAACTTAAGAAGACAAATCATTTCTTTATATTTTCATCACTTTAGCTACATCTAAACAAGGTTGGAAATATTGTAGGTTTTTGATAATTATTGATGATACTTTTTAAAAGCAACATATGATGGCATTATGATCATAACATCCATAAAAAATGCAATTAGTAAGATTTTCCTCTAACATTCTCTTTTGTAGATTTAAAAAGTGATGCATCTAGGGAATGGTTTTTTAGGAAATTAAGAGATGCATGTGGAGTAAGACCTAAAATGTGTGATATCAAATAGATATGATAGCATTGAAAATGCTATAAAAATATATATGTAAAAGTCAGCAATTATATATGTGTCCACCATTTATTGAACAACTTGAAAATAAAATTCAAAAAAAATTCTCCCAAACTCAAGGAATTATTAGTTAAAGTAGCCTAATAATACGCATACAAATATTTTGAGTAAAATTTATCTAATCTTGATAAGAGAGATAGATGTACAAGATATTTGACAAATAGACTAGGTTATATTGGGTGAGCAGCATTTTTTCAACAATAACATCAAACATAGCTGAGTTTAAGAATGTAGCAAACAAAGTATTGAGATATCTACCGATTTCATTATTACTTGAGTACATATGCAATTTAACTCAAGAATGGAGTTGCAAAAACAAAGATATAGCATTGGCAACCTTTACAAGACTAGTCAAAAAACAAGAAGATAAATTGAGCAATGACTACATTTTATCACAAAAATGATGGTATAATCCTTGCAATTATTTATCTTACAATTATTAATGGTATATAGTTAGGATATATATATATACACACATACATACATACCTATATTATGAGGCCTCATAATATTTCTAAATTTAGTATCTGGCTTGATCTGACATATATTAAAGATATAAAACTAGAGTATACATGTATATACACAATATGTATCCCTTAAATTTATACAACTAAAGATGTATCAAAAATTCATCTTTAAATATTAAATTCTTATAGGTCAAACCACCAAAATCCATTCAATTCATAGCTTCTCACATTGAGAACACATACGTGGTGAATATTGAAGAAAAAATATGTACTTGCAATAGGTTCCCAATAGATGAAATGCCTTGTCATCATGCATTAACAGTAATAATAGATAGAAACCTAGATCTTTATATATATTGCTCAATATATTATACAAAAGATAAAATTTTAGTAACTTATGGTGGAATTGTAAATCCAATTTATATTCAAAATATAAGAATATACCTCCAGATGTTGAAGCTAAGTTATTCTAACACCTAATGTATGAGTGGAATATGGAAGTCCTAAGAAGAGAAAAATAAAAGTAACATGTATAAGATTAAAATAAAGTGTGAAAAATGTGGTAATTATGGCCACAATAGGAAGACATGTAGATATATTATAAAAAATAAGTGATATATAATTCCCTTAAATAAGAAAAACTGTCATTATCAAATGATTATTTGCCTATTGATTTCATTGCTAACTAAAATGCATCTAAATTACTTAATTGTCATTTATTTATGGTATAGACATGTGGTATACATATGCAATATACCCGTGTATACCTTATGAGCTGAACCTAAATTCCTAACTCTCATTTATTGGTGATATGCACATATGGTATTCACATATAGAATTCATATGTATACCTTATTGTTGGTCATGATGACACATAATAGGGGGTGAATTATATGTCACTAAATTGTCGAACAAGTTTTGTTTCAGTAGAAGTGAAGTAATTTTGTTATTATGCTTTTTGTTTAGGTAGAACAGAATGATATGTAATGAAGGATTATAAAATGTGATGAAAGACATAATGTTTTACTTAAATAATTTTTCAAAACAAATTTACCTAGCAGAAAATATTTCACTAACAAAAATGATATTGAGATTAAATCATTTAAAATCATAATTTTCTTAATAAAACCAGAACTATTAAAATATCTTTAGAAATATTATAGAGAAGGAAAGGGAAGAATGGGATCAACACAATCAATTTATCATGGTTCGGCCTAGTTGCCTACATCCACTCCCCAAGACACCATCTTGAGATTTTTTCTCGACTAATAACTTTGTTAATGGGTAAGAATCAAAGCCAATATACAATCCTAATATATTTTACCCACAATCTTTTTCCTAGGTAAAAGATTTAAAAAATTACTAAAATTTCCTAAATCTTATAATCTTTTACTAAGATTCCTCATAAAGTAATTACAAAAAATGCTATAATCTAATTGAAGAGAATGATAATGTATGAAGTATAAGATGTTTTACTTGAAAAAGATAAAATCTTATATCTCAAGAGATAATATGGTTTTCTAACTTTTCTAAACCTTTTATAATAAAAATAAAAAAAATGTATCTATAGCCAAAAATTCAATATAGCTATTATAGATTATAAACTAGCCATTAGAGATAAGACACTACAAGAAAATCTGAAAATAACAACGGAAAAATAGCAACAGAAATGATTCCGTTGCTAAATTAGCAACGGAAAGCCAATTCCGTTGCTATTTAGCAACGGAAAATAATTTCCGTTGCTAAAATTGGTTAAATTTTGTAGATTTAGCAACGGAAATATTTTTGGTTATCTTCCGTTGCTAAAAGTGGAGGGAATTTTTGGTGCCAAAATTCAGCAACGAAAATTAGCAACGGAATCACTATTCCGTTGATAATTAAGGCGCCAATAGATGGCGGAAAAAAATTGGAACGAAAAATAGCAACGGAATATTTTTTCCGTTGCTAATTTAGCAACGGAATTAAATTTCCGTTGCTATTTTAGCAACGGAACATAATTCGGTTGCTAAATAGCAACGAAATTTTTTTCGGTTGCTAAAAATAGCAACCGAAATATATTTTCGTTGCTAAATAGCAACCGAATTTATTTCGGTTGCTAAAATAGCAACCGAATTAAATTTTCGGTTGCTAAAATAGCAACGAAATTTTTTTCGGTTGCTAAATAGAATTCCGTTGCTAAATAGCAACCGAATTTATTTCGGTTGCTAAAATAGCAACGAAATATTTTTCGGTTGCTAAATTAGCAACCGAAATAGAATTCCGTTGCTAAATAGCAACCGAATTTATTTCGGTTGCTAAAATAGCAACGGAATTTCATTTTCGTTGCTAAATTTTGTATATGAATACATATGGATATGTATATATATGTATATACACACATATACATACATATGCATATGTATATGTATGTATATATATGTGCATATATACACATACATATGCATATACAAATATAAATACATATATGCATACATCCATGTATGTATCTATATACATACTTATACATATAAATATGTATTTATGTATATATATGTATGTACATATATACATATGCATATACATATACATACATATTCATATATATATATATCCGTATGTGCTTGTATGTGCATACATACATACATATGGATATGTATGTACATACATATGTATACATATGGATATGTATATATATGTATGTACATATATATAAATACATGTATGTATGCATAAATACATGTATATGTATGTGCATATATACACATACATGTACATATGTATGTATGCATAAATGCATATGTATGTATATGCATATATTAAAATGTGATATAACATTAGTGAATTCTTCTCTAATATTAAAATGTGTTAAATTCTTCTCTTCTAATTATTAAAATGTGATATAACATTAGTGAATATTATCTTTAAGTTTTTGATTTTATAATTTAAACTAAAATATATTTTATTAATAAATAAGGAATTAAAGTAAATAAATGTATATAATAAAAAGAAAAGAAGAGAACATATATATATATATATATATAGATATATATATAGATATTTTGGGGGGAAAGTTTTCTTAAAGTCCCATGAAATGTCTAATATAAAAAAAAAAGGAGAAGAGACGAGTGGATCAGGAAAAGAAGCAGGGGAGATCGGAGGAAGGAGCGCCGATTAACGACGCAGGCTACCGGCCCACCGTCGTTCGCTCCAGTTGCTGGCCACTAGCGGAACACCAGTTCGTCTGCTAACGTCGTCACAGTGTCCCCTTTACGTTTGCCGTTCTTCTCTCCATCTGCCTTAGCTTCTTCCCTTTTCTCCGGCGAAGTGAGGTGGCTGACGGAGACACAAATAAGGCCGGTGAGTTCCCCTCAGCGAGGAGTTCCTATTCGCCATCCTCCTCTCCCTTCCCATCGCCGGTAACGTAGAGATCGGAGAAAGAAAGTCTCCGACGGTTTTTGTTAGATCTTGGCCATGAACGGAGTCCTTTGAGGGCGTGACCACTGCCGGTGGACTCCCCTCAACGTCATCCAACTCCTGGTGGTTTTGGTCTTGCACCGGTGAGGCTCCGGTCATCGGTCCGGCGAAGTTCCAGCATTTATCCGGCGAGCACAATAATGGACAGAATTCATGGAGTTTCTAATAAAGATAAGTAATCATCCTTAAGCGATCTGGCAAGGTATTCCTAATTTTGAAGTTCAAATTTACAATTTGTTTTCGCTTTTTCGTTTTTTATTGATAATATTAGTGTCTTTCCGATTCTTTTGGTGATTAGATATGTTTTTAGGTATTGTGTGTCTTTTTGGAGTGGTTTCTACTTAGGATCTCCTCGTTTAGTGCTTGATTAATTGATACTTAAAGGTCTGAAGATTAAAGAATTGTTCAATTTTTTACTCGGTGAGGAGTGCTAGAAGCTGGATTAGCTTTTGAGGAAAATTTTGATTTCCACGTTAATTTCATGGACAATGCTCCTTTTATGAGTTTTGAAACAAAAGTGAACATGAACATGAACATTGTTGACATTGACCCAAAAGGGTAAGCACTGTTTTTCCTAGGCCTTGATTTTATTGTTCAAATGTTAGATTATTTTGCCAGAGGATATACTTGTCCTAGCATTTGTTTAAGTTCGTCTGAGGGTTCATGAGCATTGTTAATTTTGCTACCTGTCTTATTCTGTTTTTTTGGTGTTGCATTAGCGGGAGGAGAATCACTTCAAGCGGCCAACGGGATCTTAACCGAGTGGCTGGGCGTATTGTTGTTGCCCCTTGATCAAAAACAGTAGGGTGATCTCTCAAAATAACTCATTTGATTTGTGCAGTATTAGTTTTATGTTTCTTTTAGAGAGATGTTACATCACCACCAGAGTTACATGGTACCAAATTTTTTGGTTCCAACTGTCTCAAGTGTTCTGTTATGTAGGCATTTGGTTTACCTTTTGTTTTCCTATTGGTTTTCTGGTGTTCTTAATTTGATGTTTTTACATGAGAGCACATATGTTAAATGTTTATGGTCATTGTGAGCACATATTATATTTTATTTGATGCTTATAAAAACTTATTCTTCTGAAATATCTAATCTCCTACAACTTATATTATGACAGCACTGGCAAGCAAGACTTGTTTTTGTAACCCATCAAGTTGATTTTTTACCAGCTGCTGATTTAATACTGGTATGAGATTGCTTTTTGCAGTTTACATTTGTGTATTGCTTGTTCAATGGGAAGCCAATCTTTTGGGGGCTGTATGTCTTGCATTTGAATGAGGAGGTTGCTCGTTTTGCTAACTTTTTTTCATGCTAGCTGAAGCTGGGATGATTGGCTGGTGATATTATTTTTTAGTAATATTAACTTGCTATTGCTTCAATATTGCTTTTATATTGGCTGATTGCTGTAAGTGATCTTAAAATTGGTTCTTAGCTGAGCTTCACATATGAACATCAGGATCAAATTTATATTCTTAGCTGATTGCTATGGTCAGAGTGTTGTTTTCTTATTTTCTTTTGGATAGGAATGAAAAAATAACTTGGCGATGCTTCTTGAAGGAGTCTTTTTTATTAGCTGTTCTAATAATGCGCTTATATGAAACAGCATGCCTCCGGTAAGAAATTTCAGGACATCCTACAAGAGGCAATTGTTGAACCCTTGAATGTTGAAGGGGAGCTGTACGTTGGAATCCCTCCAGGTTTATCAACCATCTCAGCATTAATCTCTTGCTATGCACTTTTAAATGCTACTGAAGCTTGTAAACACAGATGAATTCTAATATTTTATTAAATTTTATTAAAAAGAATCAAAGCAACAATGTGCTCTTCAGTCTATTTTCTGGTTGGGATACTATTGCATTTCTGTCTAAATTTGGCAAACTATCATGACATTTCTCCACATACTTATAATAATAACCCATTGCTTGTTTGTAAATTTAAGAATCATTTACTATGTTTTTCGCTTATATTAGGTCTCAAGAGTATTGAAGATGCATAAAAATATATGTTTACACACACACACTTAATTGAGGTTTTTTTTAGATTAAGACCTAGATAAATAAAATTACTTATTTAATGCCTTAGATGGTTTATTTAAGTTTCAATATTTTATGTATTTTGTGAGATTAATTATTAGTAATAATAGTAGTGATGGAATAGCGACGAAAAAAGCGTCACAAATTTTTTATACTAGTTGCTGAATTTAGCAACGGAATTCAACTTCGGTTGCTAAATTTAGTAACGGAAAAATATTATCCGTTGCTAATTTAGCAACGGAATTTGAATTCGGTTGCTAAATTTAGCAACGGAAAAATATTATCCGTTGCAAATTTAGCAACGGAATTTGAATTCGGTTGCTAAATTTAGCAACGGAATTTGAATTCGGTTGCTAATTTTGACCAATTTACCAAATGTTAGTGGTTAGATTTAGCAACGGAATTTAATTTCCGTTGCTAAATTAGCAACGGAATCAACTTTCCGTTGCTAAAAATACCAACCGCCAAATTAGCAACCGAAATTTCCGTTGCTAATTTTCGTTGCTATTTTTGATTAGCAACGGAAAATTGACATTTTCCGTTGCTAATTTCCGTTGCTAAATTGCAATTTTTTTGTAGTGAGATAGACTACCAAAAAACAAAACTAACTATTATTTTATCTTTTAGTGAAAACCAAAATTAGTTTTTTTGAAAATGCTTTTGGTGGATTAGAAATGAAAATTTTTCTACCGACCATAATCGAAATCTTTTCTGAAACAATTTCTAAAATACCTTTCTGATTAACTTTTCTAAAGCATTTTCTAATAGCTTTTCAAATAGAACTTTTAACTCTTTTTTTGTTATAATAGAAAAATATTTTAACACAAATTTTAAGGTATGTAAATTCATTTTATGCAATAAAAGAGATTTATGATGCATGAGTATGTAAAATAAGCTCCTCAAAATATTTTATAGAAATAATTCCCTAACTTCTTAAAACTTCTATAGAAATTGAATCTTTAAGTTCTTCATACATTTGGCTTGCATTCCTTAGTTGAATTTTTCACACTTCAGTGGATTTTAAGCTGAAATATAAACACTTACATAGAATTTTTACAAAGTTCATACAAGGTTTGATTATCATGAAAATAAAGATGTAGCCTTGAGCCAACAATCTCCTTTTTTTTATGATGACAAAATATTGATAAACTTAGTTAAAAGTCTATCTGGTTAGTATATGTATGCTTCCTCTTATTATATGCTTAGGGGATATATACAATTATATTCCCTATAAAATATGCACAACGTAAACTTCTATTTAGCATAAATTCAAACCATAATTGTTATCAACAATTACCAATACAATTTTTGCAACTATCAAACCAGAATAATTGTCACTCAATATAAACACTCAATATTCAATATAGCTTAACCCTACAATAATACCATATAAAATTTTAACATCTATGTAGTCAACAATATTTCCAACCAATTCACAATCCATATAATCATCAAAATGATAACCATCAACAAATCTACAATAATAGTATATGCAATATCAAAATATGATATGCAATCAGCATAATAATTAGTAGATATTCACTAATTGTTCTCCCACTTTTTGTCATTATCAAAATAAAAGGGAGGAAGAGCAACATTTCAAACACCTAGGAAATATAGCATAAAATGTAGCAACTGTTTTGCAAAAATAAACCCAGCAAAAAAGATTTGTTCAAAATCAGTAAGTTAAAAAAAATACTAGTCAAGGTAATGGAGGTTTAGAGCTAGAAGAAGGGGCTATTTTGGATGTTGTTTTCCTTCGAAAAAGATATGTTATCTTATGATGAGTGGTATGAATTTTAGCTATATCCCTCTGAAGCTATCCATAATAATTAGTTAAATCATCAATCGGTTGTGTTAACTCTAAATCCAAATCAAATGTGGAGTTTTCAAAAGCTGCTAGGTCTTTAGCTTCTTCAACAGTCTCAACATGTTCTGTTAACCCCTTTAACACATCATCCACTTAATCAGTTGAATCCAACTCATCTGTAGGTAGAATGTCTTGTTCTTCAGTCAAAGGAAGATATTTTGTTTTATCATTAGAGGTAGTCTATTTTGGATCCATATCTGCACTTTGATGCTTTTTAGACTTAGGCACTACTATTAACTTTTTGATAGATTCATCTTTTGCAATTGGTGGCAACTCAAATTCTAGTTCTTAAACCTTTTCTACTGGAAATTGTTCTGATATTTGATCTATTAGCTACTTTACCATCTCGTGTTCTATTGCTAACTTTTTTGAAATCTCTTCTTGTTCATTATTTATTATCCTGCTCTGTTGCTTTGTCTTTTCAATTAAAGAAGATGTTGTAGAACTCTGTTATGCCAACTTATCCATACTAACAACTTGTTTTTGAGCATCCTCTATTGGTATAGCAGAACTGAGTCCCATCTTTGCTAATTTAATAATATCTATTATGAAAAGTATCTTCTTCCCTTGACTCTTTTAAAATTTCATCATTTTTCTGATCAAAATATCTTTCATCAATCTCTGCATTGGCTTTATCATCATCTGATTGCATAACTTGTTCACTATCCTCATCTGATTCCTTAATGTCAATTTCATTTACCTAAGACTTAAAAACTCTTTTTGCTCTGCTTTGATTGTCTTGTTCCTTTATAACAATTTTAGGTTTTTTATTGGTTACAAAAAGCATAAGATTATATTGGATTTCCTTAAGAATCATAGGCATATGCTTCAGCGAATAAGATGCAACTTCTAGAGAAAATATCTTCAATTTCTCTTTCAATTTTTCTAAGCTCAAGTTCTCAAACAATGTTATAGAAGGTGACTAAAGGACAATGACATATTCTAACTTGAATGATGAACCAACAATGCTTCTATCCCTTTTAGAAGTAGACTTAGCAATAGGTGTTTCAAACTTCCTTTTTTCTTAACACTTTATTTCTTGCCACAAAATCCTTATAAAATTTCTTAGAAATGTAATGGGGTTTTTGTAGTGTTTAAACTATTTCATTATACAAATAAAGTTTCTAATGTTCAAATAATTTTATTAAAAAATGCGAATAAGACATCCTAGTCTTTGACTTGCTATCACTTATAATCTTTATTAGCAAATTGGGCAAATTGATAGGCTTATTTTTCAAAAAATGCCAGATTATGAAATCTTCCACAAAAGCTAAAAATATTGCACTTCTTGTTGTAGGAATGAATTAATCACAAATGTACTTATGCAAAGCTTTAAATTTCATGATCATGCATATGAAAGGTGGATCTTTTTGAAGATTTTCTAAACTAGTGATTTCTTTTAGAAATTTGTTGCTTATCAAAATTTTTTATCATGCTTATTCCTACCTTTTTAGCATGTTTGGTACCAACTAAAGGAAAAAAAATAACTTGTAAAGCATGTTAATTGATACCTCAAATTCCTTATCTCTAATATTCACTGTTAAACTATTCCTTGTCCCTAATATCCAAATATTTATAGAAATCTTTCACCATATTTAGGTAAAATTAAAAACTGATGTATGTAAGGAAAGATTTCCAGCCTATTTCTCCATCCATGTGGCTAGATCTAGAGCAAGATCTACAATGGCATCCCAATCAACTATTTTTGGAGGGATAATAATATATTTTGCTTTGCTAAGGTTCTTCGACTTTGGACTTGTTGCAATGGTATCTTTTCTTTTGGTTTGGGGCTTTCTGGCTGCTTAGGTTTTCTCTTTGCTAAGATTTTTATTAGGGCCATTTTGGTTAGGGTGAGGACAGGTTATGGTTTAGGGTTTACAAAAAATGGAAGAAAGAGAGAACTAAGGGAGGAGGAAGAGGAAATATGGGGCAGTTACAGAGAGAGAAAGTGAAAAGGTAACTTTTCATTTAATAAAAAGTAATTTGACAAGACAATTAAAAATATTTACCTGTAACTGCCATTTTGAATTTGGAAAAATTAAAGTTGTTCCTACTTTTTCTTTGTAAAACACATTAGATAAAATGAGAGAACATAAACTTTAGGTGCGAAAAGAGAAATTATTTTCAAAACCTTGGATAGTCAAAGACTCAAAAGTTATAACTATCATGTCATTAGATATTAATAATAAATGCAAGACAAATAACATAACAGAGAACATATTAGAAGATAACTTATCTAATTAAACGAATGGCATATCAAAACTGACCGGTGTCTAGCAAGTTTACTAGATCAGCTAGTAATATAGGAAAATATAATTATAACCCACAAATATCGAACCTAAGGAAAACTTATGTATGTATGAAAAATTTTAGATTTTTAGAATACAAACTGGGTGTGAGAGAAAAGGAAAATCCCAATGTTACAATGGTTGATAAGTGACTAAACTAAAATAGAAATTTAAATAATAAACCAAAGTAAACAAGCAAAAGTTAAAGCAATCAAATCAAACTTAAATGAAAGCAAGTAAACAAAATAGGTAAAATGCAATATTGGAGCAACTTTCACTAAAGGATTATCCACCTCAACTTATATTATAATGACTTAATCAAAAAGAGAACACAAGTGATCGTAAAGAAAGAAAATGAAAAACGCAAGATATCTCAACACAAGAATACCATTCTTAAGTATTAAACCTTTCCTATTTGGAATTATTCAATGCTTAGCACAAATATTTGATTTTAACCTCCTAGATGTCTATTAAACTTTTTTGCAAGTAAAGTTAACTTTCATCTATTCTTGATTTTAACCTCTCTTAGTCTTAATCTATTATTACCAATACACAACTAAACCTTAGTTTAGAACATAATCATGCATTAATACCAATAAATTAACCTAAGAACATGCAAACCAATAATCATGCATAAATCAATCATCATCTATTAATTCAAATAAGTCAACAATCAAATTATAAATAACCAAAGGTAAGAATTTGCACAAAACGAAGAAACAATCAACTTGTATCACATTAAGTGAAAACTAAGTCATTACAATACAAAGTTAAGATTCAAGTATCCTTTCATAAAAAAATACATGAACTACTCTAACTTCACCTTGAAAATTAAAAAAAATAAGAGAAAATGATACAAACACCTAGAATTTTCATTGCTCTTAAAACTCTTACAGATATTTCAATCATAGTTTCTAACCCTAAATGCAAAATGAAAGTAAACTAAAATTTTAATTGGAAAAAACTAATCTCCTTCATCTGATGTTCTTTGCTGCTTTTATAGCCTCAAACTGGAAGAATATCGACTGCTGAAGACTTCCAAAACTAGCAAGAATTAGAGTCTAATTTGGTTTCCATGACTGAGCTCAGTAGAGTGACATTTCACTCCATCGAGTGAAGCTTCTCTGTCTTTGATCTTTTTAAGTCACTCGGTAGAGTGAGTATGTCACTCCACTGAGTGGTGCTTTCCATGCCCTATTTCCTTTTTGTCTCACTCGATAGAGTGAGTATTTGCTCCACTGATTGATTGCTCTCTAGACTAATCAACACAACTCTTTCTTTTCCTTTTTAGACCACTTGGTAGAGTGAGAAATTCACTCCACCGAGTGACTAGCCTCTGGACTACACGATGAAGTTTTTCTTTAATAAAAAGCCTTTAATTGCTAAATTTACACTTTAGCCCTTGTAAATTCTTCTTTTCTTCAAATAAGGACCTAAAAACAACAAATTAACCAATTAAGCTCATAAAGTATTATTTAAGAAATTTAAACACTAAATTAACCAAATCACTCTAAAATTATCATGCTAAACATATTAAAACACACTAAAAAAATATAATATATAATTCATACTTATCAATACCCCACACTTAGTCTTGTGCTCGCCCTCGAGTAAATCAGAAACAAATCAAATTCTCAAAGTGATCAAACTTCAACCAAGAATTTTGCATTTCAAAAGCAAGCTTAGCAATTGATAAGAGCACTTAACAAGATTCTAACTTGAATAAATTTAAACTAGACAATATGAGCTAGTTTCCATGTATGTGTGTAAGACAAAAACATTTTTACACATTATTAAAATCAAAACACCAATGCAAATTTATAGTCAAGCTTAGAAATGAATGTAACACCTAAGTGTACCAATGGTTTTGCACTTGAAACTCTAGAACAGCATAAGCCTTTCCTTTAGCACCGAAACTTGAAGGTCACCTCCATTAAACAACTAAAACAAAACATAGAATCACTTAGGTCTTAAAAAGGTTGTAATTGGGTTAAGGTATTGGTTATCAAGGAATGGAAAAAAGATAAAACAAAAAGAATAGCTACTTTATAACAAGATATATATCAACATTTCTAAACTTTTAACCTACTAATTCAAAATTTTAAGCACTTAGCCAGACTTGCTTACCATATCTTTTGTAGCTTTCACAGATTCACAATTTAACCCCTTTTTGAAGTTTCCTCTTCTTCCCTTTGTGACTACCACCACACTTAAGATTTTGCCAAATACTAGTTTTATTTTCTTCTTTTTTTCATTAACAAAACTTTTCTCTCTTTTTTTTTTCACGATAACATCATTGTAGGCAATAATCAAAAGAGTAGTCATAGGGTAAAGTTGTTCACTATTCAAACTTCATCTAACCTTTGCCAATAATTTCAAAACTATTTCACTACACCCTCAATAATTAACCTATCCCATTATAGAGTGGCTAATTTCATAAGTAAAGATAAAGGGTTTTTGAGCTTATATGGTTCATAATTGAGTGTAATAAGAAAAAAAATATGTATGCATTAAGCATACCTCATTAAGCTCAAAGTGGTTCATAAGAGTCAAATATATCAAAAGATGGATAAACAATCTTAATATAGATCAACAAAAAAAAATACTGCCTAGATCTCTTTCTAAGTTGCTTGAGTTGTTTTAGTGCTTTGAAGGGTGATGAGGAAGGTTATAATGTCCTAAAATTCCTTGCTAAACTACTACAAAGCATTGGTTTTTTCTTTTTATTTCAAAACTGGTCTTAGTGCTCAAAAAGTGGAAACTAACAAATATAAGTCAAATTGAATGTTAAACTTGCTAAAACTTGCTAATCAACATGCTTATCTCAATGCTAAAACAAAGATTTCAAATACTACAAATTCTAAGTTCAAGTTCGACTAATTCAATGTTGAGAACAAAATTGAGGCAAACTAAGTCTTAATGAAAGTTAATTGATAATTATGAACTAACTATTAAACCAAAATAACTAAAACAAAAACAACAAACTACTAACAAAGACAAGCTAGTATTAAGATTAACTAGACTTAAAACAAGATTACAAAGTTACTCCTAACAGATAACACAAATAAAACTTCAAAAGAAAACAAAACATAAACATAATAAAAACAAAACATAAGTTGTTTTCATGAAGGGAAGAATTAGATTCTACTTCCTGAATCTAAGCAAAATTGAGCTTAGAGAAGCTCTACACCCCTTTCAAAAATTTGTTACCCTCAGTAAAATAAAATGTAGCTCAATCTGATGGTTGGATATCGTTCCCAGAAATTAGCAACAAACTACTTAAAAGTCTGCTTCACTTCAGTAATACTATCCAACATATTATCCAAACCACCCATTTACTTGATTCATGAAAGCAATCATTTGAGGCAAAGGTACCTGTGGTGCAGGTGAAACTGGTTCCTATTTGGCGTGATCTTTATCTTCCTCTATGTTTCTCCTAAGAGTGATTAGGTATAAATACTCCTCCTTATCGGACCAATGTCCTCCTTGGCTTTTTAACTAAAATCTTCATCCATGTCAATATGGAATAATCTATAAATGCAAGCTTCCTAAGAGATTCCCTTACGTCCATATACCCTATATCTTTGGCTATTATGGTTGCAACCTTTCCTAATGATGTCTCCCTAATAATGCTTTTTCGCTTCTGTAATTCATCTAGTTTTTGGCACACAAGAGAATAGCACCATTGATGGGAAATAAACTCAACCCATGCTCCTCCCCCCCTCCCCCCTAACAGCATACATTCCTCCAACATCAATTGCACCTAGGCTACAAAGAGAACGAAAGAAAGTGAGGGGACAAAAATCGATGAAGAGATACGAAGTGTATGAGTACCTAAGGCACGAGACCTTGAGCTTGCTGGATTGATAGGGTACTGGGTTAATAGGAACATGTATGAATTCCCAGTTCTCCTGTGGGGGTGACATTAGGTTAGTTCACCTATAGCATCTGTGGGAAAACCTAATTTCTGTGAAAACTCTATGAAAGACATGTGGTTTAGTCTTCCTACCAAATTTTGAAACTAACTGTGCCTTCATCTTGTTCATCCTCAAAATGGAGCTTAAAAGATGTGAAGAACATTTGTGCCAGATATGGATGTACCTTTGGGTGCTTTTTAATGAACCTTTCCTAGCCAATATTTCTGATCAAATGGATAATCTCATCCCAATAAAATGCCATCTGTAATATCTAGATAAAATCGCTTCAAAAAAGCTTGATTGACAAAATTTATCCCCATAAAATATTCATACAGCTCTCTATCATCTACATCAATATAGGCGGGAAGATGACTGCCAGATGAGTTGGAGAAGCTTCATCCTTCTTTGATCATTTGGGAGCCACTACACACAACAACGTAAGCTAACATTAATGCCACAAAATATAAGAATTTAGAAACTCACTCAAAAAAAGAAACATCTAAACAATTAAGCCCAATTCCTCTCAAATCAATGATGAATGTAAGTGTAAAACATGGTGAAATTAAGTGTGGAGATCAATGATAATAGAAGCAAATGAATTATAATGGATAGGAAGGAGAAAATTTAAGCATAAATAAGTGACTTAGTCTTTGAGGACTTTTATTGAGCATATGCTACGCACAAACTTTACTAAGCCAAATTGCATACAATCCTAACTAATTAAAACCCAAAAATGAAATTATAAGAACTATATCCAATAATTAATGCACACATAATCAATATGACCAATAATCTTATCAAAATAAGGTCATTTTAAGTGAGCCCAAAGGTACAAATTAAAGAACTATAACCCAAGGAAAAAGTTCACTGCAATTGCAAATTGAAAGAAATAAAGAGAGAGTAGAAGACTTACTTGAGTAATTTGATGATGCAACCCAAACGAAACAAGAAAAACCTAACTGGCTCGGTGGAGTAGATTGGGTGAGTGTGACACACTACGTTTAATCTTATTGCTATAGGTTGGACGATATCATTATAGTTGTCATAACATTATAGTAATACATATTCCAATTTAGGTAATGAGTTGGTGACATAATTTGGTATTTCAATCCTTACATTTACTTAATGTCGCTAAGTTACTATTTATTTGGTAAATATTCGACAGCATAACGGTTTATAATTTATGCTACCCAAACCTGCAATTACTCAAATTTGCACTCCCAAATGGTAACCTCTACCTCCAATACTCCAATTCCATACATTACACTTCTATTATCAAATCATAACTCATCCAATCAACTTATAAATCATGTCACACATTTCATCATATTCACTAACATTCATTCAATATTCATTACATGACGTATTTTACACATCAAGTTTAAAGTACAATATCCAGTTACATTACGCAATACACAAATATACACATACGCATAAAACCATTAGTCCAAAAAGTTTTCATATGTACATGCCACTTGCAACTCCTTCGCTACCTTCTCCTTAACCTATCCTTGCGTGCAATCAAAACAAACCAACTTGCTAAGCAACTTTGTTGCCCTAGTGGTGGATACATCTACAGATTTTCACATACTAAACTATTTTAAGTCAAATTATAATTATACCCCTAGTGTTATAATTGCCACATTAGTGATATTTTAAATCTTGTTTCTTTTAAAATATCATTTAATTAAATCTACAATTAATTTCTTTATTTAATTTATCAAATTTCTTAACTTTATGGAAAATTACTGTTTAGTCCCTGGATTCCTTTTTCTTTATATTTCACTTTAATTAACTCTGATTTTGATCATTTATGTTTCCTTAGACTTGTATTCCATTCTAAATGAAAAATTACCAATTTAGTCCTTATGCTACTTATAACCTGGCAAAATTATGTTTTAGTCCCTGAACTTTTCTTTAATTATCATTTTGCCCTTTTCACATATTTAATTAATCTAACTCCTTTAATCACATTTTTGATGTCAAATTTACCATTTTACCCCTATTTTCCTGTGTAATTACATTTTTGCCCCTTTTTAAACCCATTTAACTCTAATTTTCACCTATTTCATTATTTTAGTTCATCTTTAACATTATTTCAGCATAATTTGCCATTTAGTCCCAAATTTTTTACTAAATTACAATTTTACCCGTAATGTGACCAGTGAAAATCCTCAAACCAGATATACGGGAAAGAGGACTCCAATGCTACTAGTGGACTGGAGGGACCACTTGCCGTGATCCAACTATTCTAGTGTGAGTGGAGGGACCATTTGCTGTGATCCTATTGCTCCACTATAATTGTATGTGTCGGCTATCCAATATGTGTACTTTTAAACAAATCTGGTGATATTACCGCAGTATATGTGGTGTCCTTATGGCCAGCCATCATATCTTAGGGTCTTGGACTATCCACTGTACACTAAGGGCAACCATAATTTATGATTTATGTCATATTTTCATAAGTTTTCCTTACTAATAACATTATATCATAAGCACTACATGCTTATATTGTATCCAATTATACTTAATCATTATATATCCATTATAAATACATAATATATCATGTGAAAATAAAGAAAGCATAGCAATATACATACAAACACCATTCGACCTCAAAAGGATTTCTCACATGCCATTTGATTCTTCTTCCATTTGCATGCTAATTATGCCCCAAATGTTATTTTATACAACTATATAACAATACAAATTCAATTCATCTTATAAAATCCAAGTTTCTTTTAATTCCATCATTATGTTCCATTAGGTTTAATTATGTATACTTAATATTTTTCACTCTAATCAATGCCACTATATTTTCCACCTATAATATCATGTATTTAACATCAATTATGTAATTTATTATCAAGTTAGCTCACATTTCCTTTTAGTACATAATTTGGCCCACTTAAGACCATTAGGTTTCACTTTGTTTTCTTCATTAATTTATATGAAAATCATCTTAAATCATCATTTTATCATGTTAGGTTGAATTATTTCTCATTTCTACATAGGTTCACCTAGTTACATAATGTAAAATTTATGTAAATTCCACCAAAGTAAATGAAATTAAGTGTAAATTATATCCACTAACCTTATTTTAACTTGAGAATGGCCTAATCTTCCTTTTTGTCTCATTCTTTCTCCTTGCCTTTGTCTTTTCTTTGATCTTCCTCTTTAGGATAAATTTTAAAGAGAGAAAATAGTAAGTTTTAGCCATGAATTAAAGCAATTAAAAGATACTAACTAACCCACCCAATCATTCTCTACAAGCCCATAACAAATTCCCCAACTAATTCTAACAAAAACATAAGATGTTACCTAATTAGGTCAATTCTCTCTCATAAAAATAACTCCAAATCAAAGCTTCTTCTTGATGGAATCCAACTTCTAGGGTTTAAAGGAGGATCTATGGAGTATGTGGTAGAAATTTGGGGTGGAGATTTGGTGGGAGGAAGAAAAAATGAAGAAAATTGTGGAAAATGAACAAAATAAGCTAGGTTTGGATTTTTCAAAAGAAGAGGGGGAAATTTATAGAATTTGGGGAAAAATTATAGATCATTCTACATCCCTCTATATTTTTCTTAAAGTTCACCAAATCTAAGGCCTAAATTTCTCCCATTTACTATTTGATCTAATGGCTTATTTTTAAGCCACTTGTCATTATTTCCTTAATCCCTACACATCTTTTAATTATGGTACTATATGTAGGTGATCATGGCTTATATTTAATGACTTCCATGTCATTAAATATTTAAAATATGGAAATTAAGCCAATTAATTAATTTGATCTCAATTTTTGACCCCTTTTTTGAAATTGATGTTCTGCTTGTCAAAATGCTCTAAAATTTTGCCTTGCAAGCACCAGCATATATAGGAGTGTGTTTTTATAATTTTAGCTCATTTCAACATCATTTTGGTATACTTCTGGCTTCGAATGCAATTTTGGCTAGTCCGAAATCCAAAATCCTGAAACTGTTAGAAAATTTATTTTTCACTACCAATTGATCATTTATGATATTTCTAATGAGTCGATGCAATCGGAATAATTTTTGGAGATTTATAGAATATTCATGAGCTCGATCAAACTTTCGATCAACCCTTTTTGGTAATTAAGAAATTGCTTATGTACTCCATTTGGGGTCCTATCTAAACTCAATTTGCTCTCAAATTGTACCACTGGACTCCATTTAACTCATACTACCTTATTAAATGCTTAATTCTACTTTCCAATTTGGTCACCCATCCCCTGATTGCTCAGGGATGAGCATGTTTAACCTTTTAGCCTATGTGATTTTCTCTATTTTATACTAGTGCAATTACTCTGATAATAGTCCTAAGGTTACTATGCATGCTCTACAACATATTGTACATAACAAATGAAATTTTAGGGTGTTACATTACTCCCTCATTAAATAAAAATTTCATCCTTGAAATTTACCTGGATTGAAAAGTTGAGGATACTGCCATCTCATAACTTAGCTTCTTCTGGTTTCCAAGTTGCTTCTTTCACGTTGTGGCGTGTCCAAAGCACCTTGACTAGTGGAATTTTCATGTTTCTTGGCTGTCTGGTTTCCTTGGCTAAGATTCTCACTGGCTTCTCATTGTATGACAAATCAGGTCGCAACTGGACTTCCTTGGGTGTGATGATATGCGAATGATCTGACTGATATCTCCTCAACATAGATACATGGAACATATCATGAATCCATCGATCCAACCTGTTGTACTACTTCATAGGGGCCAATGAACCACGGACTGAACTTTTCCTTTTTGCCAAATTGTAAAATCTCCCTTAATGGGGAAACTTTTAAGAACACTTTCTCACCCACATTGAATTCTATGTCTTTCATTTTTAAGTTAGCATAGGATTTCTATTTATTTGCAGCTGCCTTCAGGTTGTCTCTGATCAATTTTACTTTCTCCTCAGTTTCTTGGATTAAGTCTGGTCCCATAAGCTTATTCTCCTTTAGCTCGGTCCAACACATAGGTGTCCTGCATTTTCTCCCATAAAGTGCTTCAAATGGTGCCATCTTGATGCTGGACTGGTAACTATTGTTATATGCAAATTCTGCCAGTGGAAGATACTTTTCCCAATTGCTACCAAACTCGAGTATCTAACACCTCAACATGTCTTCCAGTATCTGGATCACTTGCTCAAATTACCCATCTATCTATGGGTGGAAGGCAATATTGTAATGTAAGCGAGTTCCTAATGCTTTTTGAAGCTTTTACCAAAATCTAGATTTAAACTGAGGATCTCTATCTGAAATAATGGAGATGGGAACCCCATGTAGCCTCACTATCTCATTGATGTAGATTTCTGCCAGCTTGGCTAATGAGAAATAAGTTCTCACTGGTATGAAGTGAGTAGACTTTGTTAATCTATCAACTATTAACCAAATGGAATCATGTTGTCTCCTGGTTAGTGGTAGTCTGGACATGAAATCTATGGTGACACATTCCTAATTCCATTATGGTATGGTGATAGGCTGAAGTAATCCTGAAGGAACCCGATGCTCGGCTTTCACTTGCTGACATATCAAGTATTTAGTCACAAAATTCGCAATCTCCTTTTTCATCCCTAGCCACCAATTTGTTGCTTTCAAATCTTAATACATCTTGTTACTGCCTGGGTGCATTTCATACTGTTGTGAGCTTCTGTCAAAATGTTCTTCTCCAATTCTGCATCATTTGGTACGTAAATTTTCCCCTTGTAGTATAAATAGTCATCATGACCCAGGGAGAACTCACTCTCTTTCCCTATTTGTACCTGAAAAATGGTAGAGGCCAACCTATCATCTTGCCTTTGAGTAGCCTTTACCTGTTGAAGCCAGTTGGGTTTTACCTAAATTTTAGCTATTAGTGCTCCATTTTGAGCTACATTCAACTTGACATTCATTGCTTTTAATTTTGCTAAATGTTTTCTGCTAAGTGCATCAGCTACCACGTTGGCTTTACTAGGATGATAGTCAATTAAGCAGTCATAATCCTTGATAAGCTCTAACCAACACCTTTGCCTCAGGTTGATTTCTTTTTGAGTAGGCAAGTACTTTAAACTCTTGTGATCGGTGTAGATGTATCATTTTTCCTCGTATAAATAATGTCTCCAAATCATCAACGCGAACACAATAGCTACTAGCTCCAAATCATGGGTAGGATAGTTTTTTCCATGGGTTTTAAGCTGCTTGGAAGCATAGACTACTACTTTGCCTTCCTGCATAAGCACACATCCTAGCCCATTTCTAGAAGCATCATTGTAAATGACATATGGTTTACCCGAAGTGGGTTGTGTAGGTCTAGGTGCTTCTGTGAACATGGTTTTTAGTTTTTCAAAGCTTTCTTGACACCAATCTATCCACTCAAACTTATCATTCTTCTGCAACAACTTGGTGAGTGAGGTAGCTATCTTGGAGAATCCTTTGACAAACCGTCGATAATAACCAGCTAATCCCAGGAAACTTCTAACTTCTACAACATTTTTAAGTGGTTTCCACTCTAAAATAGCTTCAACCTTTTTAGGATCAACTTTAATACCCTTTGCTGACACACATGGCCAAGGAAAGCAACTTCATTTAACTAGAATTCACACTTGTTGAACATGGCATACAACTTTTTATCCCTCAAGTTTGCAAAACAATTCTTAGGTACTTGTCATGTTCCTCTAGATTTCCTGAGTATACCAATGTGTCATTGATAAACACCACTACGAACTGGTCTAAATATAGATGGAAGATTTGGTTCATCAAATCCATAAATGTCGTTGGGGTATTGGTAAGGCCGAATGGCATAACTAAAAACTCATAGTGGTCGTATTGAGTCTAAAAGGCAGTCTTTGGCACATCTACCCCCTAACTCGAAGCTAATGATAGCTCGATTTCAGATCAATTTTTGATAAGATAGCTGCACCTTTCAGTTGATCAAAAAGATAATTGATTCGAGGCAATGGGTACTTATTCTTTATGGTGAATTTATTCAATTACCTATAGTCAATACATAATCAAAGGGAACCATCTTTCTTCTTCACAAACAACACTAGTGCTCCCTATGGTGATACATTCGGGTGAATGAACCCCTTATCTAGCAATTCTTGCAACTGCACCTTCAGTTCTTTTAACTTTGTGGGTGCTATCTGATAAGGAGTTATGGAAATTAGAGCAGTACCTGGCATCACATCAATTGTGAACTCAACCTCCCTTTTTGGTGGCAACCCTGGTAAATCATTAGGGAAGACATCGGGAAAGTCTCAAACAGTAGGCACATCAATAATTTTTAGCTTCTCTTCCTTAACTTATGTCACATAAGCCAAATAAGCTTCACACCCTTTTCTGATGCACCTGTGTGTTACTGGAGCTGATACAACATTTGAAAAGAAATCATATCTTTCACCCACTACTATGATTTCTTGTCCTTCAAGAGCTTTAATGTGATTCTCTTTAACCGATAATCCACTATTACTTGATGTTTATAAAGCTAGTCCATCCCTAAGATAACATCAAACTCATGAAATGGGAGTTCAATAAGGTTTGCCAAGAAAGTGGTTTGTTGTATTTGGATAGGACACTCCTTATAAAATGTGTTCACTCTTACCTCATGCCCTAAAGGGTTACTCACTATAATGTCTTGTTCTAACTGTGATTTATATAAACCATTCCCATGTGCAATTTTGGTGCTAAGGTATGAATGTGTGGACCCAGGGTTTATCAAAGCATAAACTGGAGTGTCGAATAAAGAGAATTTACTTACTATGACATCTGGTGCATCCTGATCCTCCTTAGCTCTCGCTGTATATGCTTGAGCGGCTGATTGTCTATTTGAAGCAGGAGGCATCTGAGCACTGGCTCGAGTGGATGCAGCTCTATTGGATCCACCTCTACCACGACCTCTAGCTGCTATAGTGGGAGGCCTACTGACATGTGTGGCTGATGGAATAGCCTAAGCATATGGGCAGTCTCTCTACATGTGTTCTTTTGGCCCACATCTCAACCAAACTCCTGTCAACTTCCAGCACTCTCCTGGATGGCGGCATCCATAGTGCTCACATTATAGATTGTCAAACCTATGGGAGCTTCGTGGGGTGCTGGCAACTGATGCTATAGGTGGAGCCACTCGAGTTGTTGACTTCTGACTAGGTGCTCGAGTGGCTGTAGGAATCTGTGGTGGAGCTGCAGAAGACCTAGGTTTCTTGCTGGGTCTACTAGATGTCCCTGTGGGTGGCCTCCTTCTTTGTTGGAATCTGGTTTTTCTACTAGCCTCTTCAGCTTCAACTGTTTCAAATTTTATGGCTGCTTCTACTAAAGCTCTTATGTCAGTGTAAGTATGGACTGCTAGTGCCTTTCTGATTTCAGTGTGCATTCCCTTCTCAAATAACTGACACATCTTGACTGGAGGAATATGGTAGTCCTTCATGTAAGCACTTAGCCTGTCAAACTCCCTATCATAATCATGAACTATGTGTGTGCCTTGGCGTAGTCATCAAAATGCCTCCTCCATAGTCTGCTGGTGTGCTTTACCCACATATTTATCTTTAAATTGTTGAAGGAAGAAGTCCCAAGTAAACTATTCTGGTAGGGTGTAACTTCTAATTGTGTCCCACCATCTGTAAGCTGGGCCCTAAAATAGTGTTACTGCACCTTCCAACATCTCTTCTAGAGGGCTATGGGTAATCTCAGATAATCTCTTAATCTGATCTAACCATTCCTCGACCTCTGTTGCAGTGACTTGTTCTTGACCATAGAAATTTTTTGCTCCCAATCATTTTAACGGTTCTAACATTGGCTTTCTAGGTGATTGAGCTGGCGGTTGCTGCTGTGGTTGTAAGGGAGTTGGTGTTAGTGTAAGCCCTAGCCCCAATGCATTGTAACGAAACACTTGAAATTAATAAAATGAGGCATTTGTTTTATCTATTGTATTCCTGTGCATATCAATTGATAGAACTATCCAAGAATGTTGTTTCAGTTTAAGTTATCATGTGTGAGGCACATGGTTGTAAGACCTTGAAACAAATGAGACTTCATTCTAAATATCCCTAGTCAGTCATTGTTATGGGAATAACAAATGAATTAAGACTAGTATGCTCTCTCTGATAAGTTGAGTTCTGTCTTACGGATCATAAGGACAAGAGTGTCAATCAGAGATCATAGATACATGTTTAGAACACGGTATCTGGATTAGATCCACTCATGAGAACACTACATGGTACAAGTCATAAGTGTTTCTCATATGCAAGTTTTGTATCGGAGTTCTTAGACCTGAAATCTCTATGAAACGCTTTATGAATTACTGTGTACTTTGACATACACCTAACGTACTCGTAACAGAGTGACAAGTACGGGTATGATTGGGTATGCATTGATTCATGTTAGAGAGCATGAGAGAAGTGAAGGGATTACCCCTCTCATTAAGAGAGAAAATATCATCGGCCACTTGATCAGTGAACTGAGAAGTGTATGGCCATACCGAGATGAAATAATGAGTAATCATTATTTATCTGAGAGTTCAGTGTCACTGGAATATCAAGAAAGGAATTAATATATATAAGGATGACTGGTTCCATGCCTTATATTAATTCTGATATTTATGGGTAAGTGACTATGCAAAATTGCATTAGGTCAGTAAATGCCATATGCATTTTCATTTAATTTGGAATGCTATAATATCTTGCTAGAGAATATATATAGCCTTTGAATTAATTTATTAATTCATTGCCAACATTAAATGGACCTATAGGATCGTACACAAAGCATTGGGCTTAAAATATTTAAATTGTGTATTGGGAATTAATTTGGACTTTTATTTAAAGTCAAATTAATGCATAAAATGGGTAAACAGATTTTTGCTGTTTTAGGCAAATCTGTAAAAACAGTTTTTTTGCCTAAACAGCTAGCTGTTTTAGGCAAAACTGTCAAGGTGCGATTTTGCCTAAAACAGCTAGTTGTTTTAGGCAAATCTGTTAAGCCATGATTTTGCCTAAAACAGCTAGCTATTTTAGGCAAATCTGTGAAACGAGTTTTTTGCCTAAAACAACTTGCTGTTTTAGGCAAATCTGTTAACAGCTGGTCACGAGAGAAATTTGTTGGCATGTGCTAGGTTTAATTTCAATTGATTAATTATCTATGTATAATTAAGTTAATTGAGTATTAAATCCTAATTTGTATTTAATCAAAATATAATACTTGAGAGGGAATTAAAGTAGCCAAAATTCAAACTAAAATACTAGTTGAATTCGGCAACTTATCACCTTAAATAAGTAAGTTTGTTTTGATTAAATGACTAATGCCATTTGAATTTAAATTCTAATAGAATTTAAATTAAGATATATCTCTTAATTAGGAAGTGATGGAGGGTGAAATTAACACTTAATTTTTGGCACTCACACTTGACCTAAATTAAGTGATATATATTAATGAATTAAATGAATAAAATGGGATGCCATTTTGCTATTTTTCTCTCTTGGCCGAAATACTCAAGGGAAAAGAAATCTTTCTTGTTCTCTTGTGTTCTCAGGCTGAAACAGTAACCTAAAGGAAGAACAAGATCAGATCTTGTGGCTTCAAATCATTCTCATTGCTGAATACACAATCATAGAGCTAGCACTCTTGTTTTTAAGCCATCTTTGCAAGTGTGTGTTTGAGAATAGAGGGAGTGGCGTAAAGGCTGTTCCTTGGCATTGGTGGTGAAGATCTAAGGTGGACATATCCTTCTTGGTTGCTGGTCATCATCAAAATCAAGTTTTAAGGGCATCTAAAGTTGTAAGTTTAAAACTCTAAAATTGCATGTTTCGATTCTTGTCATGGAATTGTATGGCATGTATGATAAAAATTTTTGTTTTTCCACTGTGCTATCATCACATTCATACCATGTCATATTCCATCAGTTGGAGCCTGAAGTTGTCTGTATAACAGATCTGCCACCATCTGTGCAAAGTCTGGGGGAGCCTATGCTGCTAGCTAAGAAGCCGAAGGAGCTAGTGGCGGTGTTTGCTGAATGGGCATATAAGACTGGGCAGTCGGGGCACTAACTATAGGTCTGGTTGACGTGGACGCCCCGCTCTCTACGTCGCTCACTAGCTCATGTTCTCGTCTGGATCCAGAGGCCATAATAATCACTGAAATACACAAAGGGACAGGTAAGCTTTAATTCTAAATTCACTTAGTATTATGTGGCATGTACATATATCCTTTCAGTCAATCATTCAAACATATACATAACATTTACTCCAATCTTAGGACCGCCTAAACTGGCTCTGATACCAAAAAATGTGACACCCTATGTTCAATCTTATTGCTATAGATCGGACAATATCATTATAGTTGTCATAACGTTATAGTGATACATATTCCAATTTAGGTAATGAGTTGGGGACATAATTTGGTATTTCAATCCTTACATTTACTTAATGTCGCTAGGTTACTATTTATTTAGTAAAATTTTTGGCAGCATAATGGCTTATAATTTATGCTACCCAAACCTGCAATTACTCAAATTTACACTCCCAAATGGTAACCTCCACCTCCAATACTACAATTCCATATATTGCACTTCTATTATCAGTCATAACTCATCCAATCAACTCATAAATCACATCACACATTTCATCATATTAACTAACATTCAATATTCATTACATGCCATATTTTACACATCAAGTTTAAAGTACAATATACAGTTACATTACACAATACACAAATATACATATACGTATAAAACCATAAGTCCAAAAAGTCTTCATATGTACATGCCACTTATACTCCTTCGCTACCTTCTCCTTAACCTGTCCCTGCGTGTAGTTAAAACAAATCACATGTTAAGCAACTATTGCCTAGTGGTGGATACATCTACACAGAATTTCACCTACTAAATTATTTTAAGTAAAATTATGATTATACCCCTAGTGTTATAGTTACCACATTAGTGAGATTTTAAATCTTGTTTTCTTTTAAATTACCATTTAATTAAATCAAAAATTAATTTCTTTATTTAATTTATCAAATTTCTTAACTTTGTGGAAGATTACCATTTAGTCTTTAGTTCCTTTTTCTTTATATTTCACTTTAATTAACTTCGATTTTGATAATTTCTATTTCCTTAGACTTGTATTCCATTTTAGATGGAAAATTACCAATTTAATCCTTATGCTACTTATAAGCTGGCAAATTACAGTTTAGTCCCTAAACTTTTCTTTAATTACCATTTTCCCTTTTCACTTATTTAACTAATCTAACTCCTTTAATCACATTTTTGATGTCAAATTACCATTTTACCTCTATTTTCCCGCGTAATTACATTTTTACCCTTTTTAATCCATTTAACTCCAAATTTCACCTATTTCATTATTTTATTTCATCTTTAACATTGCTTCAGCATAATTTGCCATTTAGTCCTAAATTTTTCACCAAATTGCAATTTTTCCCCTAATGTGACCAGTGGAAATTCTTGAATCGGATATATGGGATGAGGACTCCAATGCTACTAGTGGACTGGAGGGACCACTTATCGTGATCCGACTACTCCAGTGTGAGTGGAGGGACCACTTGCCGTGATCCTACTACTCCACTATAATTGTGTGTGTTGACTATCTAATATGTGTACTTTTTAACAAATCTGGTGATACTACAGCGATATATGGTCCCTATGGTTAGCCATCATATCCTAAGGTCTCGAACTATCCACTGTACATTAAGGGCAACCATAATTTATGACTTATGTCAATCACATTATGTCACAAGCACTACATGTTGGGAATTATCGGTTACATGCATCTCATACATAAGCAAAATTTAAAATTCTTAACCAATATATTTGATCTTGCCATGAATTTACAATATACATATTAATGAGAATAAGAAAAATCACCTTTAATTTTTGTTGTACAGTTGATTTTCCTTCTCATCGGGTTGTCGCAAACCACAGTGTCCAAAATTGAACACCTCGAATGAGTAATCCACACTAGATAAGGAATGAATGAACCAACAATTGGGAGGAACAAGGGCTGGTCGAAAATCCCTAGATGCTAGCTAGGGAAGGTGGCAGCTAGGGGCTTTTAGAATGAGAGAAAAGCTTTTCTCTTAATTGTACGCACTTAACCCTAATTCCACATCTCTTGAATTTTTATAGTTAGGTTAAAAAATTCAACTTCATAATGGGATTGGGCTCTTTAAAATTGCTGGAGAATTATTAATTGGGCTTCTAGAATTATTTATAATTATTTGGGCTCAATTAAATCTAATTTAAGCACTTTCATAAAAGACTGCATAAAACCCACAAATTAGGCCCTTTGTACATATACTTGGATTTAATTCCCCAAATAAATTCCAAATCCAACCAAATTAAATATGTAGGATCCATAACACTTATGTAACATATTTAATATATTTTGGTTCAAGAAATAGGCATCTAAGGCCTTCTGTTTGGAGTTGGCGTGTGGCCCTTCTTCTAGAGGGTTTGTGCGCCAACTTTACTTCTTTGGGCCTCTGTAATTCCTCCAATTGATCTATTAATTATTATATCATCCCTATAAAAATTATAGTCCAATAATAATTAATTATGAAATACATTATTTCAATTAGGTCCAATTTTACAGAATATTTTTCAAAAGTTTCACGAACAATTTTACTTGATCATAATTAATTAAACTCTTTAATTAATTATTCTCTTATTCACTTCTCTATTCCCATAATAATATCAAATATTATTATCCTTATCATTTTATCCTTTTCTCTATATGTGTGTGACCTATTGGGTTCCTGTCCATATTAGCAGTATAATATGTAATTGTGAGTTCCATTCAAAACTCACATGATTTAAACTTCTTTAAATCATTTTATCAATACCTATTGATATTCTTGATAAACTATTATACAAGTCATGATTGGCCTCTAGCTAGGCATCATGACTACCCAAATATAAGGAAAGTCAAGTAGTTTGACTATACCCTTCTATAGAAATAGTTACCATGCAATTACTCATTTCACCACTCTTATCTCAATTAGATTCCGAGTATGGATTTCTGTCAACTTATATAAATATAATTATGTATGTTTTATTAATTTAACCATTGTTCCCAAAATTTTCTCCATAGATCTCTATCCATCTTGGCATATTACTCTGGATAGAGATTCTCTGAATAAGGCAATTATAGAATCATACGAGATAACTTTCCTTACTAAATCTAGGATGGTGAATCCTTTGTCAATCACTCAACTATCTTCAAGTAGGTCATGATATACCCAATCTCCTAACTATGTTCACTCCCAGTTGGAAGTAATCAATTATGGGATTCAAAATATACCACTTTCTACTTAAGATAACTTTGGTGATCTCAAGTCTAAGGATATTTGCACAACCGCTATGAAGAGATTCCTCATTGACATAGATTTAATATCCATGTCAGGATTCTCTTTGCATGTCTCTAATGAACTTGTTCTTCTAATAAGCATCCATATGTTAGCTTTGATTATCTTTCATAATCACAGTTATGAGAACCACTGCTTGAACCATTCAAGAAGCATAACATGTGCTAGTCTATCTGAATTAACAATGTCCTATCTTGTTAATTCTATGACTAGGGATATTTAGATATTAACAAATTTGCATGCAATAGACACCTAGTATCATGAACACTTTCATGATTGTCTTTGCACTGTATTTATAATATCAATGACTTCATTTATTAATTTAATATTTACAAACTCATGTATTTAAACATAGCATTAATAAATTAATAATGCCTTTTATTAAGAATATAAATTAATACATATGAAATTCATCCCTTTTACATGGGCTCTAGGGCATGCTCTTTAACAATCTCCCACTTGCACTAGAGCCAATCACTCATATGTCTTAGACCCATGCTATTTATATGGTGATTGTGCTTTATCTGGAAAAGTGCTTTAGTGAAGGGATCCACCACATTATCATCTATAGGGACCCTTTCTATTTTCACATCATTTCTAGCTACTATTTCCCTTATGAGATGGTAGCGTCTGAGAACATGCTTGGATCACTGATGAGACCATGATTCCTTTGCTTGCGCAATGGCTCCATTGTTGTCATAATATAAAGGAATCGGATCAACAATGCTAGGCACCACTCCTAGTTCAGATATGAACTTTTTGATCCAGACTGCTTCTTTGGTTGCTTCTGAAGCAGCAATGTTCTTAGCTTCTATCGTGGAATCAGCAGTTGTTTCTTGTTTGGAACTCTTCCAACTAACTGCTCCTCCTCCCATTATGAAAACATAACGAGACTGTGATTTACAATCATCTGTATCATATTGGAAGTTGGCATCTGTATACCCATTTACTTCCAAACTGCCTTCTCCATATACCAAAAATATATCCTTAGTCCTTCTCAAGTACTAAAGGATATTCTTGACAGCTGCCCAGTGTTCCTCTCCAAAATTGGATTGGAATCTGCTTGTGACACTCAAAGCAAATGCTACATCTGGACGTGTACACAACATAGCATACATGATAGAACCAATTACCGATGCATATTGTATTCTATTCATGCTCTCTTTATTCTCTAGTGTCTACGGACACATAGAATTAGAAAGGTGTTTCCTATGCACCATGGGTATAAATCCTTTCTTAAAGAGATCCATATTGAACCTCTTTAATACCTTATCTATATATGTACTTTGAGAAAGACCTAGCAACCTATTGGATCTATCTCTATAGATGATAGATCCTTATTCCTAGTATATAGGATGCTTCTCTAAGGTCTTTCATGGAGAATTGCTTGGATAGCCATATTTTAACAGATTGGAGAAGAGAAATATCATTTTCCATGATTAATATGTCATCCACATATAGAACCAGGAAGACAATTGAACTCCCACTGACCCTTTTATACACACAAGGTTCATCTTCATTCTGTGAGAAACCAAACTCTTTGATTGTCTCATTGAATCGTATGTTCCAGCTCCTAGAGGCTTGCTTCAATCCTTAAATGGATCTTTGAAGCTTGCATACCTTTTTTCCATTTCTTGATGTGAACCCTTTCGGTTGTGTCATATACACATCCTTAGTCAGATTTCCATTTAGGAAAGCTATCTTCACATCCATTTGCCAAATCTCATAATCATAATAAGCTGTAATGGCTAAAAGTATTCTTATAGACTTAAGCATCGCTATAGGAGAAAAGGTTTCATCATAGTCAATACCTTCTTTTTTATGATAGCTGTAACATCTTAGTTCCTTAACCATGGATAATTATCAATCATCACCAATCATCATCATCATAAACCTAGTAATGGTCATATAGAAATAATAATAATAAGACAGGCCATCATTAGATGCCATAATAAGATAATTAAGCTTATAGATAAGATAAACATAACATAAATGGCCTTCAAGTATCCTGATATCCTCAAGGCAACTACATCATAACCAATCCTCTGGAGCTTATCCTGAAACATACACAGATAAACAAACCCGTGCTAAGCTATAAAGCTTAGTGGGGAACAAAAACTATGGACAAGCTCTTACAATATTCCTCATCAAACCAAATACAATAATCATAATAACATAAAATAACATATGAGGTTCCATTATTTGTCATGCCACAATGGGCATTTCGGGAAACTTTCCACCTTAACTACTGATGCCATCACTACTAAAACCAAAAGCGTTATATAAACTTATCTTATCCCTGAAACTTGTTAATTAATGATAATTTTTAATGCTCTCCTATTTCTTATAACAATTCATGCACCTTATAATTCTTCTTGTCCAAAATATTGATATTATCGTTACATTTTTACAACCTTCAACTCAATACCATTAACAAATTCGATTACCTAACATGTGCATTTATCACTTATTTGCATCCAAAAGAAAGTGCTCATGTTATATAACATTGCAATAGATATTGCTAGGCATGCTTTCATTACATATATTACAAACTTACCATTTTGTTCGGGTTTTCTGTACGTATCTTCCTTAATGCTATATTATCTTTACACTTTAAACATCATACAGACTGATATCATATCATGCTTTGCACTTTGACTTATGTTAGAATTATACATAAACACATACTTTAAACATCATACAGACTGATATCATTTACATACTCATGAATTTGCATGCCATTCCATGGAATAGGTATTACACCTCATTATTAACTAACAAGGTCTTCATACCACATGCAAACATTTTTCTAATTATCCCATACTCATATTATTATGCATGTCATAGTTCATGTAACATTTAACTCAATATTGTAAGCTTGTGGCCCAACTATGCACCGTGGAACCCTATACCACCCTCACTAGTACTCACATGGTGAACTTTCTCATAGTTGATGTAAGACATCACAATCAAGTACTACATAACATGTTATTTCATTTCATGGAAATAGTTTACAGCTAATTGAAATTTAGAATAAAGCAATAGAATAAATCACTATTATGATTCCAATACATATAAGTGAGGCAATCGATACATACGTTACTTTATTTCTTATACCATTTACATCTTTAATAGCCTACCTAAGTACTAGTTCGAAAGGTGGATAACGGGAGCAATGGATACCCGAAGGTATCAAACTATGGATATCCGAAGATATCAAACAATAGACCCAAACGGGGTCAAGCAATGGTTCCAGCAAGGAACAAACTATGGACCCAAATGAGGTCAAACGATGGTTCCATTAAGGAATAAGACCCAAACGGGGTCAACTATAGCAGCGACTGTATCCCTCTAGGCATGCCTATCTAATCCATAACTGAACTAAGACCCGCAGGCTTAACTTTTTAAGACATCTTTACTTTAACATATTCTTCTTTACTTAGCTCATCATTTGACATAAAGTCACCTTTCATAAAAGAATGCATATCATTCTTATCATACATCAATGTTGAGCATTAAGCTCCATTACATATGGATGATATCATATGATCGTATGCTTGCATCATTTTTCTTTCATTCATATCATGATAGTTATGTGCTTATGCAAACAATAATAACATGTCATCTTTCATGATTAGCATTGTGCGTATCCACCTACACTCATACATATACATATTAAGCCAAGCTACTCATCATAGCATGCTCAAATCAAGTATACCCTATAAAACTTACATACCTCATAAATAGTTCTCAATAACGTACCTTGTTACTGCTTGTCATGAGTAGTTTCCCTATTCTCATAATTAAATGCCTTACAACATAATCATATATAGCATCATTCAAGCATTCATGATCCATATCATAGGATAAATAGGTTCTCTTATAGCTTAAAGTCAACAATTATTCATCTTTAGCCCTTCTTGCTTACTTTTATAATCTATTACATCATAGGAAACAAACTATCTACCTTAACATTATCAGACATAACATGATTGTCTTATTTGTACTTGCTATTTTATAACATTATTTTCCTAGGTGAGTTGTATAAGATTATATAATCTTAAGCGTTAGAACATTACTTGAAGACTTGCAACTTTCATTTTACATCATAGGGTATGAATAGTAAATGAGTAGGATCCTTTATATCAAGGTTCACTAGAGTAGAAACAACCAGTTATACACTTTAACATAGTCGTATATACTTCAATCATCTTATTTGTAGTTTTCATCTTATAACATTTTATGCTTAGGCAAGTTGTGTGAGGTCATTTCATCTTAGTCGTTAACACACTATGGATGCTCTTGTGCTAATCATATTGTATTACAGGCATGAATAAAAACAATGAACAGATTATTACATATTACTGCTAATCATTAATTCTTCTTGTGACCTGGAGTATAACCAAGCTTATATGATTTCATAATTTAACATAGCATGTGATGTTCCCTTTCTTTTAACTCGGACATGAAACCTTGTACCTATTCTCTTATTATCACTAGGCTATGTTTGAGTATTCTCATATCATTGTAGAGGAATTTCAATGTGAAATATTTTGGGCAAAGCCAAATCACATGTGTATAATCATTATAATATAATCAATTACAAGTAAACACTTTCATGTATTCCAATGTTAGTGTTCATTTACTACCTTTATTCTCATATCTCGCTTCATTTAATCATATTTAGTATCACAACTTATCTTTATTTTATGCTTGAAATGCTTTTAAGTTACTTAAAAAGGTTTAGACCAGCTTTGGTGACACAAAAGGGTTAAAAATCATGTTTGAATGAAGTAGAGAAGTGTACAAGTCATGAAGGGTGTCACTACTCGTGAAAGGAATCAAACTTCATGACTCGTGCACTTGTTCACGAGTAACATATGTCACGAGTGGTGATTGGAGTTACGAGTCGTGAATAGTCATAGGCAGTTTTCTAAGCTCGACTTGAGAGCGGTTTTTGACATAACAAAAGGCATTTTCAGCAAAAATTGTATTCTACAAACTTATTCCATTATGTTTTTAGTTTCTAAAACATCAAAAATCATCTTGATATCATTTCTATACTTTCAGATATTTATAAAACACTGAGGTCTGCTCCTAGTGATTGGGCAGCAAACTGGTCGTGAATTTAAGCCGAAATATATCCTATTTAGTGACATATTTAAGACTTTGTTTTTCATATTAAATATAGGTATGGAAGTCTATTTTCAGACGCAAAACGAATCACTCAATTTGGAGTTCTCTAGCTCAACTTATAAGCAAAACAGTGCAGATAGCTCTGTTAGAAGTATCACACACCCATGTGTTTCCAAGAGGAAACACACACGTGGCCACGTGTTTCCAAGAAGAAACACACATGTGGCTATGGGTTTTATGATCAAGAAATGCATGGCCATAGGTGGGAACAAAGAGAGATTCACGTGGCCATGGGTGAGAAGGAATAAAGCATCACGTGGTCACGTATAAGGAGAAGAAAAACATGCGTGGCCATGGGTGAGAAGAAGAACAAAGGCACGTGGCCACGCATCCTCAAGGGGCAATCAAGGCATGGTCATGTGTTCCCTAGAGGAACACACACACGTGGCCACGCAAGGAGAAGAAGAAAAACTAATGTGGCCACGCATGAAGGAGATACCCAAAAACCATAATCCCCGATACATTTAAATCATAAAACTCACCTTCCCACCTCCTTAAATGATCATTTAAGTTTTCAAATCATCTTATACTCATCAAAACTCACTAGATTAAGCCTTTTAATCTTACTAACAATACACATACACAAAAGAGGTAAAATATGTATACATTAACAGATGAAACCAATTCCCGTACCTGGTGTTGAAGGTTCATCTCCTTCACCTCCATTGATCCACTCTTGAGATTATCTTTCCCTCAAACACCATAAGATAACAATCATTAACCCTTTAGCCCTAAATATGAAATGAAACACAAACCAGAAGGAGAGTAAGAGAGGAAAGCATCACTTTAAGAATGCCAGCTCTCAAAACCCTAGGTTCCATCTTCTTCAAACCGTAACCATAGAGAGAGAGCTCCCTTTAATTGCCGATCCCCACTTAAGGGTTCCTTCTTCAAGAAGCCAAATACAAGAATTAGTGGGGTAAATATCTCTATAGGGAAATTACCACTATACCCTTACACTCTATTAAACCCCATCATTCCAATTTCTTCCAAATTAACCCCAAGATTTTCTAATTCACTTCAATTGTATCCTTTTCTTCAATTATAATTTAACTTAACTCATATGCTTACATGCTGAAATTACCAAAATACCCCACTTAGGACTTAACCTTGATAATTGCAAAATAATCAAATTTTGCCTTAATTAACGATAGTCCTCATTAATTAACAAATATCCGATTAGGGTTATGATTGGGTCCTTACAATAGCCCTTTGCTACTAAGCGAGCTTTATAGGTACCTTCCATGTCGGTCTTCTTTTTGAAGACCCATTTGTACCCTATGGGTTTTATCCCTTCAGGTGGTTGAGTTAAAGTCCATACTTTATTCTCATACATGAAGTCCATTTCAGATTGCATAGCCTTAAGCCATAAATCACATTCTGAACTGTTCAAAACTTCTTGATAGCTTGTAGGCTTATTGTCCTCTACTACAGTTATGCCTCTATCCGAATCAACGTGAAATCCATATCTTGCAGGGATAGAACGCATCCTAGTAGATCTTCTAGGATTTTATGTATAATCAGGTTCAACTGTAATCTTATCATAATGAAATTCAGTCTCGAGTTCAATCGGTTGATCTACTTCTATTTGTGGGTTTTGAACTTCACCAAGTTCAATTTTACTCCCATTGTCCTCTTATAGGAGAACTTCTCTTTCCAAGAAGACAACATGTCTTGAAACAAACGCCTTTTATTCTAAGGGATGATAAAAATAATATCCAAAGGTTTCTTTTGGATATCCAATAAATAAACATTTGTCAGACTTATCATCTAGTTTTTCTGATATTGTCCTCTTCACATAAGCAGGACAATCCCATACTTTCATATGAGAAAGCGTGGATTTCTTATTATTCCACATCTCATATGGAGTAACATCAACCAATTTACTAGGAACTCTATTTAACACATAAACAGCAGTTTCCAGTGCATATCCCCAAAAAGACTTAGGCAAGTCTGTTCGGCTCATCATTGATTGAACCATATCTAATAGTGTTCGATTTCTCCTTTCAGATACACCATTGTGTTGTGGTGTATATGGTGGAGTCCATTGAGATAAAATCCCATTATCTCTAAGATAATCTTGAAATTCTTGGCTTAAGTATTTTCCACCTCGATTTGATCTAAGTGTTTTAATACTCTTACCAAGTTGTTTCTCTACTTCATTTCTAAATTCTTTAAACTTTTCAAATGCTTCTGATTTATGTTTAATTAGATAGATGTATCCATACTTGGAATAATCATTTATGAAAGTAATGAAGTAGGAGTAACCTCCTCTGGCATGTGTAGTCATTGGACCACATACATCTGAATGTATTAAGTCCAAAACCATTTAGCTTGTTCTCCTTTACCAATAAAGGGAGCTTTTGTCATTTTTCCTAATAAACAAGATTCACATGTATCAAATGATTCATAATCAAATGATCTCAAATCACCTGACTTGTGTAATTTGGTCATGTGTTTCTCATTTATATGGCCTAAACAACAATGCCATAAGTATGAGGTATTTAGATTATCATGTTTCATTCTCTTGGTATCCACATTATGCACTTCTTTAATTAAATCAAGAACAAATATACCATTCTCAATGATAGCTTTTTCATAAAACATATTATTCTTAAAAATGTAACAACACTTGTCCTTCAAAGAAATGTCATAATCATTTAATAAACAATTGAAAGAAATAATACTCTTGGATAAAGCTAGAACATAATAACAATTATTTAATTCCAGTACTAATCCACTTGGAAGAGGCAAATGGTAAGTCCCCATAACCATTCTAGAGATGTTCTATCCAGTAGCTGACCGCAAACATATCTCTGCCTTTCCAACTCTTTTAAAGCTTCTAAGCCCCTGTAGATCATTACATAAGTGAGATCTACATTCGGTGTCTAATACCTAAGATTATTTTTAAACAATAGAATAAGTATTAATTTCAATCATATGAATACCTGAATTAGAAGCATCAGCATGCTTCTTCTCCTTGAGAGAATCTAGATAGGCCTTGCAGTTACACTTCCAGTGATCATCCTTTCCACAATGGAAGCAAGTTCCTTTGGGATTCTCTTTCTTGGTAACCTTCTTCTTAGAGATCCCATTGTTCTTTGGCTGCACCTTGGTTATCTTCTTCTTCTTATTCTTCTTCTGCTTCTTGCCTTTAGTAGAAGTGACAACCATGACACGTTTTGGATCCTTCTTAAAGGATCCATCAGTTGTTTTGAGCATGTTGATTAACTTAGGAATGGTAACTTGAATCTTGTTCATGTTGAAGTTAAGCATGAAAAGTGCATAACTTGGAACCAACGAGTACAAGATTAAATCTATGTATAGATCATTATCCATTACATAGCCAAGTCTACTCAAATGCTCAATATACCCATACATCTTTAATGCATGAGTAGCAGCTAAAGTGCCTTCCACCATTTTACAGCTAGATAAAGCTCGAGCAATCTCATATTGCTCAGTTCTAGCCTGAGAAGAATAAAACTCCTCTACATACAAAATAATGGTTCTAGCATCCATCATCTCATGTTGCTTCTGAAGCTCTGAGGATATAGCACCTAGCATCAGACATGGTGCTGCTTCACTATCCTCTATGTATTTACGATAAGTGCCTTTGATCTCATCAATGGCATCATCTGATGGAAGTGGTGGTGGATCTTTATCCAAGACATAATGGATCATTTTAGCTCTAAGAACAATTCTCACTTCCCTGATCCAGTCAGAATAGTTTCTGCCAACCAGCTTGTTATCCAAGATTGATCATATGTTAATGTTTGATGTGCTCATGTTGATGACCTAGATGTGAAAAAGAAAACATATGAGAGTATGTTCATATATATGTATGCATTAATTAGGTCTTTAATTAATCCATTTACTCCCACTATTTTATTGTGAATTAATAGCCCTCACTATTTAATCCGAGAAAACCCGATGGTTTTCTTAGTGGGCCATTATCCAATCCTTGATATGAAATTTGACCTTGACTTTGGTCAAAAAATCAAACTCTATACCCTTGAAAGGTAGGTATCTCTATACCAATTGTGTCTCTACACAACTATTGGATCATTAGGTTATCAACTCTTGATGCATGCATATCATATATGAATTCCCTAATCTTGCCTCTAAAACCATTAGCCTTGACTGTGGTCAACAAACTAATGGGATAGCTAAGATGACCCATTTAATTAGACTTGAACATATTTGATATAATGTGAGCTTGACTGTGGTCAACAACCCATACTATAAAGAACTCTTGTTCTCCTCAAATTAATGGAAGGCTTATATACCTTAGTATTTATTTGAAGGTTTTAGTTAATTAAGTCTCATCATACATGGTTGGCATACATTGGTATGCATCCTATATCTATCACATAAATATAAGCATACAAATATGATATAGTTATGGACTTTACTACATTGATTTCCACGAGCCATAAGGGAAATCAAAAGGTCACACCTAGGTAGTATGCATGATTCAAACAAGTAAGAAATAATTACATTATCTTCAAGCTTGTTAGATCTCCATCTGGCCCATCTTGCTCCTTGATAGTGGTCTCCATCTCTATCTCTAATTGTAATCTAAGTAATCTAATTACATATTACAATTTGAAAAAGAAATACAAACCAAAAACAAGTGGCCGAGACATGAAAGTCCTCATTAGGCCAAAACATGCATAATGCACAATCACATTAGGCCTTGTCCATAACTATCCATCATGCCAATCATACACCCTTATATGCATTTATAATGCATAAAGTAATGGATTATGAACTTGTTTTCAAATCTTGAAACATACATTTGAGTTATTTTAATAATGTGATCAAATTAGGAAACTTTCATTTTAGGAAACCTTTTTGTATGCATGTGTTCTTACCTTAATAATCAATCTAATTGATTATTAATTATTTATTAATTGATTATTTAATTAATTAATCATATTAAATAATTAAAATAATCAATTTTGGGCTTAAGATAAAGGGTAGGCTAAAACCCATAAAATTAAACCCTAAATGTGTTCACACACAAATTAGTTTTGTGTCTATTGGACCATTTGGGCCTTTTGGAATGAGCCAAGCCCACTCCAGCCCTTAAAACTCATTAATAAACTTAATTAAAGTCTATAATATTTAATTTAAATCAGCTTTTTGGGTCCATCAAGTCATTCACTAATTTAAATCAAGTCCGTAAACATAATTAAGCCCATTAAGTGATTTTAATAAATTAAAATCAATCCAATTAATTCAAGGCCCATTTTAATTAATCCAACTAATTAAAAATAATTTAATATATCAGATATATCAGATTTAGAAGATTAAAAATCATTCCAAATAAGAACACATCAAGAACACACCAAGAACACCAATTTATTGAACTTTTCGACTAAACTAGTTTTCATGCAAAACTTGTTCGATTTTAATTTCATTTGATCCTATGGTTTAATATCATATATTAAACACATAAATTATCATCAAAATGATCTTAGAGTGGATCTATAAAAAATTAATTTAGAACAGCCCCTAAACTTCATCAAAAAATAAAAGCCATTCACGCCATTCTCAATGGTTGTTTTCTCAAAAGAATCGTTTTTATTTTTCGTTTTATATATTTGATTACATATATATAGAAATAAATACTTCTCATTCATGAAAAATCAAATATGATATTTTAAAGTTCATGAAATAAATAACTCAAAAATAAAACTTATTCCGCAGAAAAATATAGAATTGTATATTCATGGCAAAACCAGGCTCTGATACCATATTGGGAATTATCGGCTACATGCATCTCATACATAAGCGGAATTTAAAATTTTTAACCAATAATATCTGATCTTTCCATGAATTTACAATATAAATATTAATGAGAATAAGAAAAATTACCTTTGATTTTTGTTGTACAGTTGATTTTCCTTCTCACCGGGTTGTCGCAAACCACAGTGTCCAAAATCGAACACCTCCAATGAGTAATCCACACTAGAGAAGGAATGAATGAAACAAAAATTGGGAGGAACAAGGGCTGGCCAAAAATCCCTAGATGTTAGCTAGGGAAGGTGATAGCTAGGGCTTTTAGAATGAGAGAAAAGCTTTTCTCTTAATTGTTTTCACTTAACCCAAATTCCAAATCTCTTGAATTTTTATAGTTAGGTTAAAAAATCCAACTTCATAATGGGATTGGGCTCTTTAAAATTGCTGGAGAATTATTAATTGGGCTTCTTGAATTATTTATAATTATTTGGGCTCAATTAAATTCAATTTAAGCCCTTTCATAAAAGACTATGCATAAAACCCATAAACTAGGCCCTTTGTACATATACTTGGATTTAATTACCCAAATGAATTCCAAATCCAACCAAATTAAATACGTAGGATCCATAACACTTATGTAACATATTTAATCTATTTTGGTCCAAGAAATATGCCACTAAGGCCTTCTGTTTGGAGTTGACGTGTGGCCCTTCTTTTGGAGGGTTTCTGTGCCAACCTTACTTCTCTGGGCCTCTGTAATTCCTCCAATGGATCTATTAATTATTATATCAGTCCTATAACACTTATAGTCCAATAATAATTAATTATGAAATACATTATTTCAATTAGGTCTAATTTTACAGAACATTTCTCAAAAGTTTCGCGAATAATTTTACTTGATCATAATTAATTAAACTCTTTAATTAATTATTCCCTTTTCACTTCTCTATTCCCATAATAATATCAAATATTATTATCCTTGTCATTTTATCATTTTATCCTTTTCTCTATATGTGTGTGACCTATTGGGTTCCTATCCATATTGGCAGTATAATATGTAATTGTGAGTTCCATTCAAAACTCACATGATTTAAACTTCTTTAAATCATTTAACCAATCCCTATTGATATTCTTGATAAACTATTACACAAGTCATGATTGGTCTCTATCTAGGCATCATGACTACCCAAATGCCAGGAAAGTCAAGTGGTTTGACTATACCCTTCCATAGAAACAGTTATCGTGCAATTACTCCTTTCATCACTCTTATCTCAATTAGATTTTGAGTATGGATTTCTGTCAACTCATATAAATCTAATTATATATGTTCTATTAATTTAAACATTGTTCCTAAAATGCCCTCCATGGATCTCTATCCATCTTGGCATATTACTCTGGCTAGAGATTCTCTGTATAAGGCAATTATAGAATCATGTAAGATAACTTTCCTTACTAAATCTGGGATGGTGAATCCTTTGTCAATCACTTAACTATCTTCAAGTAGGTCATGATATACCCAATCTCCTAATTATGTTCACTCCCAGTTGGAAGTAATTATTTATGGAGTCAAAATATACCACTTACTACTTAAGATAACTTTGGTGATCTCAAGTTTAAGGATACTTGCACAACCGCTATTGAGAGATTCCTCACTGACATAGATTTAATATCCATGTGAGGATTCTCTTTGCAGGTCTCCAATGAACTTATTCTTCTAACAAGCATCCACATGTTAGCTTTGATTATCTTCCATAATAACAGTTATGAGAACCACCGCTTGAACCATTCAAGAAGCATAACATGTGCTAGTCTGTCCGAATTAACAATGTCCTATCTTGTTAATTCTATGACTCGGGATATTTAGATATTAACACATTTGCATGCAAAAGACACCTCATATCATGAAACTTTTATGATTGTCTTTGCACCGTGTTTATAATATCAAGGACTTCATTTATCAATTTAAGATTTACAAACTCATGTATTTAAACATAACATTAATAAATGAATAATGCCTTTTATTAAGAATATAAATTCATTCATATGAAATTGATCCCTTTTACATGGGCTCTAAGGCATACTCTCTAACACTACATGCTTATATTGTATCCAATTATACTTAATCATTATATATCCATTATAAATACATAATATATCATGTGAAAATAAAGAAAACATAACAATATACATACAAACACCGTTCGACCTCAAAAGGATTTCTCACATGGCATTTGATTCTTTCTTCATTTGCATGCCAATTATGTCCCAAATGTTATTTTATACAACTATATAATAATACAAATTCAATTCTTCTTATAAAATCCAAGTTTCATTTAATTCCATCATTATGTTCCATTAGGTATAATTATGTATACTTAATACTTTTCACTCTAATCAATGCCACTATATTTTCCACCTATAATATCATGTATTTAACATCAAATATGTAATTTATTATCAAGTTATCTCACATTTTCGTTTAGTACATAATTCAGACCACTTAAGACCATTAGGTTTCACTTTGTTTTCTTCATCAATTTATACTCAAATCATCTTAAATCATTATTTTATCATGTTAGGTTGAATTATTTCTCATTTCTACATAGGTTTACCAAGTTACATAATGTAAAATTTATGTAAATTCCACCAAAGTAAATGAAATTAAGTGTAAATTGTATCCGCTAACCTTATTTTAGCTTTAGTGTTGCCTAATCTTCCTTCTCCTCTCCTTCTTTCTCCTTGCCTTTGTCGTTTCTTTGATCTTCCTCTTTAGGCCAAATTTTAATGTGAGAAAATAGTAAGTTTTAGCCATGAATTAAAGCAATTAAAAGCTACTAACTAATCCTCCTAATTATTCTCTACAAGTCCATAACAAATTTCCCAACTAATTCTCACAAAAACATAAGATGTTACCTAATTAGTTCAATTTTCTCTCTTAAAAATAACTCTAAATCCAAGCCTTTTCTTGATGGATTCCAACTTCTAAGGTTTAAAGGAGAATCTCTGGAGTATGTGGTAGAAATTTGGGGTGGAGATTTGGTGGGCAGAATAAGAAATGAAGAAAATGGTGAAGAATGAACAAAATGAGCTAGGTTCGGATTTTTCAAGAGAAGAGGGGGAAGTTATAGAATTTGGGGCAGAATTACAAATTATACTAGACCCTTCTATATTGTCTTAAATTCCACCAAATTTAAGGCCAAAATTCCTCCATTTACTATTTGATCTAATGGCTTATTTTTAAGACACTTGTCACCATTTCCTTAATCCCTACACATCTTTTAATTGTGGTACTGCTTGTAGGTGATCATGGATTATATTTAATGACTTCAATGTCCTTAAATATTTAAAATATGGCAATTAAGCCAATTAATTAACTTGATCTCGATTTTTGACCGTTTTTCTGAAATTATGTTCTGCTTGTCAAAATGCTTTGAAATTTTGCCTCACTTGTACCAGCATATATAGGAGCATGTTTTTATACTTTCAGCCTATTTCTACATCATTTTGATATACTTCTAGCTCCGAAGGCAATTTTAGCCAGTTTGAAACCCAAAATCCCAAAACTGTCAGAAATTTTATTTTTCACTACCAATTGGTCATTTATGATATTTCTAATGAGTCTATGTGATCGGAATAATTTTTGGAGCTCTATAGAATATTCTAGAGTTCAATCAAACTTTCGGTCAACCCTTTTCGGTAAGCAAAAAATTGCTTCTGTACTCCATTTGGGGACCTATCTAAACTCAATTTTTGCTCAAATTGTACCATTGGACTCCATTTAACTCATGCTACCTCATCAAATGCTTAATTCTACTTTCCAGTCCAGTCATCCATCCCCTGATTGCTTAAGGGTGAGCACATTTAACCTTTGAGCCTCTGTGATTTTCTCTATTTTATACTAGTGCGATTACTCTGATAACAATCCTAAGGTTACTGTGCATGCTCTACAATATACTATGCATAACAAATGAAATTTCAGGGTGTTATAGTGAATGAGAGAGAAATGACCAAAATTTGAAGACAATATGCAAATGCTTGATGGAGTAATGTGAAAAGAGTTTTATAAAGGGTAATTCACGGTAGAGTAGGGACCAACTCCATGGAGTGAGTTTCTCACTCCACTGAGTAACTCTTTACTAGATTGGGAAAGAAATAAAAGCATAAAGGCTAGATAAGTGTCTCGGTGGTGTGATTTCTCACTCTACCGAGTGGTTACTTACTCGAAGGAGTGGGAAATTACTCTGCGGAGTGAGGGACTACTAGACTAAAAAAATCAATAAATCATACATGATAAATCATAGATTCGGTTCACAAAGCCTAAAATTTGCCTACTTCTCTTTATGCAAGAACCTCTGAAACAATTTGCTGCCTTAAACATGCTCTATTATTTTGATTAATTCTCCTATATCAATATCATAAATCCACCATAAAAGTACTTAACAAAAATTCAGCAAATATTCATAAACAAGTTAAAATAACCCTTCCTTGAACTTGCTCATACTGCATAGAAATCATAGTGATTACTATTGATACAACAATTCTAGCTATTCTCCCAACTCTATACACTTCATGAAACATGTAAACACAAAACCAAAAGCAAACTAACACTCATTACGCACAAAATAGCTCAAAAACACAATCTAACCAAAATCAAATGAAATCAAATAAACTATTGGTATATCATAAAAACTATTAGAGCATCACACAAAGAAAATAACGAAAGAGAATAGTTTTGAGTTTAACAAGTCCTCAACTAGACTTTTAGAACCCTTTTAATAATTGTGAAATACCATGGTTACCTCAGTAACCTCCTTTTACCCAACTCGATATGGTTTCAACCTATGCCTATTGACTTTGTATTCATGTCCATCCTTTGGACTTTTGATAGTCACTACTCCAAAATCATTTCTTGACAACACCTAATGTGGCCCAAGCCATCTGGACTTTAGTTTTCCCAAGAATAACACCTCAATCGACTGTTATACAATAAGACCAATATTTTAAGAGTAAACTCCTTCATATTTATCCTCTAGTCATGCCAGCATTTTTTTTCTCTTTGTATAGTGTTGCATTCTCATATGACCACTGTCGAAATTCCTCAAGTTTATTGAGCAGTAACTTTCTCTTGTCTCTTGCACACCTCAAATCAAGGTTAAGCAGTTTTATAGCCCAATATGCTTTATTTTCTAATTTGACTAGTAGATAACATGCTTTTTCCAAAAACTATCCTAAAGGGTGACATGTCTATAAGGGTCTTGTATGCTATTTTATAGGCTCAAAGAGCCTCATCTAACCTTTAAGACCAATATTTTCTCGAGCTACTCACTGTCTTTTCCAAGATTGATTTTAATTCCCTATTTAACACCTCTACTTGCCCATTTGCTTAAGGATGGTATGGGGTTGTTATCTTATGCTTGACACCAAATTTTCTAAGCAAGGTTCAAAATTGATGGTTGATAAAATGCTTGCCCTTATCACTTATAATGGCTCTTAGTGCTCCAAATCTAGTAAAGATATTTCTCCTAATAAATTAAAGCACAACTTTGGCATCACATATTCTAGTAGCTATTGCTTCTACCCATTTACTAACATAATCCATAGCTACTAAGATATATTCAAATCCAAATAAATTTGGAAATGGCCCCATAAAATCAATACCCCAAACATTAAAGATTTTGACTTCTAGCATATTATTCATAGGCATTTCATTCCATTTAGTTATATTTCCTACATGTTGACATCTATCACATAATTTAATAAAAGATTTAACATCTGCAAAGAGGGTAGGCCAAAAAAACCTGATTGGAGAATCTTTTGTACCATTTGATTAGGTCTATGGTGACCTCCAACTTCTCATCCATGGCATTGTCTCATTATGGCTTCTTGCTCTTCCTTCAGAACACATTTTCTGAGCACTTGGTCCGGATAAATTTTGATAAGATATGGGTCATCCTAAAGATAGTGCCTTGCATCCACCTATAGCTTCTTCTTTTATTGCCAAGTAAAGTCCTTCGGAAGGTAACTTCCTACGAGAAAATTAGCAATATTAGCATACTAAGAAACTGAATTTTGACAAGCATATATAACACAAATATGTTCATCGGAAAATAAGTCAAAAATTTTCCCTTTTTCAATATTAGCATGATTCAATCTAGATAGATGGTCCGCTACAAAATTTTTAGCTCATTTCTTATCTTTGATCTCCACATCAAACTCTTACAAAAGCAAAACCCATATAATAAGTCTTGGTTTGGAATCTTTTTTTGCAAAAAGGTGCCTCAATGCTATATGATCCGATCACACTATGATCTCGAAACCAAGGAGATAAGGTCTGAATTTTTCGAAAGAAAACACAATTGCCAATAACTCCTTTTAAATGGTTGTATAATTCATTTGAGCTCTAGTGAGAGTATGACTTACATAATAGATAATATGAAAAACTTTCTCCCTTTGCTAGCCTAAAATCACTCCCACTATATAGTCACTAGCATCACATATAATCTCAAAAGGTAGGCTATAATCCGGTGCTGTGATTAGCTTTTGCTTCAACAAGTTAAATGCCTGCAAACACTTATCATCAAAGTTCAATGCAACATCTTTTGTCAACAAATTAAAAAGTGGTTTAGCAATTTTAGAAAAATCCTTAATAAATCGATGATAAAAATCGGCATGACCAAGGAAACTTCTAATACCCTTAACATTAGTTGGAGGAGGTAATTTATCAATAACATCAATTTTAGCTCTATTTATCTGCATTCCTTTTTTGGAGATCTTATGTCTTAGAACTATCCCTTCTCTTACTATAAAATGACATTTTTCTAATTAAGAACAATGTTAGTTTCTTTACACCTTTCTAAGACCAATGCAAGATTATTCAAACAAGACTCAAAATCATGACCATATAATGTAAAGTTATCCATGAAAACCTCTGTGATTTTTTCAATAAAATCATGAAATATGGCCATCATACATCTTTAAAAAGTGGCTAGGGCATTATAAAGATCGAAAGGCATCCTCCTATAGGCAAATGTGTTATAAAGACATGTAAATGTGGTCTTTTCTTGATCTTCCAAAGCTATAGGTATTTTTATATACCCCAAATAACCATATAAAAAATAGTAAAATCTATTCCCTGCTAATTCCCTTCAAATCGGATGTTTCCCAACCAATTTTTCTTTTATGTTTTTTTAGTACTTCAATAAGCATCTCCTCTTCCAAACCTATCAAAAGTGAAGAAATAATTACTGGTTTTGCTTTATCTTTTAAAAACACGTATTTTAAATGAGTAGGAAAAGTTTTAAATTTAGAGTTTTCTCCCTTAGGAGGGGACAGTTCATCCTCTATATTTTTTTATTGTGCTCTTTCACTAAATTATATATCAGCTCCTTTTCTTTTTCTTTCATTTCATCTTCTTTCTTTGGATGCATTAAACACTCTTGAAGCTCATCATCTAAAATAATTTCCTCTTATTTTTCCTCCACACATTCTTGAACACCATCAACAAAATAAATGGACTCTTTAAAGTCATATGAGGGGTGCTTCATCACCTTATTTACATTAAAAACCATTTTTCCTCATTGAACCTTAAAGTAACTATTTGCCCATGGACATCAATTAAAGCCCTTGTCATGTTCAAAAATTGTCTACCCACTATCAAAGGTACTTTTCTATCTTCTTCCATATCTATCACGACAAAATCAATCGAAAATATGAAATTTTCCACTTTCACCAATGAATCTTCTATGAGTCCTTTAGGCCTCTTTACAAATCTATCTGCCAATTGTAGTGCCATTCAAGTCTTTTTTTATATCTCATAGATTTAATTTCTTACAAATTGAATAAGGCATTAAATTTATGCTAGCACCCAAAACATATAATACATGACCAACAAAATTCCCTCCTAATTCACATAAAAGTGTAAAACTCCCAGGATCCTCTAACTTAGCTGGACTTTTGTTCATGATAATTGCACTACAATTTTCAGATAATTGAATAGTTCTTACACCTTCTAGCTTTTTCTTATTAGTACAAAGCTCTTTCATAAACTTAACATATTTAGACATGTGTAATAAAGCTTCAGCAAATGGTAAATTTACATGCAACTTTTTAAACATGTCTAAAACTCTAGTTAATTACTCATTATGCTTTTCTTTCCTAGCTAAGGATGAATAAGGTAATTGAGACTCATCAAGAAAAGTAAAAACTAATTTTTCCTTACCTTTACCTTTCTCAAAAGCAGGAGATATCTCATCAACAATTTTGGGATTAGAAACACTTACCTTCATTATTAGTTCTACCACTTTAGAAGAATTCTTACCACTTTTAGCTTCTTGCACCTCTTTTCTACTTCTTAAAGTGATTGCCTTGGCTTCCTCTTTTGGATTTCAGTCCACATTAGATGGGAATGTTCCTTGGGCTCTATTGGACAAAGAATTGGCATGTTACCCCACTTGATTTTTTAGATTTCTAATGGATGAATCTTAGTTTCTCATCCAAATGTCTTAGGATTTCCACCTAGCTTCTTGATTAACTAAAATGGAATTTTAGGAGGCCATAAAACTAGTATTCATTTCTTCTAAATTGGTTTTCTTTTCTTGTGAGGGTTGTGATTTTTGAAACTTGGGTGGTTGATACAGTTGTGAATTATATGTAGAAGGGTACTATGGTTGGCTTTGATTTTGATATGGTGGGTGGTTAATACTATTGGATGCTAAATTTTTGTTAAAAAGGGCCCTAGGTTGAGGGTTAGATACTTGGCTCCCTTCTTTCCATGAAAAATTTGGATGGTTTTTTCATTCCTGGTTATAAGTGTTGCTATAAGGGTTTAAAACATTTATTTCTTCTACTAGAACTTCCCCATTTGCTCCTTGATTTCCTATAAAAATATCACTTTCATTAGATAACATTGATACATTTTGAGCCTTAAGCTTATTTATCTCTTTTAAATGCTCATTTCTCATCAATTCCATTTCTATTTTAAGCATGGCTATCTCATCCACACTATTTATTCCCTATTTCTTTTGTGTGGCTCCTGAGCTTGCCCATTAAGCATCATTGGTTGCCATCTCATCTAGAAGTAAGAATGCTTCTTCAAGAATTTTGTTCATAAAGCTTCCATTTGATGCTGCATCTAGGAGGGACTTTGTAGCTTGACTCACACCTGTGTAAAAGATATGCATTAGTTGATAAGCAAAAAATTCATGGCGTGGACAACTTTTTAAAAGTCTCCTAAAATTTTCCCAAGCCTCATGGAATGGTTCCTCATAAAACTGCTAAAATTCATTAATATTTTTCCTAATGAGGGCTGTTTTGGTAGGTGGAAATAATTTACACAAAAACTTCTCTTGCATTTATTGCCATGATTGGATAGATTGATTTGGTAACATATGCTGCCAATCCCTAACTTTACTAATAAGGATAAAAGGGAACAACTTAAGTCTAATGGCATCCGTTGACACATTCGGGATTTGAATAGTATCACTAATTTCTAAGAACATATCAAAGTGTTAGGTGTGATCCTCTATCTTCAAACCTGAAAATTGATTTTGTAAGGCCCCTAACATGACCCTAATTTAATTTGCATATTATTGTAATTAAGTAAGGGGGTAAATTAACATGTTATTATGTTAAATTGCATGAAAATATAATAAAAGAGTATGGTTTAATGTTAATTAAGGATGCAATTGAGGATAAAGGTATTAATTTGGGGTTAATTGGCATTTTTGGCGCATTTTGGTGGCCAATTGTGTAGAGAAGCATTTAATTCAAGGTTAAATTGAAAGAATGCTTAAATGGATAGGTTAATGTTTGAAAAAGAATTAGTGGAGGGGTTAAAGTCTAACATGCATAAAGGCTTGTGGCATTTGTGTGACATGCAAAATGATGAAGGACTAAAGAGGAGATTGTCATGTGGGTATAAAAGGCTTGGGTTAGAGAATTTGATTGTGAGAATCGGCATTTGTTGAGAGCAAAACCAGAAATTCATCTTCTTCTTCCTCTTTGATTTCCATAGATTTTTCTCAAGCATTTAGATGTTAATGGTGCATGTTGGTTAATCAAGAGTTTAAGGCTCTAAGCTAAGGTAATTAAACTCTCATTTTAACACTTCATCATCACCATCTTCTTCTTCATTTTCTGTTGACTGAGAATATGTCATTTGCTGGAAATGTATGTTCATGGTGATGGTATTTATGAAGGACAAGAGGAAGGAAGAAGGATCAAAGGAAAGGGAATTGATAGAGGTTAAAGACATTGGGTTTATCAGCCAAGGTATGGGAATTTAGGCCATTCATATTGCATGTAAAAATGGATTACTGGAAGTGAATAGAATTTACAGAATTGAATTTACGTTTTTCTAGAAGTTTATCGTTGAAAGGTTGAAGAAGACAGACTTGCCGAGTCGTGAATGACTTCACGAGTCGTGAACATCAGTCCGACTCGTGAAGCTCTTCACGAGTCATGAAGTCGAGTCTTTCTTCTTCACTCGTGAGCTTCTTCACGAGTCGTGAAGTTCAGCTTTTCTTCCTCACTCGGGAGCCACTTCACGAGTCGTGAAGTATAGTTCTTTCTCCACTCGTGAACCCCTTCACGAGTCGTGAGAATCACCTTATTTGCCTCACTCGTGAATCCCTTCACGAGTTGAACTCCTCTTCACGACTGAATGACCTATCTTGAATGTTTTGCTCATAAGTTGAGTTATAGAACAGCAAATTGAGTGATTCTTTTTGCATTGAAAAATATACTTCCATACCTATATTTCACATGAAGAAACCTAAGCTTAAATCTGTCTCTATGTACATGTAATCTATAGTTGAATCCGGACTAGTTTTCTAGACTACTCTATGTAACAGAAATGGCTAGTATGAACAGATTGTTGCTACACTTGATAATATGATTCTTTAATTGATTGAGACAGCTATTTGCTTATGTGATAGAAAGTTAAATGTATAATGCATGTAATATGACTGTCAATGAAGGAATTGTATGCATACACATACGTTCATTTGTGAATATGAGTAAAGACTAGAAAGGAATTGTCGAACCCATACATGTAAATCTTATGACATGTAAGTGCACCTTTTTATATGCACTTGTGATATGAAAAAGAGAATAATAGCATGACCTTGGCATGTGTATATGCCATATGAAAACATGTTGATATTTTGTATAGCACATGACTTGAATGATGATAAAGGTATATATATATATGTGTTGGAAACATGCTCATGAGAATAAATCGACTATATGCGAATGTACCCACAGGTATGTACATTTATGATTATGTATATGAGTATATGAGCATGTAATTGCCTATGAGATAAAAGATGAATTAGCATGACTATGAACATGTGAAATGCTTAATGAGGGCATGATCAAGTCTATGATATGATGATTATATGTCATGCTTATATGATATGATGCAAATGATATAGTCATACAGATATAGATGAGCCAGATATATATATCTTGGCATATGAAATGTGCATGTACCTGATTATGCACCAGAGAATTCACAGGTTGATAAGACTATGCATATGTGCAAATAGTATACTATGAATACAGTATTAAAATGTGAATTGAACACGAATATAGTTCCGCCTGCGATAGAGTTTTAGATGTGGATAGATAGGCGCCTATAGGGAAATTACAGCTGCCATAGTTGGCCCATTTGGGTCCATAGTTTATGATCCCGTTTGGATCATGATCAGCCCCGTTTGGGTTGATAGGCTACCCCGTTTGGGTATGCTTGACCGGTCCATAATACAGTTGGCCCCGTTTGGGTCTATAGATTCGATATCTTCGGATATCCCTCATTTGATACCATTGTGTATCCATAGTTCCCGCATCCACTGATAAAACTAAGGCAGGCTAAACGTTATTCATAGTAATGATCAAAAGTAAACAGTTAAAGTTATTTGACTAAAGATTGATATGTGGCTTATATTGTTGGTTTACCACAGGAATTATGCTTCAATTGAATATGTTCACTTGGAATATTGCCATCTATATGAATTATGGAAAAAGAAATATGTGTTTCTCTCTCTTGGGTACAATGCTTATGTACATGAGAATATGCTTATGCTTTAAAGTATATGTTATTGTTGCCATGTTATGTTGGACATGTTGATTATAGTATATGAACATATTGTATATGTGTATGTTTTGATGGCCTTGTGTATGGCCATCCATCTGTAGATATTCCCCACTAAGCTTTATAGCTTAGCACGGGTTATTTATCCGTGTAGGTACCTTCTAGAAAGACTTTTGCTCAGGGACGTTCTCTGCATCAGAAAGGGCCAACCATCGACTTATAACCTTGATGTAGGATGTTTTTTTTTGTAATACAGCTATCATATGTTTTGTGTAATGGCCAGTCATATTTTGATATGTATATAACCTATGTGGGATAATGTAACTCACTAGTAGTAAAGCTACGAAAGAACATGTGTGCATGTGATATGCATGAAGAAATATCCACATAGTTAGTATGCATGATACTAAGCATGAAATGAAAAACAGGAACAGACAGGTGGCATAAATAATAGTATATGAAATCGTATGGCATGATTAATGGCTAAGTGATGGTTAATTGAACATGTAGTATGAGCATGATTAATAGTATTCATGATACATGTGATAATAGGGTAATTGCATAAGGGGTGCTACAGATTTCTTTGTACCGTTGTGATGATAGTAGGTTTTATCTCAAAAGGTTAGTGATGGGGTATCCTAACGGTTCTATGTTCTTCATTCCACCTTGGGATTACATAGTCTCTAATGGTTCTAGGTCTAAACCCATCGCATTGAGCTTAGTAATTCATGCCTTATATCTTATGGTGTGGATCATTTACAAGTAGATTACTATTAGGTAAGTCATTATCATTAAGAGGTGGATATGTTTGTATCCCTTGATTATTCATGGTGGCTTTTAATCTTTGAATCCTATAATAAGTCCCCTCAATTTCAAGGTCTATAGGCAAGATTGGTCTATCTCTTACCATAAACTATTTGACACTTGCAAAAGAAAGGAATAGAGAAAAGAAAAGGAAAAAAACACACATAAAAAAATTCACTTTAAAAATCCAAAACAATAAACAAACACCAATTGTTTTCCCCGACAATGGCGCCAAAAACTTCACCGGTATCTAGCAAGTTTACTAGATCGATTAGTAATATAGGAAAATATAATTATGACCCATAAATATTGATCCCAAGGGAAACTTATGTATGTATAAAAAAATTTAGATTTTTTGAATGAAAATTGTGTGTGAGAGAAGGAAAATCCCAAAGTTGCAATGGTTGATAAGTGACTAAACAAAAATACAAATTTAAATAATAAACTAAAGCAAACAAACAAAAGTTAAAGCAATTAAACTCAAAAATAAATGAAAGCAAGTAAACAACATAGGTAAAACGCAATATTGGAGCAACTTTCACTAAAGGACTATCCATCTCAACTTATATTATAATGTCTTAATCAAAAAGAGAATACAAGTGATCATAAAGAAATTAGATGAAAAAGGAAAGATATCTCAACACAAGAATAACATTCTTAAGTATTAAACCTTTCCCATTTAGAATTATTCAATGATTATCATAAAGATTGTATTTTAACCTTCTAGATGTTTATTAAACTCTTATGCAAGTAAATTTGGCTTTCATCTATTCTTGATTTTAACTTCTCTTAGTGTAAATATATTATTACCAACACACAACTACACCTTAACTCAGAAAATAATCATGTATTAATACCAATAAATTAACCTAAAAACATCCAAACCAATAATCATGCATAAATCAAACATCAACTATTAATTCAAATAAGTTAACAATCAAATTATAAATAACCAAAGGTAAGAATTTGCACAAAATGAAGAAATAATCAATTTGTATCACATTAAGTGCAAACTAAGTCATTACAATATAAAGTTAAGGATTCAAGTATCCTTTAGCAAAAATACAAGAACTATTCACACTTCATCTTGAAAATTGAAGAAAAATAAGTAAAAGAAAATGATATAAACACTTAGAATTTTCACCGTTCTTGAAACTCTTACAGAGACTTCAATCGTAGTTTCTAATCCTAAATGCAAAATAAAAGTAAACTAAAGTGTTAATTGGAAAAAACTACTCTCCTTCAACTGATGTTCCTTGCTGCTTTTATAGCCTCAAATTGGAAGAATATTAACTGCTGAAGACTTCCCAAACTAGCAGGAGTTAGAGTCCAATTCGATTTCCACGACCAAGCTCAGTAGAGTGACATTTCACTCCATCGAGTGAAGCTCCTCTATCTCTTATGTTTTTGAGTCACTTGGTAGAGAGAGTATGTCACTCCACCGAGTGGTGCTGTCCATGCCCTATTTCCTTTTTGTTTTATTCGGAAGAGTGAGTATTTGCTCCACTGGTTAATTGCTCTCTGGACTGATCAATATAACTCTTTCTTTTCCTCTTCAGACTACTCAGTAGAGTGAGGGATTCGCTCCACTGAGTGACTAGCCTCTGGACTGCACAATGAAGTTTTTCTTTAACAAAAAGCCTTCAATTACTAAATTTACACTTTAGCCCTTGTAAATTCTTCTTTTCTTCAAATAAGGACCTAAAAATAACAAATTAATCAATTAAGCTCATAAAGTATTATTTAAGAAATTTAAACACTAAATTAACCAAATCACTCCAAAATTATCATGCTAAACATATTAAAACACACTAAAAAATATAATATAATTCATACTTATCAAAAACATGTAACTTATCTAATTTAACATAAAACATAGCATAGCTTACAATAGAAATGCACATAAATTTCTAATTATATAGAACAAAATGTTACCTCACTAGAAAGCTTATTCTGTAATAGTACCCATACCCAATTTTCTTCTTATCTGGCATAATCGATCTTTCTTTAGAGGTTTAATAAAGATATCAGCCGATTATTATTTTGTTGGAACAAGATCTAGCACAATATCACCACGTTAAACATACTCTCTAATGATGTGATGTTTGATTTCTATATGCTTGGTTTTTGAATGCAAAAACACTATTTTTTGTTAAGTTGATTACACTAATGTTGTCACAAAAACTTAGAATTTGATTAAATTCAATTTCATAATCTTTTAGTTGTTTTGATCTATAGAACTTGTGTAACACTTCATTCAATTGCAATATATTTTGCTTTTTCTTTATATAGAGCTATTGAATTTTATTTTCTATTAGACCAAATAATTAAAGAATGTCCGAGAAAACGACATGCACCAAAAATGCTCTTTTAGTCAATTCTACATCTAACATAGTCTATATAAGAATATCCTATAAGAGCAATAAAACCATTCCTTAGACACCACAACCCTAGTTTTAGAATTTCAACTAAATACCTTAGAATTCTCTTTACAGTAGACAAATATGACTTTTCTGGAGCAGATTTAAACCTAGCACATAGAAAAACACTAAAATTAATATCTAGTCTACTTGTTGTAAAGTAGAGCAAAGACCCAGTCATGCCTTTATAAATCCTTTCATCCACATTTTTGCCTTTTTCAATTTTTTCTAGCTTGATAAAAGGACTCATAGGTGTACAAATAGATTTAACATCTACCATTTTGAAATTCTTAATTAACTATTTACTGTATTTCACTTGACTAATGAAAATTCCACTCTTGCATTGCTTAATTTGTAATCTCAAAAAGGATGTGAGTTCACCCATTATACTTATCTCAAATTCTTACTTTATAATAAATTCATACTCTTTACACATGGAAATGTTAGTAGAACTAAAAAAAATATCATCAATAGAGATTTATACCAATAAAATATGAGATGAATGATGTTTGGTAAAGAGTATATTGTCAACTTTTCCTCTATTAAAACTAGGAAACAGAAGAAAATAACTCAATCTTCCATACCAAGCTCTTGGAGCTTGTTTCAAACCATATAAAGCCTTTTTGAGTTTTTAAACATATTTTGAATGTGTTTTATCTTCAAAGCTAGGAGGTTGTGCTACACAAACTTCTTCATTTAGAAAACCATTTAGAAAAGCACATTTAACATTCATTTGATAAATTTTAAAATTTTTGAAGCATGCATATATGCATAAAATTCTAAATGCTTCTAAACTATCTACAGGTGCAAAAGTTTCATCAAAATCGATACGTTTTTCTTTGTTAAAGCCTTGAGCAACTAATCTTGCTTTATTTCTTACCACATTTCCTTACGCATCAAGTTTGTTTCTAAACACTCATTCAATACTAATAATACAATAATTTAAAGATTTGGGAACTAGATTCCAAACTTCATTTTTATTAAAATGATTTAATTATTCTCACATAGCAAGAATCCAATTTTCATCATTTTGAGCATCCATAAAATTTTTGGATTTTAGGTTAGAAACAAAAGTTGTATTACCATAATATTGGCATATTGCCCTAGTCATCATTCTCTAATGGATCTGTTGGTAGGTTCTTCTTTAGGTGATATATGTGAAATTTCCAGTCTTTTGGCAAATGTATTTGTTGTTTTTTAACGTTGTTACTCTATTAATCATTTAGTAGATTATTATGTCTGGCTATCTAGTGCCTAATTTTTCTGCCTTTATATTTGTTGATCTATTTCTAATTGTCCAAACAAGTTTCTAAATCTGTCATTATGTTTTGCTTGCTGATTTGGTGACTCTTTTGTTTATTTTTCTTTACACTCTTTTTGTTCTTTCCATTTATATCTATGTATGTATCATCATCAAAATAACTCCTTTCTCTAGTGTAGATGACAACATAATCAAATTTAACATTAATAAATTCCTCTAAAACTAAAGTTTTTGTATTAAAAACCCTATATGCTTTACTATTAAAAGAATAACCAAGGAAAATACCTTTATCAAATTTTGCATCAAAGTTACCTAAATTATCTTATCATTAAAAATTAAACACTTACAATCGAAAGTAGTTGTGTTGGGTTTTCTATCCTTTTAGAGCTCATATACAGTCTTATTTAGAACTGATATGACAAGTGTTCCATTCAAGATATAAAAAAGCAATATTTATTACTTATGTCTAGAAGTACATTGGAAGATTATTTTGATTAATTATTGTTCTTGCCATCTCCTAAAGATTTATGTTCTTCCTCTCTATTACACCATTTTGTTAAGGTGTTATGTGAGCTTTTAAGCTATGATGAATTTTAAAACTATTTTAATACTCCTCACAACTCTTATTTTTGAAATTTTGTCCATGATCACTCCTTATGCTTGTGATAATATACCCTTTCTCATTTTGAATTTTCTTACTTAACTTTTCAAACATTTTGAATTCTTCACTTTTGTGAGCAAAAAATAATGTCCATATATATCTTGTATAGTCATCCATTATCACCAATGCATAATCTTTTCCACAAATACTTGTAGGACTTATTGGTCTAAATAAATCTAAATGTTAAAAGCTTTAATGTTTTTTTGGATGAGATTTTAACTTTTAGCTTATGGGAAGTTCTGGTTTGTTTCTTTAGTTGACAAGCCTTACAAATATAATCTCTTTTAAAATTGATCTTTGGAATCCTTTAACAAGATTTTTCCTAGCAAGATTTTCCATTGCATGAATACTGGCATGTCTAAGTTTCTAGTGCCAAAGTTTACTTTAACTTTCTTTTGTTATCAAACACTTTGGACCACTTTTTTGTAGCTTTTTTATATTTACTTGATAAATGTTTACAAATTTGTGTCCTTTTAAAACTATCTATTCTGTTCTAACATTTTCTACTTTGAAGTGATCTATCTTAAAAATCACTTTTCTATTTCTATCACAAATTTCACCGGTACTTAACAAGTTAAACTTCAATCTATTAATAATTAACATATCTTTTATCTTTGGATCCAAACCAATAGTTCCAATTTCAACGATTTTTCATTTTTTATTGTCACCAAAACTTACTTTTCTACTATCTCTCATGACTAATTTTGACAACTTTGATTTGTTCCCAGTCATATGCCTAAAGCATCCACTATCCAAATACCATTTGTCTAATCTAGAGCTCTTAAGGCAAATTGTAGACACTGGATCTTGAGGCAACTCCTAATCAGAGTTACTTAATGAGGAAGTGGTTTCTCATAAATAGATAAGGAATGGAAGTGATAGGCTTTCCCTAGGTTTTTAATGTTTTCAAAATGCTTTTTTTCGGACTCCGCCCATTTATCTTTTTCAAAAAAAGGTAAAATGAGGAAATTGATTTTGAAAGCTTGAAGCAGTCTTTAGTTTTATAGAATTATCTTAGCCTACAGACCTTGTAATTTGATGTTTTAAATCCATTTAAATCTTAAGACATAGAGCTACAACTTTTATGAAGAAAATTAAACTCAATTCAGTCCTTAAGATTCTTAAAATTAGGCTTGAACATAGATGACACGAATTTATCCCTATACCTAGACAAGTCTATAATAATTTGGGTATAACTCCCTCTATAGAGCTCCTCTTGAGTTGAATCTAATTTTTATAAAAACCAAACTCATTTTGGAACAAATTTAATTGAGAAGGTATGACTAATTCTAAAACCATTGTTCCAGTAATTTTTTAAAGTCATAACATTAATTTTTTCCTTGGAAATTTCTTAGGAGAAATTGTCAATATTTATGCCATAAATGCCAATCTAAACATTTAAATTGAATTATTCTTGATTTATTAGAAATATAAGACATAGGAGAACAAATTTTAAGAAGACACCCTTTCCACAAAATGATGTCTTCTCGCCTAAACATTAGAAAACATTACAAATTAGGGGTTAATTAGCTGAGAAGAAGTTGTGACTCAAGGGTATGAGCAACACCTTTGACTCATAACTCACTTTTGAGTCATGCCTTTGACTCATGAGTCAAGGCTGTGACTCATTTCAAAATGCACTCTAAATACCGAAATAGGGGAAAAAGTTAGGCAAAAAAGTCTTGTCATCTTTATCACTTGGGATATTTTTAAAGGGATTTTTGGCAAAGAAAAGGGCACATTTCCTCCTCATATATCTTCTTCTTCTTCTTCTTCTTCTTCTTCTTATTATTATTATTATTAGTATTTTAGCCATGAAAAAAAACTTTAAAAAATTGCAAAAACAAAGAAAATTTGGGAAAAGCCATAGAACATCAAATCCTTGTTCTTTGACGAAACCGACACTGAAGTTGGAGAGCTAAAGCGGGTTGGCTTACGATTTGTTCATTTCTTTATCTATTTTATTTATTTGTAGGCCTGTATAATTATTTAATGCTTTCCATTTAATTGTCTGTAATAGCATAGTAATAAAGGTTTGTGACCGATAATTAGGAAAATCACATTAAATATTTTCGACCTAATTAATTGGACTTTTCTAATAAACTTAGAGCAATGTCTATTCTTTTATCCTAAAAATCACATAAAATGATTTTTTATAAATATACATGGAGAACCAATATTCCCAATTCAATAAATAGCTCAATTTATGTATGTCCTTTTTTCCTTGCATTATTATATTCTTATGCCTTTCTCATTTATTGCAAATGTCTATTTTTCAAGTGTTTAACTAAAAACTCATTAAAATCATTTTTATAGAAGTTTAAGTGGTATTTTTCTCTAAAAAGAAGGAGCAATGTCTTGATTTTCACTTACAAAATAACATACAAATTAAGGATTTATTTCTTTAATACAAATGATTTTTTACCCTAAAATTGACTAATAAGATTCTTTTTCGAAGTCAAATGGGCCCAGTGCCCCATTTTTTATCCAAAATACACTTGAAATGCTGCCTTTTTGTAAATATGCATGTGAGGACCAACGTCCTTATCCAAATGAACTTAATTAACTCCTCGATTTATGCATGATCTATTTTCATATGAATTCTTTAATGCTTTTTATTTCATGCTTTGTAGCATTTTTTTACGTGCTTGAGTGCACCTTTATTTTTCTAACATAGCTCGTGTGAGAAAAGAGATAAAATAAATTAATCATTAAAACTCATTTATATAACATTAACCAAAGGTATAAATAAGTTTGAAGTCCAAACTACCTTTGGTTTTAGCTTCACGAGGTTAGAGCTTATTTCTCAATGTTTTATTGGGTGGCGACTCCATTATACCTACCTTATGGTGCCTAATAGGTGCCTTTGTAGGTTTATCACTAACAATGGAATAGGGATACCTTGAGATGTTATCTCATGCCTTTTTGAGGCTCAAGGCATCACATATTGGGTTGAATCCCTATACATTGTGAAGTGACCAACCTTTACGAGTTAAATGAACCTTGTCCGGCCTCAAGCCCTAAAAGTAGGCCTTCGAGAGAAAATCCCCACCTATAAGGTTTGGTGCGCATCACAGTGGTGACTCCGTTGGGGACAACGAGATTTTGATCTAAAAGTATCTTTGGTTAATTTAATATAAATGAGTTTAGAGATTAATATGTTTTATCTCCTTTTAAAAAAATACATTGCATTCATGCTAAGCTTTAGAATTAAGTTAAGTGTCCCTCTTTTAGCCTGGTGCATTCCCAAAGTATGACCCTACATTCACTAAATATAGGGAATCATTAGGGATAATCACTAGCCCAAGCCTCATACCTTTTTGTGTATCTAATGGTGACTTGATTAGTCATTATGCTTGTGATGAGCTAGACCCTTTGGCAGGGAGCCCTAAAGTTGTATCACCAAACTAAGGCCCATGTAATGACATAGACACTTCCACTAAGGGGCATATGCCATAATACATGACTTGGGATGTGGACCTTTATGTATTGAATAAACCCTAATAAACTTAGATGCCTACTCAGTACATTTCATTTTATTTGGATTGTTTAAATAGGTAATAGCAAAAATCCATTTGTATACCCTTTAAATAAAGAAAGGTTATACTACCGATTTTCCACCATGCATCATCCATGAGCGAATCCCACCTAGGATAGAGACCGCACGACCTCCTGTGTAAGAGCAATAAGGTTGGAATGATTTTCTTTTCCTTCATATATGTTTGTTTATGTTGTATACACACGTATGCATTTCTATAAAATAACAAAAATAATGACAATAAGTAATAAAATGTGCATGTTTTGTGTGCATAGATTCTTGATGTATATTCATCTTATCTACTGTGTATAATTTCTGCTTTCACATATCATTTTATGTAATAAAATTAAAACATGCAAATCTTGTGTGTATAGTTTTGTACCGTAAGAATGTGCATCTGCATGAATTTCATTTTGCATGTAAACAAAATAATAATATGACAACATGAAACATATGTATTCTATATGTAAATTCTATTTATCACAAAAATGTGTTTATTTTGTTATGCGTGTGCCATGAAAATACACATTTTGCATTAGCTTGCACATTCTGCTTTGTGTATGAAACTTTTCCCATGCATTATGTATATGTCATGCTAATACAGCACTTATATTACACATCATTGTGTTTCATGCTAGCATTTAAGTCACACATCATATATATGCTATTCATATGCATTACTCTCATGCATCAATGTGTAACATATTCACCATGTATCATGGATATAACACATTCATACGTTATGCATCATAAATATTCCATGCACCATATGTATATCTAACATATCTATGTGTCATGTGCATTTTATGCATCACATGTTATCACATGTATATATTGTATGCTTATCCATCCGATGCATCATGTGTATGGCCGACATGCTCACACATCACACGTAATATATGTATCATCCACGTGCATCATCATATAATGATATGCTCATGCATCATCTCATAATGCATCACATGCATCCCTAACATATTCATTCTCATACATCGTCATATATGCATCACTAACATGCAAAAAAGTGTAAATAGTAATACATTAATCTTACTATGGCATGAACATATATCTAGTGTGCATATATGTATTGATGCATGTCATGATATGTATGTATTAACATGCATCATGACACGTACATATGCCCATGTTGCATGTATATAGTGATGTTTATTGTGGCATGTACATATTGACATACATTATGACATGTACGCATAGACATTCCCCATAGCATCTATCATATGTAGATTGGCCTGCATATGTAAATATTCATTGTCACACACATTGACGAGTGTCCAAGCATACAAGTTGATATGACTCGTATATACCATGTATGTGTATGTTGACATATGGTATAGTATGAGCATATAGATATGCATCGTGACACGTATATGGCGACATGTAAATGTAGATTTTAACATGAACATGTTGACATTTGTCATAACCTGAATGTATCAACATTCATTATTTATCATAACATGTACAAATACATGAGTTATGGCATGGATACTTAAATGTCTATTATGCGTACACTATAGCATGTGCATGTAAATATCTGCCATCACATTGGCATTACACCCATCATTGCATATACATACTAATATACATTGTAGAAATATGCATCCACCATTGTGAATGCATATTAACATGCATTATAGCATGCGCATATAAATATTTACTATTATACCATTAACATGCATATATTAGCGTCATAACATGTACCTATTAGTCATTGAGTTGTGCCTCATACATGTTGCCCCTCGCATATGCAAGTATACATCACCTTTTACCTCATGATGGATCATGTATACAAAATAGGTTTCATTCACATCCCATGTTGAATTAAATGTCATGTTATGTGCATTTTACCATGCTACATTTCCTTTTTCTCATGCTATATGTATGCATACAATTATACTATATACCATTACATATGAGGTATGTCGTGAACATGTATTGTGTCTTATGTAGATTGTTATACCAGGTGCCATATGCAACTTATACCATATATATACATGTCATATGTCATATTTCCATGCCATGTCATAATTGTGTATGTATTCCAATCATCATATACCCCCATGGTTATAACATGACATACATCGTATACATATAAACATACTGCATGTGCTCATTTATATATCGCATCGTGTCCAATGCTGCAAACATTTTTCATACATCTTATACTATCATGTATGTGATTTTCCACCATACCAAGCAATTCATTAGAATGTGTTATCATACCACATTTTATTTGTCTTGTGCTACATTACATACATGCATTATCATTGTGCAAGTCATGTTATGTACATATATGTCATATGTCACGTGCATTCATATGTTATACACATGCATGTCATATGTCATGCATTCATATGTTATGTATATGTATGTCATAATTCATATGCATTTAAATAACATATCATACTTTGTGTACATAAACCATCATGCTTGAAACATGTCATGTGCATATACATAGTGTACCATGTGCATTTGTTCTTACATTGTAAGGCCCCAACTTTAACTCTAGTAGAAAATGCTTGATTAAGGTGATATTAAATTTGATTAATGTTTAATTAAACAAGTGAAATATAGATTAGGGTCATAAAAAGGCAATTTAGTAGACTTGTGTTATGTTAGTTATGTAAATAATTAAGCATGTTAATAATGAGGATGCAATTGAAAGAGGGAAATTAAGTTTAGGGTCAATATTAAAAGAAAGTATATGTGGGGTAGATTTTAAAAGAGAAAGAAATGAAAGGGGTTAGATTTTTAACATGCAAGTTAATGAAGGAGCTAAAGGAAACTTCTCCTCCCACTTTAAATACTAGAACTTTGCATGTAAGAGAGAGAGCGTTTAGATTTTTGGTTGGAATAAGTGGCTTTGTCGACTACAAGAGGAGAGGTAACTTAAATTTTTCATTTCTCCTTTTCTCTCTCTAACATTTTCATTCTCTCTCATTGACATAAGAGAAATTTTACTATTTTAGGGTTGAGTAAAAGGTTTTAAAGTGGGATTGTAAAAGTAATGGGATTTATTGTATTATTCATCTCCTTTATGTTTCTTCTTATTGTTGTGATGCATTTCAATGGAAAAGTAATGCTGGGTTTTAATGCATGAATGGATTTTCTATAGAAGAAGAATGAAATAGGAATAACAAGGGCAAAACGGTATTAAAGGACTGAAGATTGATTTTGATTGTTGACCAAGGTATGGGAACTTAGTGTGTGTATTGCCATGCATGTGTGATTATGATGAAATCAAGGGCTAATTAGGAGAATGAGATAATGATTTCTGCATGTGTTCGTATAAATGGGTTTAATTGATAAGTAAAGTCTAAATATTTAAATTAGAACATAAAAAGAATATTGCATGCAAGGACATATTTGTAAGGAAATGTGTTAAAAAGTTAATATTTAATTTGATGAAGTTTAGTTTAACCTAAGTGTTCCAAAAGTTTGAGAGATCATAAATTTTACTACAACTTGTTTATATTGTAGTAGAGCATAATTCTTTGTTTTTATAGGACTTAAAATATAGAGTTTGAATCAGAGAGTTTATTAAGGGGCTCTTTTATGAAATCCATGTAAAATTATAGCGTTTAAAATACAATGCCATTAAATTAAACCTTGAGCAATAAATTACAAACTTACTAGATGAGTTTTTGGGCTATGTTATTAAAGTTATGAGCAGAGGAAAAAGAATTTGAGTCTACCGCACCCACAGACTTATCACACCCACTATAGAGTCTGACACTCCTCCCTTTATTTTCTTCATTTGTTTCTTTTGTTTTCTATAAGTCCTTCTCTATTGCGTCCATGATATATGTCGCAATCGTGACCTAACTTTGGAAAGTTGTTCACCTTTTCTTCTTCCACTTTCAAGTAATATCTTATTATACCTCATATATTAACCCAATAAAAAGTGAATTAGTGAAATCGAACCAAGCATAATATAGATGATTATGTGGGTAGAAATGATTAAAGAAGTTTAGAACACTTCAAAATGAAGAAATAATATATATTAAGCTATAAGTTAATGGTATATGATAATACCATATTGTAAAGCAATAAGAATATATATAACATTAAAAAAGCATGACATATTGCAAATATATGAACTCTTATCATGTTATTTACTTATTTGAGATAACATGAATATGCTTATATGCTATGTTTATATGTTATCGTGCTAAAGTATATGATTATAGATAAGTATGTTCCTTTACAGTTACTTATATTGTGATATGAGATTGAGTATACATGTATATGTGCTAGAGAATGTGTATTTTTCCTGTATAATTATATATATGTGCAAATGGTTCATGAAAAGCACAAGCATGATAAATGAAATGAATAGGAACTCAATAATGCCTGTAAATAAGTTTAATTATGGATAGATAGGCATGCCTATAGGGATTTAGTTGTAGTTGCTATAGTTTGACCCAATTTTGGGTCAAAAAGTATAAATGGTCCCATTTAGATCATAAGTAGCCCCTTTTGGGTTGTTACTCGACTCCATTTGGGTTTGCTTGAGCGGTCTACAGTGCATTTTGGCCTCGTTTGGGGTTTAAAGATTCGATATCTTTGGATATCTATAGTACTTGATACTTTCGGGTATTTAAAACTCTCGTTATCAACTTTCAGAACTTAGGCAGGCTAATTATAATTATAGTACTTGAATCAAACCTTAAATGCTCATATGTTACTGATGAAACATATGATTTACTCTAATTATAGTAATTATATCAAAAGTATAAATGCACAGATTATACCAATCAACCATATGATTTATACATGCTAAGATATATGTTAAGCTTTGTTATCTTATTATTTATATACCTTGTTATGTTGCCAATATTCATATTGTATTATCATTAAGATCCTATTTTACAAGTGATGCATGTTAACTGTTAGTTAATGGCCGTTGTGAGTGGTCGTCCATCATGAATGATTCCCCACTAAGCTTTATAGCTTAGCACAGGTTGTTTATTCATGTAGGTTTCATAGATAAGACTTTTGCACAGGGACATATCTCTGCATTTAGAAGGCCAACAAAGTCTAGTAAGAAGTTGATGTTGGGAGTTCTTGATTAATATTTTGTATAATTTTGTATTAAAAGTAATATGTATGTAAAGATGTATTTAATATGGATGGTTTGGATTGTAATAGGCTCCCTTATGTAATTAACAGTATATGTATGCTTGTATGATCCAAAGCAACTAACATAAAACATGATATTTCTGCTCAAGTATAAAAAGGTAAAGCATAAGAATAATAATAGTAACACCTAAATGAACAAGAGATATAACATATGAAGAGTTCTAGTAACATGAAAATTATATTATAATCAATATAAAGATAGGATAGTAGAGCAATGCATGATTAATGTAACTATAATGACAATAGAATTTGATTATAGTAGGGGAGCTTCTAATGCAGCCTCAACTGGTAGAAGACAAGGCAGAGGGCATGGTGCATTAAAACAATATAGATCTCAACCTAAAAATGTATCTAAACAATTGATCAGCTACAGTTCCAATTGTTTTTGGTTGAGCTTATGCCATAAAAGCTCAAAAAGATCGAGATGCTCTAGAAGTTATAGTCGATATTTTCTCTCTCTTTGATTTTGATATTCATGCACTTATTGATCTTGCTTCCATCCATTCTTATTTTGCATTAGGGATTTGGGTAGGAATATGTCAACTGTGCATCAATTGGATTATGAAAGTTGTGTAACTAATCCATTGGGGTATAATGTTTGTGTTAATAAAGTATATAAAGAGTGTCCCATTATGGTTCAAGACATATAATTTTTGGCTAATCTCATTAAGTTGCCATTTCGAGAATTTGATGTTATATTGGGTATGGATTGTTTCACAAAACACTTGGCAATGGTTAACTGTGGGGCTAAAATAGTAACACTTGGAGATGTTAATGGTAAAAAAGTAGTAGTACAAGGCATTCGAACTAAACCTTTAGCCAATGTGACATATGCGATGCAAGCCAGGAGATTTCTTAGAAAGGGTTGTAAAGCATGTTTAGCCCTGGTACTTGATTTAAAAAAGGATAAAGTAAAGCTTCAAGATATACCAATAGTGAATGAGTTTCCTGATGTATTTGTAGAATACTTACCTAGTCTTTTACCTGATATAGGTGTAGAGTTGTCTATAGAAATTTTATCTAGTGTAACTCCCATTTATAAGGCACCGTATAGAATGGCACCATTGGAATTCAAGGAGTTAAAACTTTAGTTACAAGAGTTACTTGATAAAGGCTTTATTAGGCTTAGTACATCACCTTGGGGTGCACCAGTTCTATCTGTTAAGAAAAAAGATGGATTTATGAGAATGCGTATATACTACAGACAGTTGAATAAAGTGACAGTGAAGAATAAATACCCATTGCCTAGAATTAAATATTTTTTTGATAATTTGAAAGGTGCTTGAGTGTTTTCAAAGATCGATTTGCGATCATGGCACTATCAACATTGAATAAAGCATATGGACATTTTGAAAATTGCATTTAGAACTCGCTATGGTCATTACGAATTTCTTATGATGTCATTTGGGTTAACAAATGCACCAACTGCTTTTATGGATCTTATGAATAAGGTATTTAGACCTTACTTAGACAAATTTGTTGTGGTATTTATTGATGACATATTAGTTTATTCTAGAAACAAAGATGAACATTTATAGACTTTAAAGGGTAATCATTTGTATGCCAAATTAAGCAAGTGTGATTTTTGGCTTAAGTTTCCTTCCTTTGACATATTGTATCTTCTAAAGGCATTAGAGTGTATCTGAATAAAGTTAAGGTTATTGTGCATTGGACATTGCCTCAAAATGCATCTAAAGTGAGAAGTTTTTGGGTTTGGCAGGTTACTATCATCACTTTGTGAAAGGGTTTTCGGTAATTGCTTCTCCACTCACTAAGTTGTTGGAAAAGGGTATTAAGTTTGAGTGGACTAATCAATATCAAGTAAGTTTTGATTAGTTAAGAAAATGTTAACAAAAGCTCCAATTCTAACACAGCTGGTTTTGGGAAAAGAGTATGCTATGTACAGTGATGCTTCCAAAATTGGTTTGAATTGTGCACTAATATAGGATGGCAAGGTAGTAGCTTATGTATCTAGACAATTAAAACTATACGAGTAAAACTACCCTACACATGATTTAGAGTTAGCAGCAGTAGTGTTTGCCTTAAAGATTGGCGACATTACTTGTATGGAGAAAGATGTATAGTTTATACTGATCATAAGAGTCTAAAGTATTTGCTCACTCAGAAGGAACTCAACTTGAGATAGTGAAGATTGTTAAAACTATTTAAAGATTATAACTGTATAGTGGATTACCATCCAGGCAAAGCTAATGTTGTAGTTGATGCCTTAAGTTGTAAGACAATGGTAGCTATAATGTTACAGCAATACAGATGAAAATTTGCATCAAATGGTGAAGTAATAGCTCAGTTAAAGGCTAAACCTAATGTGAGACAAACAATGATTGATGCTTAAAAGAATGATGGAAGTTTGTAATAGATTGTGCAATCATTGCAAAAAGGGAATCAATTAGAATATTTAGTGAAAGAAGATGGGAGTGTGTATTATCATAATAGATTGTGTGTTCAGGATGACAAAGAATTGAAAAGAATATTGTTTCGTGAAGTGCACAACACCGTGTTCACTATGCATCCTGGTGATAATAAGATGTATCAGGATTTAAAGCAATTTTATTAGTGGCTTGGTATGAAGAAAGATCTAGTGGAGTATGTTTCTAAGTGCTTAACATGTCAACAGATAAAAGCAAAACACCAACTTCCCTCTAGATTGTTGAATCCCATTCCAATTCCATAATAGAAATTGGAAGACATCACTATGGATTTTGTTATAGGATTGCCTCATACTCAGAGGAAGCATGATGCAGTATGGGTAATAGTTGATAAGCTAACTAAAATGGCTCATTTATTACCGATTCAAATAAATTATCCTATGGATAAATTGGCAGAAATTTATGTAAATTAGATTGTTCGATTACATGGAATTCTGGTGTCTATAATTTCAAATCAAGATCCAAGGTTTACATATAGATTCTGGCAAAGCCTACAACAAGCCTTGGGAACATAGCTCCGTTACAGTACAAATTTTCATCTTTAAATAGATGGACAATCAGAGAGGATTATCCAAGTGTTAGAAGATATGTTGAAAGGATGTGTCCTAGATTTTCCAAGAAGTTGGGTAGATATCTTGCTTTAATGGAGTTTACATGCAACAATAGTTTTCAGACAAATATTGGTATAACACCAAATGAGGCTTTGTATGGCCAGAAGTGTAGAACTCTAGTATATTGCACTAAATTAGTAGCACATAAGGTGATTGTTCCATATATTGTTAAGGACATAGAGGAAAAAGTACATATTATTAAATAGAGATTGAAAGCAGCTAGTGACAAATATAAGTCTTATATAGATTTGAGAAGAAAGGATATTGAGTATCAAATGGGTGATAAGGTATTTTTAAAAGTGTTCCCTTAGAGAAAAGTACTGAGGTTTGGGAAGAAAGGTAAACTATTTTCGAGATATATTGGTTCATATGAAATTCTTCAAAGAGTTGGACTGGTAACATACAGATTGGCTCTTCCTATGGAATTAGCCAAATTGCATGATGTGTTTCTTGTATCTATATTACATAGATACCATTTAGATGAATCCCATATACTACCATACAAGATATTCAGATGCAGGTAGATTTCTCTTATGATGAAAAATCAAAAGAGATTTTGGCTAGAGAAATCAGACAGTTAAGGAACAAGCAGATTTATTTTGTTAAAGTGCTTTGGCAACATCATCATGTATAAGAAGTAACTTAGGAGCCAAAGGCTATTATGAAAGAGCAGTATCCTAAATTGTTTAAAATAAGATTGAATTTCAAGGATGAAATTCTTTAAGAGGGAGAGAATTGTAAGGCCGCAACTTTGACTCTAGTAGAAAATGTTTGTTTAATGTGATATTAAATTTGATTAATGCTTAATTAAATAAGTGAAATACAGATTAGGGTCATAAAAGCACAATTTAGTAAACTTGTGTTAGGTTAGTTAATTATGTGAATAATTAAGCATATTAATAATGAGGATGCAATTGAAAGAGGGAAGTTAAGTTTGGGGTTTATATTGAAAGAAAATATGTGTAGGGTAGATTTTAAAAGAGAAAGAAATGAGAGGGATTAGATTTTTAGCATGGAAGTTAATGAATGAGCTAAAGGAAACTTCTCCTCCCAATTTAAATACTAGAAATTTGCATGTAAGAGAGAGAGTGTTTAGATTTTTGGTTGGAATAAGTGGGTTGGTCAGCTAGAAGAGGAAAGGAAACTCAGATTTTTCATCTCTCCTTTTCTCTCTCTAACATTTGCATTCTTTCTCATTGACACAAGAGAAATTTTGCTATTTTAGGGTTGAGTAAAAGGTTTTGAAGTGGGATTGTAAAGGTAATAGGATTTGTTGTATTATTAATCTCCTTTATGTTTCTTCTTATTATTCTAATGCATTTCAATGGAAAAGAAATGCTAGGTTTTAATGCATGAATGGATTTTCTATAGAATTAGAAGGAAGAATAAGGGAAAAAAAGTATGAAAGGATTGAAGATTGATTGTGATTTTCAACCAAGGTATGGGAACTTAGTGTACGTATTGCCATGCATGTGTGATTATAGTTGATTATGATGAAATCCAGGCATATTTAGGAGAATGAGATAATAATTTCTACATGTGTTCATACAAATGGGTTTAATTGATAAGTAAAGGCTAAATCCTTAAATTAGAACATAAAAATAATATTACATGTAAGGACAAATTTGTAAGGAATTGTGTTAAAAGTTAATCTCTAATTTGATAAACTTCAGTTTAACCTAAGTGTTCCAAAAGTTTTAGAGATCATAAATATTACTACAACTTGGTCAAATTGAAGTAGAGCATAATGCTCTATTTTTACAGGACTTGAAATATAGAGTTTGAATTAAGGAGTTTGTTAAGGGTTCTTTGATAAAATCCATGTAAATTATAATGTTTAAAAAACAATGCCATTAAAGTAAACCCTGAGCAAGAAATGACAGACTTAAAAATGAGTTTTCTGGGTTGCATTATTTAAGTTGTGAATAGACATAAAAGAATCCGAGTCTATTGCGCCTGCGGCCCTGTCATGCCCTCGATAGAGCCCGATGCTCCCTTGTTTTCTTCTTCTATTTTCTGCAAGTCCTTCTTTGTTGCATCTGTGATATATGTTGCAATCGCAACCTAACTTTGGAAAGCTATTCATCTTTTCTTCTTTCTTTTTAAAGCAATATCTTATTATACCTCATATATCAACCCAATAAAATGTGAATTAGTGAAATTGAATCAAGTATAATATAGATAATTATGGGATAGAAATGGCTAAAGAAGTTTAGAGAGTTTCAAAATAAAGAAATAACATATATTGAGATTTAAGTTCATGGGTATATGATAATACCATATTGTAAAGCAATAAGAATATATATAAGTTTGAAGAAACATAACTTATGGTAAATATATGAACTATTATCATGTTATTTACTTATTTGAGATAACATGAATATGCTTATATGCTATGTTTATATGGTATGGTGCTAAAGTATAAAATTATAAAGAAAGATGTTCATTTATAGTTACTATATTGTGATATGAGATTGAGTATACATGTATATATGCCAGAGAATATGTATTTTTCCTATATGATTATATATATATGTGCAAATGGTTCATTAAAAGCAGAAGCATGATAAATGAAATGAATAGGAACTCAATAATGCTTGTAAATAAGTTTAATTATGGATAGATAGGCATGCCTATAAGGATTTAGTTGTAGCTGTTAGGATCATAAATAGCCCCGTTTGGGTTTTTAGCTGACCTCGTGTGGGTCTGGTTGATCAATCTATAGTATAGTTCAGCCCCATCTTTAAAGATTTGATATCTCCAGATATCTATACTACTTGATACCTTTGGGTATCTAAAGTTTTTGTTATCCACTCTCAAAACTTAGGCATGCTAATTATAATTATAGTACTTAAATCAAAGCTTATTGATAAAACATATGATTTACTCTAATTACAATAATTGTATCAAAAGTATAAATGCATAGCTTATATCAATCAACCATATGATTTATACATGCTGAGATATTTGTTATGCTTTGTTATCTTATTGTTATTATAACTTTTTATGTATCCAATATTCATATTGTATTATCATTGAGATCCTATTTTACAAGTCATGTATGTTGAGTGGTTGTTGATGACTGTTATGAGTGATTGTTCATCATGAATGGTTCCCCACTAAGCTTTATAGCTTAGCATGGATAATTTATCCGTGTAGGTTCTGTAGATAAGACTTTTGCATAGGGACATATCTCCGCATTAGGAAGGCCAACACAAGTCTGATAAGAAGTTAATGTAAGGAGTTCTTGATTAATATTTTGTATAATCTTGTATTAAGAGTAAAATGTATCTAAAGATGTATTTAATATGGAAGGTTTGAATTGTAATAGGCTTTCTTATGTAATTAACAGTATATGTATGCATGTATGATCCAAAGCAACTAACATACAACATGATATGTATGCTAAAGTATAGGAAGGTAAAGCATGAAAATAATGATAGTAACACCTAAATGAATAATAGATATAGCATGTGATAAGTTCTAGTAACATGATAATTATATGATAATCAATATAAAGATAAGATAGTAAAGTAATGCATGATTAATGTAACCTTAATGACAATAGAATCTAATTATAGTATGAGGGTGTTATGTACATTGTGCCATATTCTATACATACACCTTTTTTACACATATGTTGTGTACATATGCATTGCTTGTCGTGCCATGTCAGACTATGTAACACCCCAAATATGGCTTTAGTAGAAAATATGAAAATTTAGAAGATGTATATGCAATTTAAATGTTCATTTATTCTAATAAGGTCATTATAGGGGTGAGAAAGTGATTTTTCATATTACAAATGTGGGAATTTATAATATATGATTAATTGAGGGGTTAATTCATGAATAGATTTAATTATAGGGAAAATGTTATAAGAAAATTAGAAGTGGGGTTTGAATTAAGAAATACTATAAATTAGAAGGTAAATTTGTTACATGCATTTAAATAAGGGAGTGAATGGAAGTTTGCTGCCCATATATATATAGAAAAGATGGTTAGTGGGAGAGAGAAACGCTTTGTATGGTGGAGTTCATCTTGGCCGGAACCTTTTCTTTCTTCCTTCTTATTTCTTCTTTGTTTTCTTCTTTCATAAGATCAAATCCTTTCCACTCGTAATCTTCATGGAATTCGAGTGCATGTGATGATGTTTAAGAGAATTTTTGAACTAAATTTCTAAGGTAAGGAGAATATAAGCATTTTCTTCTTCTTCTTCTTCTTCTTCTTCTTCTTCTTCTTCTTCTTCTTCTTCTTCTTCTTCTCCTGCTTCATCTAAATGGTAGGGTTTGTATACTTTGATGGAGAGGAAATTCTAGACTTTAAGTGTGAGGACCCAATCATGGCCCTAATAGGATTATAGTTAATTAATCAGGATTAAGATTTAATAAGGCAAAATTAGATTATTTTTGCATTAATGAAGTTAAGTCACATAAAGGGTATAATGGTAATTATGCACATATATATTAGAGTGTAGCTAAAATAGTAAGGAAGGATACAATTGAATTAAATTAAAAGTCTTGGGGTTAAAGTGTAAGGAATGGAAATTTAGAAAATTATAGTGTATAAGGGTAATTTGGGAATTTCTCTTAGTGAGATATTAATCCCACTCAAGCATTTGGGGAATGCTGGATCGGCATTTGGGCGAGATCTCTCTCTCTGTAATTTAAGGAAACTAGGGTTTTGATATTTGGCTTTATGAAGGAAAAGAGAGGAACCATAGGTAGTAGAGCTGGATCAAGATGATTGAAGGAAGATTGGAAGCTTCAATGTCAGGTATGGGAATTAGGGTTACTGTAATGTTCATATGATTGATTTTAGGAGTCTTTCCTCCTCTTTATATGTATGGGTTCCCTTGAGAATGTGTAGGCTAAATCTATGGATTTAGATGAGTGATACATGATCTAAAACTTAAATGATCATATAAGTAAGAGGGGAAGTGAGATCTGGTTTTTAAATTTATGTTATGCATGATCGGGATTCTGGATTTTTCTTCTTTCCTTCTCATACGCAGCCACGGGTGTATTTTCCCTTTGAAAAAACATGGCCATGCATGTTTTTCTTCTTCCCTATGCATGACCACGTGTGGTTTTCTTTTTCCCCATGCATGGCCACGTGATGATGTTCTTCTTCTCACACACGGCCATGCCTTGTTTTGCCTTTGAGGATGTATGGCCACGTGATGATGTTCTTCTTCTCACACATGACCACGCATTGTTTTGCCTTTGAGGATGCATGGCCATGTGATGATGTTCTTCTTCTCAAACATGGCCATGCACTCTTGTTATTCTTAAGATACACGCCACTGGCCTTTTTCTCCTTCCCCTACACGGCCACTCACTCTTTCTCTTTGGGAACACACAGCCAAGTAGGACCTATTATTTTCTTATAGTGGCCAAGTGCCTTGTTCTTTCTCCAGTACCTGGCCATATGTACTTCCTGTACACATACTCTTAAATAATAAATCACCCATGAGCATGAGTTTGGTGATATCTTAAAGTTATTAAAAGTCACATAAGCAGGATGAACAAGGTTAGCCGTGAATGTGAGGAGAATGATTGCTTATTAAGTAATGGTTAATTTGAAAGTTGAATGCTGATGGATCAATAGATTATGAAAGTCAATAGTCCATATTAAAGTCTATAGAGGTATAATTTAGAAAAAGCAGGACCATAAGATGAAGTATTATCGAAAGTTAGATGAAATGAAGGTTATGGTAAGAGAAAGTAAACTGAACTAAGTTGTAAGTAATCTAAGCCACCAATATGCTATATTAGAGTGGTCCATAAATGGAAGAACCTCTATGCATGTATATAAAGAATTTAGAATTAAAATAATGCAACCACTATATTATAGTATAGGGTACCCTTGAGAACTAATTTTTAAAGGGGCTTGTATGAGGTAATGCTTATATGAATTAAATCGCTAGAATAAGGTTCGATGCATGATAAGCACATAACTAAGGACAATAGGAATTAACCTAATAACTCTAAATTGTATATGTTATTTAATGTATCCTTTGAAATTGGTATCGGTGAGAACTCAAACAAAGCAACTGGCTTTGTCCTAATACTACATATATATATATATATACCAATGTTTCTTTACAATGGCAAGAACTTGCCATATTATGATCTAGTAACATTAAGAAGATAGTTATAATGTGCTTGACTAAATTAAAAGAGATGGAATATTTATTGGCACTCAAAGATGGAACTATAGAAGTTGAGTATGCCCTATACCTTATGGGGGTAAACATGAGATGAAATAATCTTACATAACTTATCAGGGTATAATACGTTATATGATGAAAGAGTATTTGTAAGATGAATAAAACAAGTATGAACTGGTTAGGAGAGATGACCTGTTGTTCATGATCTAATAGACTATAAAAGTGAACAAAAGAGTTAATTAAGAACAAGTGTTGACTTTAAGAAGGAAATAACTGTTCATCTTATTATATTGATCCTAAGATGTTCAAATGTTATTCAAGTAATTAAGTACCAATATGACTATTTATGATATTATATGGAAGCTGTTCACGGCAAACGACAACCACGTATATCACTGAGAACCATCCATGAGTCTTGTAAGCTATATTGTACTATTGACATGAATGTGCTATCATGAGTAGCTGGATTTAATATGTGAACGAATATGAGAAATAAAAGAATGAATTGCCATGATTTAATATGCATTTATGTACATGAACATATGTGTGCAGGGACATGCATATGATTCTATGAATGTTTTAGTAGCAAGATCTGTACTTTCATATTGCTTCATTAAAATCAGGCTTAACGCTAACTATGAATAAATGTTAATGAAACTATGAGACTACATGATCTGCACCCATATGTAATGGAGCCTATAACTCAACAATGATGCATGATAAGAATGATATGCATTCTTTATGAATTGTGGCCTAAAGCCAAATAATATATTAAGTAACGAAGAATATGATGAATTAAAGATGATTATAATGGGATAAGCCTGCGGGTCTTAGTTCAGTTATGGATTAAATAGGCATGCCTAGAGGGATACAGTCGCAGCTGCCATAGTTGACCCCGTTTGGGTCTTGTTCCTTAATGGAACCATTGTTTGACCCTATTTGGGTCCATAGTTTGTTCCTTGCTGGAACCATTGTTTGACGTTGTTTGGGTCCATTGTTTGATATCTTCGGATATCCATAGTTTGATACCTTTGGGTATCTATTGCTCCCGTTATCCACCTTTTTGAACTTGTACTTAGGCAGGCTATTAATGATGTTAAAATGGATATAAGGTAAAGAACAACACGCATTAATTACCCCACTTGTGCAATGTAAGCATGAAGAATGACATATTACTTGATTGTCCTAATTTCTTTTCAGCTATAAACTATTATTATGAAATGAAATGTCATGTTTTGTAATGCATGATTGGCATGAACACATTAATTGAGAGAGGTTCCTGTGTGAAAACGGTGTGAATTGATTCCACCGATGGAATTCCATGGAGAATATATGGACTTTATAACATACAATATTGTATTATAAGTTATATGGACTATAACATGTGCACTAAGTTTTATGTACTATGTTTATGAAATGCATACAGGTGACATCAAGACTTGTCTTATAATCATGATATGTAATGCTTGTTCTTGTGATCGCATGCAACTTCACGAGGCTGGTTATTTAGGTATAAATGTTACACACATATAGGTTTAATGATAACTTCACCTAACTAAGTATAATGCATGATATAAATTGGTGTTGTAAGAGGTGTAAGTTACCATGTTAAGATAATATTAAGGAACACATACGCATGAATTATGTAACATTGTGCTTAATGCATTAAGCTAAAGTTTTTTACTATCAACAACCGGGATGTATGAATTCTCAATCCGTAAACAATTATGAGGTATGAATCAAGCTAGTTTAAAGGAAGAGAAGAAGTAAGATGAAGTTAGTTAATTGATAAGTTTTTCATTGAAGGAATTTATAAAATGATCTAGACATAAGTAAATATGGTATTCTTAATAAGTTTGAGTACTTTCCCAATATGTTCTTGGTGATGTGATCCATACAATAAGCTCAAATGTTATTATGTATTATAGAGAAAGTTGTATATGACATGGTGATTTATAGTCAGAATTTAGCTATAGAGTTTTTGTTCTCCATTAAGCTTTATAGCTTAGTACAGTTTGTTATCTATGCAGGTTTCAAGATAAGTTCCAAAGGATCAAGCAAGATGCAGTTGCCTTGAGGATTTCAGGATACATAAAGGCCATTTATGTTATGATTATTTATCTATAAGTTTGATTTATTTATTTAGGGCATGTAATTATGGCCTGTCTTATTATTATTATTGCCTAGTCTTTAATAGGTTTATGATGATGATGATTGATGATTATCCATGGTTAAGGAATTAGGGTGTTACATTAAGACAAGTATATGTGACATGTTTGTAGAGGAAAATAGTAGGAGGAGGAATAAGGGCAAAAGAGTTTTAAAGGAGTAGGGATTTCTAGTGGTTTCGGCTAAGGTATGGGACTTGTGTGGTTTTGTGTTTATATGGATCTTCTTGTTCTTTCAACTGCGTACAAATTAAAGTCTTTGAATAGAATCTAGAAATGTTAATGCATGTCAAAAATGATGAAAGAACTTAGAGTTCTTAGAGGGATTATTCCCTAATAGCTTAACATTGTTGTATAATTATACTTCTAAAGGAGGACTTAGCATGAAAAGACCCTTAACCATTCATGGTATATACACATTTCATATTATGTTTTGATGTCAAATTCTGGAATCTAAATTATAGGTATTAATTGGAAGTGCTATGGATTATTAATGTATGAAACTGGGGATAAAATGGTGTAAAGCTTGACTAAGCTATTTAGGCATAAAAAGGAATCCTTACAAGAGTTGTTGTTAATGAAAAGATATTGGAATTGTATAATTCGCATTTGTCGTGCTCGTGATAATACACTATTTATGGACTTTTATTTTCACCTCGATCACGCTCGCAACTTGCCTATGTAATATATACCTTTCTTTTATTGCCTTGATTTTGTATGAGAGAACTTGCTATACCATCTTAGCATCTTTACAAATTACGAACAGCACTATAGCATGCCAAGAACCCATATGAGCATAGTATTGATATATGTATAGTTAAAGTATGGCTAAAGAATTTATTGAATTATATGATATAATGGAATTGAATGTTATGACATGTTAAATAGTTTCATATGCGAGGCATGTGTTATGATGAGCAACCAAATAGGTATGTTCCACTACTTGATTGAAAAGGCATGTTATGCACACATGAGATAGCTATTGAAAGTAAGTTAAAGGAACATGAAAAGCCATATAGTTATATAACTATAGACACATTTTAATTGCTTGATATAAGAATGAATATGTTATATGAAAAGATAATCAATTAAAGTATTGCTTGTGTATAGAGTTCAATAATGGATAGATTGGCACCTATAAGGAATTGCAGTTGCTTACAGTACAGTGACCCATTTGGGTCTTTTACAAACATGATCCCGTTTGGATTATATATAGCCCCATTTGGGTTGTTAGCCGACCCCGTTTGGGTCTGGTTTGATCGGTCTATAGTACAGCAACCTCGTTTGAGTCTACAGTTTTGATATCTTCGGATATCTATAGTGTTCAATACCTTTGGGTATTTATAGTCCTGTTATCCGCTTATGGAACTTTAGCAGGCTACAAGAGGTTAAAAAGAGTTATTTCAAGTTATAAAAGATGGTTATAATCATGAAACTATAAATATGCATGTTTTTATTACCATGATTTAATATGAAATTATCAAGGTCTACAAATGTCTTTCATACATGTTTTATGCGAGATATATAACTTATGACTAAAAGGAACCCGCATCATGAAAACTAATTATATTATATACCTTATGTATAATCATGATGAGATACAAGTTGAACTAATCCACTATGATAATTGCCATGTATATGTATATATGTATATATTACTACATTTCTTAAATGAGTATTGTACGAAAGGCTTGTATATGTGAATATATGTTACATTTGGTATGTTGCTTTGACGATCGTTGTGAGTGGTTGCCCATTATTTTTATGTCCCCACTAAGCTTTATAGCTTAACACGGATTATTTTATTCGTGTAGGTTTTGTAGAACATTTAGCCAGGGAAGATCTCTGCATTAGGATTAAGGCCAACACAAGTCTAAGAAGTCAATGTAAGGAACTTTTGTAATAGTAATTTTATGATAAGTCTTATTGATAGAAGCATATAAAGATGTATATAATATGACTAAAATGTATATTGTAATGTATACATGAAAAGTATGAGTATAGTGGATGCATGATAGTAGACAATAGAATCATATCAAGCATGACTTAACATGTATAAAGCTAAATTAAAAAGAGACAGATTGAATAGATAATTAACGCCCACATAGATAAATGTTATAGCATGATATAACTATTAATATGATAAAGATTATATGAGTAACAAAATCAGGCATGTATGTAAAGAATAGTAAGATATTATGGTTAATGCATTGATTAATATGTGTATAGAAATGTGGGCGTTACAACTTGGTTTTAGAGCAATCGGTTTAGCATTTTTTGGGCAATGAGAGTCTAAATTAACTATATTGGATAGTGTCATATTGGCATAATGAAAAAGTCTCTATTTTCTTATAGATTAAGATGGAGAATTCATCTAAAGATGCTATAGAAGAATCAGCAGAAAGTAACTTACCAGCTAGGACTAATCCTTCCAGCCTAGCATCTTCATCAGCTAATCAAAATAAAGTTCCTGCAGAAGCTTTGTTAAGGATTTCTCAGGATATGGCTCAAATCTTACAAAGGATGACAATGCCCAAAGCTCCAATATCAAAAATTAGAAAATATGGAGCACATGAATTTCTTGGCATGAATTTAGAGCAATCTGAAGAAACTGAAGTCTGGTTAGAAAAGCCAGAAAGAATATTTGAGGAAATTAATTGTCTTGTTGATCAAAAGGTGTCTTGTGTTATATCCTTACTTTAAGGTATGGCATATGACTGGTGGAAGTTGTTATTAAGACAGCCTCAGCTATTTGACCCATTTACTTAGGAATTCTTTAAAGATGAGTTCACAAAGAAATATGTCATTAAGGCATACAAGGAAGAAAAATTGAATCAATTCATGAATTTGAGACAAAGAACTTTCTCTGTGGTTCAATATGATAGAAAATTTAGTTGCTTGTGCAAGTATGTTCCCAAAGAGATGTTGACAGGAGTTTTTAAATGCAGGCACTTTGAAGAAGGGTTGAATGATAGAATCAAAGAAAAATTGTAAGGATATACATCCTTGAACATGGTGGATTTTAATCAATTGATTAATACCGCTATGAAAGTTGAAAAATATGATATAGTAAAGAAAGAGAAAGAGCAAGAAAAGAAGTAGTTCTAAAAGTGGAGCCACCACAAGGAAGAGGTTTAGAGGTACTCAAGGGTTTTAGACCACTGAGTCGGGGTACAATTCTGCAAAAAAATAAAAAGGCAAGAGTTTCCATCCATGACTAAGTTCGATAGAGAAGCCTCTGGGAAGTAGAGTGAAGGATAACCATAGGAATGTCCGCATTGTTCTATATATCATTGGGGTACCTTCAGGAAATTATCTGGTGCATGCTTCACATCGATCACTACATGGCCAATTGTCCTCTAAAGCGGGAGCAAGGCTCAGTACAATAAGGTAGTAAGGGAGTTTCTAATGTATATTCTTTTGGAAGAGGTAGAGGTAGGGGACATAGGGATTGAATCATCTTGGGTCCCAATCTAGAAATGTGTCTGAAATAGTTGATAGACCTATAACACCAACTTATCCAAGTCGGGCTTATGCTATGAAAACTCGAGATGATCAAAATGCTCTGGAAGTTATAGCTGATATTTTATCTCTCTTTGATTCCAATATGCATACACTTATTATTCCTAGTTTTACTTATTCTTATGTATGCGTTGGGGATATGGGTAGGAAAATGCAAACTGTACATGAATTGGAATTTGACATTTGTATTACAAACCCATTGGGTCATAGTATAGTCGTTAATAAAGTATATAGAGAGTGTCATATTGTAATTCAAGGGAAAGAATTTCTTGCTGATCTTATTGAATTACCTTTTCAGGAGTTTGGTATTGAAACACCCTAATCTAATGCCTTTATCATGTATCATGTTATACCTTTCAATCACGTTATAGTAGGTTATTAACCCAAAATGGTATACATTTATCATATCAAATAGTCTATTTATGTAGGTATCCTATGCATCAATTAGGTATTTGCCACAACTTCAATTTCTTAATTACGTATACATAATGGCTTATTCTGTAATATACTCATCATTTTCATGTTAGTTATAACTATCTTAACTTCGTATCTTATCATGCATAACATTTATCAATTGATCTAGCATATATGTGACTAAGCATTTTAGCTACTATATGCATGCATGCTTTAGCATTCTTTTACTAAACTTAATTAAATCACTTACTTCATATATATATATATATATAATAGCCTTTTTTATACATACTAAACGTGCAAAAGAACTTGTACCAAACATAACCAAAAAGAATCCTACATCAACTTCTACGACTTAGGTGTTGGCCTGTCCTGATGCAGAGATCGTTCCTGAGCAAAAGCTTTTACAGCAGTACCTATACGAATTAAATAACTCATGTTAAGCTATAAAGCTTAGTGGGAAGAAACTAAACATGAAAGACCACTACTCACAAAGGTCGACAGAAATATTTAATATACAAAAAAATAGAAAATAATACAGTTTACATAATAGAAATAAGTATAAAACAAAGCACAATATCTTAGCAACAATGTAACTCTTCATCAAAATTCAGCATATTTGAATCTAAACAGTTTATAGATTATCTATACATAATATAAATAAATATCCATACATGTACTTGAAACCACAGTTAAACATGATAATCCATATATCATATGCACAAATCATACTGTGATTTAACTGTGAAACATTTATATTTTTAATTTAGCCTACTTAAGTTCTAAAGGTAGATAACGGGATCAGTGGATACCCGAGGGTATCAAAACAGTGGATATCCGAAGATATCAAAACTATGGATCCAATCAGGGCCAACTGTACGGTGGACTGGTCAAGGACCCAAATGGGGTCAAGGAATAACCCAAATGGGTTGTGCAAGATCCAGCAGGATTAAATATACTGTGGACCTAAAAAGGTCAATTGTGGTAGCTGTAATTCCCTATAGGAGCCTATCTATCCACAATTGAACTCTAATCGCAGGCAAAACTCTATTTAATCTTTTTTTTCATATATCATGCTTGCACTTATATTATTCATTTTGCACATGTATAATCATATGATAGCTATATTTTTACTATGACATAACTGCATATGTAAGTTCATTTAATTATACAATTACTTTTTACATACCATCATTAGATATCTCATTTTAGCATAATCATGATATGTCAATCAAGTAATGCATCATACCTATTCAAGTGCTCATTATTAAAACTTTTCAATAGAACATATCATATATACGTGATCATGTATACAAATACATAATCCCTAGTGAATGTGAATATATATATACACACACCCAATTATTCATAGTCATATTACGATACGAGCATTAAAAATTGAACATATAACATCATAATAATATACTTTATTATGTTATCATTCAGGCACCACACATGAACATAGTCATACATAGTATTTCTTATTTCACAGTATAAGTGCAAGTTCAAATATAATTCACTCTATCATTAGAGTATGAATATGTAAGATTAACTGCATAAAACAATCATGTACACAAGATTAATCATGTATAATTATTTTATATCATTAACATTACTCTTTACTTATGTATATATATATATAAGACTATTTATGTAAACCTTTTTCAAAAAACATATTATATGCCATATATGGTTCAGTATATTTTCATATAGTTACATATTTAGCATAGTCACATTTAAACCTTAATAGAAAAATACATTAAAAATTCTATCTATAAAATTCTGAATAGGGCAGAATTCTAAATCCAACTTGCATGTCATTTTTTATTTAAAAAACATCATTTTTAAGCCAAATGGTCTTCTATAAGCTTATTTCCCTATGTATCCAGTTTTTAAAACAGTAAGATTCATCTCAATATCACATCTATAACTCGAGATATCTCAGAAACATCATAGGCTATTCAAACTACCAAAACTAGTTTTATTTTTCTTTTATCACCAAATCATAAAATTCATAGAATAAAATGAGAATAGAATTTGGCCATCATTCATTCATAAAAAATGTGATCCTAGGTATCTAGTTTACCCAAAATTTTATAGCATAACATTTTGACTTCTCTACTAATACTTATGCCCAAAATACCAAAATCTGTACCTTAATAGTACAAATAGATTCAACGAATTTCATGCTAATATTTGACATGCTTGGAAATAAAATTAGGCATTACTTCCTTAATATAAAATGTATAATTAGAAGTCTATTTTTAAAATAATCTAACCTCATAGCAATCCAACCACTATACACAAAAATACACTATAATTTCTACAAACTATTCCAGGATCACAAACAATAGCTCTCATGCATTTCAATTAAATATTAGCTTAAAGGCAAATTTAGTGCTAAGTCCTTTCTACAAATTTGTAGACATATCTCTTATATGACCTTAGGAATTAGAATGGCCTTAATTAGAGTTTTCTAACTCAGTTTATGATAAAATTACAGCCATTACTCTATAAGGTTTTTCATGTCTTCGCTTGTTGTAACACTTTCTAAAATTATTTCTCTTTTCAATTAATCATACCCAACATTGAAATCATCATTTCAAATCTAATTTATCTACATGGAAGTATGAAAATCCTAATTCCCATACCTTGGCCGGATTTCCCTTAGCCAATTAATCCTTTGCAAGACCTTTTCCTTTGTCTCTTCTACCTTCTCCTTCTTTATCTACAATTTAATTAGTTCTCTAATCAAACATTTTCAGCATTTCTTTTTTTTTCCCAACCGAAACAAATAGAGGAAGAAGAAGAAGAAGAAAAATATGATAACCAAAAATTAAAACCATACCTCAATAATTTACATCACTATTTTGTTAAACAACCCATATGTAAAGTGTTTCTCTTGAAAAATTTAAAGATTCAAGATGAAGGATTAATAAGAGAGAAATGAGAGGTGAGAGAAAAAACAAAAATCTAAAATTTTCTCCTCCCTATGCTGTCCCACTCACTAATCCAACCAATTCTTGCATTTCTCTCTCTTACATGCAAGAGTTAAGCCTTTATAAATGGGTGAAAAGTTCTCTTTTGGTCCTCCTAAAAATTGCATGTCCCACAAATCTCTTTATTATTTTTGCATGTGATATATTGACCTCTCCATTTATTCTTTCCCTTAAATCAACCTCTCAAATATTCTTTTATTCACATTTGACCTTTAAAATGCCATATTTATAAATTGACCCCTAATTAAATACTTCATGCTTCAATTATACCCTTGACCATTATTAAACCAAAATAATAATTTAATTTCTTTCATGCAATTAATATAATAAAAGAATTTATCACTTAACCTATGCCTTAAATGAAAATTTCATTTGAATTTGATCTTAGTCAAATAAAATCCTACTTAAAACATGAAATTCCAATTAGGGTCAAATTAGGGGCATCACAGGTATTATTTTAGGTATGGACTGGTTGTCCGGACTTCATGCCATAGTTAACTATGGAATTAAGATTGTGACTCTTAAAGATGTTGATGGTGATAAAGTGGTAGTTCAGGGCATTCAATCTGAATCAATGACCAATGTAATATTTTCTATGTAAGCAATAAGATTTTTGAGAAAAGGGTGTAAGGCTTTCTTAGCCCTGGTACTTGATTCACGAAGAGAAAAGGTAAAGCTTCAGGAAATCTTAGTAGTGAATGAATTTCCTGATGTGTTTCCTGAAGATTTACTTAGTCTCCCTCTTGAAAGAGAAGTAGAGTTATCAATAGAAATAACACCCGGTACAACTCCTATATCTAAAGCACCATACAGTATGGCTCCATTGGAATTAAAAGAATTGAAGGCTTAGTTGCAGGAATTGCTTGATAAAGGCTTTATTAGGCCTAGTGTATCACCTTAGGGCGCACTAGTTTTATTTGTAAAGAAGAAAGATAGATTTATGAGAAGGTGTATAAACTACAGACAGTTAAATAAACTAACGGTGAAGAACAAGTACCCTTTACCCAAAATTGAAGATTTATTTGATCAGTTAAAGGGTGCGAGAGTGTTTTCAAAGATTGACTTACGATTGGGTTATTATCAACTCCGAGTCAAAGAAGAAGATGTTTTAAAAACTACATTTAGAACTTATTATAGGCATTATAAATTCCTAGTAATGCCATTTGGGTTAACAAATGCACCAATTGCCTTTATGGATCTTATGAATAGGGTGTTTAAACCCTAATTGGACCAGTTTGTGGTTGTGTTCATAGATGACATACTGGTTTATTCCAAGAATGGGGTAGAACATGCTAAATACTTTAAAATTATGTTACAAACCTTGAGGAAAAATCAGTTGTTTGCTAAGTTGAGCAAATGTGAATTTTGGTTGAAGGAAATTTCATTCCTTGGGCATATAGTGTCTTCTGAAGGCATCAAAGTGGATCCAGATAAAATAGAAGCTATTGTGAATTGGAAGCCACCACAGAATGCAAAAGAAGTAAGAAGTTTTTTGGGTTTGGTCGGTTACTACCGCCATTTTGTAAAAGGGTTTTCGGTTATTGCTTCTTCACTCACCAAGCTTTTGAGAAAGGGGATTAAATTTGAGTGGACTGACCATTGCTAGGCAAGCTTTGATCAATTGAAAAAGTTGTTAACTAAAGCTCCAGTTTTGACATAGCCAGTTTTGGGGAAAGAGTATGCTATGTATAGTGATGCCTCTAGAGTTGGGCTAGGTTGTGTATTGATGCAAGATGGCAAGGTGGTGGCATATGCATCTAGGCAATTAAAGCCACATGAATAAAATTACCCAACACATGATTTAGAGTTGGCAATAGTAGTGTTTGCTTTAAAGATTTGGAGGCAGTATTTGTTTGGGGAAAGATGTAGAATTTATACAGATCATAAGAGTCAAATACTTGCTTTCTTAGAAAGAACTTAATTTAAGACAACGAAGAAGGTTAGAACTATTTAAAGATTATGATTATTTAGTGGATTACCATCCGGGTAAGGCTAATGTTGTAGCCGATGCTTTGAGTCGAAAGACAGTAGCAGTGATGATTTTGCAGTAGAGTATTTGGAAATTTGAATCAAATGGTGCTTTGATAGCTCAGTTGAGAGTTATACCCTATTTGAGATAGACAGTGATAAATGCATAGAAAAATGATAGAAAGTTATAGCAAATTGTTCAATGTTCTTATGAGGGAAGCCAAACAGAATATGTAGTAAAAGAAGATGGAAGTGTGTACTTCCAAAATAGATTATGTGTACCAGATGACAGGGAACTGAAGAGAACTTTGTTACATCAGGCTCACAATATAATATTCATTATGCATCCTGGTGGGAATAAGAAGTATTAGGATTTGAAGCAATTTTATTGGTGGTCTGGTATAAAGAAAAATGTAGTGGATTATGTGTCTAAGTGTTTGATTTGCCATTAAGATAAAGCAGAACATCAGTTGCCTTTAGGGTTATTAATCCCCATCCTAATTCTATAATGGAAATGAGAAGATATTACCATGGATTTTGTGTCGGGATTGCCTCTAACATAAAAGCATGATGCTATTTGTGTAATAGTGAATAAATTAACTAAAAGGGCTCACTTCTTACCAGTTCTTATAGATTATCCTACAGACAAGCTGGCAAAACTTTATATTAATGAGATTGTTCGGTTGTATGGTATACCAGTGTCTATAATTTTGGATTGAGATCCGAGGTTCACATCTAAATTCTGGTAGAGTTTACAATAGGTATTAGGATTATAGCTTCGTTTCAGTACTGCTTTCCATCCTCAAATAGATGGACAATCTAAGAGGGTTATCCAAATTTTAGAAGACATGTTGAGAAGTTATGTTCTGGATTTTTTAAGAAGTTGGGATAGATATCTTACTCTAATAGAATTCGCCTACAAGTACAGTTATCAGAGTAGCATTATCATGACACCATTTAAGGCTTTGTATGGTAGAAAATATAGAACTCCAATTTGTTGGACAAAAATAACTAAACATAAGGTAATTGGCCCTAACATTGTTATAGATACAGAGGAAAAAATATAAGTGATTAAGTAGAGATTAAAGGCTGCCAGTGACAGATAAAAATTCTATGCTAATTTAAAAAGGAAAGACATCAAGTATCAAGTGGGAGAGAAAGTATTTCTCAAAGTATCCCCTTGGAGAAAAATTCTAAGATTTAGGAAAAAGGGTAAATTGAGTCTGAGGGTTATTAATCCTTATGAAATCTTGCAAAGAGTTGGTCTAGTGGCATATAGGTTGGCTCTTCCATTGGAATTGGCCAAATTACATGATGTATTCTATGTGTCTATGCCACGTACATACCAATCTGATAAATCTCATAAGTTACCAGTATAAGACATTCAAATCCAGATAGATTTTTCAATTGATGAGGAACCTAAGGAGATTTTGGCTAGAGAAATTAGACATTTAAGGAACAACCAGATTCCTCTTGTTAAAGTTCTTTGGCAACATCATGGAATGGAAGATGTAACTTGGGAACCAGAGACATCAATGAGGGAGCAGTACCCCCAACTATTTAAAATAAGTAAGAATTTTGGGGACGAAATTCCTTAAGGGGGAAAGAATTATAACACTCCAAATATGGCCTTAGTAGAAAATATGAAAATTTAGAAGATGTATATGCAATTTTAATGTTAATTTATTCTAATAAGATCATTATAGGGGTGAAAAAGTGATTTTTTCATATTACAAATGTGGGAATTTATAATATATGATTAATTGAGGGGTTAATTAATGAATAGATTTAATTATGGGGCAAATGTTATAAGAAATTTGAAGTAGGGTTTGAATTAAGAAAGACTATAAATTAAAAGGTAAATTTGTTATATGCATTTAAAGAAGGGAGTGAATGGAAGTTTGCCACCCATATATATATAGAAAAGATGGTTAGTGGGAAAGAGAAACTCTTTCTATGGTGGAGTTCATCTTGGCCGGCACCTTCTCTCTCTTCCTTTTTCTTTCTTCTTTGTTTTCTTCTTTCATAAGATCAAACCCTTTCCACTCTTAATCTTCATGGAATTCGGGTGCATATGATGATGTTAAGAGAATTTTTGAACTAAATTACTAAAGTAAGGAGAATATAAAGATTTTCTTCTCTATTCTCCTTCTTCATCTAAATGGTAGGGTTTGTATACTTTGATGGAGAGGAAATTCTAGATTTTAAGACAAGTAGTATGTGACATGTTTGTAGAGTAAGACAGTTAGTAAGAGGAATAAGGGCAAATGAGTCTTGAAGGAGTAGGGATTCCGAGTGGTTTCGGCTAAGGTATCAAACTTGTGTGGTTTTGTGTTTATATGGATCTTCTTGTTCTTTTAGCTGCATGCAAACTGAAGTCTTTGACTAGAATCTATAGATGTAATGCATGCCAAAAAATGATGAAAGAACTTAGAGTTCTTAGAGGGATTATTCCCTAATAGCTTAACATTGTTGTATAATTATACTTCTAAAGGAGGACCTTAGCATGAAAAGACCCTTAACCATTTATGGTATACACATGTTTCATATTATGTTTTGATGTCAAACTATGGAATCTAAATTAAAGGTATTAATTGGAAGTCCTATGGATTAATAATGTATGAAACTGGGGATAAAATGGTGTAAAGTTTGAGTAAGCTATTTAGGCATAAAAAGGAATCCTTACAAGAGCTATTGTTAATGAAAAGATATTGGAATTGTATAATCTGTATCTGTCGCGCTCATGGAATAGTCGCGCTCACAACAATGCACTATAGTGGACTTTTATTTTCACCTCAATCGCACTTACGACCTTTATCACGCTCGCGACTTGCTATGTAATATGTACCCTTCTTTTATTGCCTTGCTTTTGTATAAAAGAACTTGCTATAGCATCTTAGCATCTCTACAGATTACGAACAGCACTATAGCATGCAAGAACCCATATGAGCATAGTTAAGTATGGACTAAAGAATTCATTGGATTATATGATATAATGCAATTGAATGTTAAGACATGTTGAAGAGTTTCATATGTGAGGCATGTGTTATGATGAGCAACTAAATAGGTATGTTCCACTACTTGATTGAAAAGGCATGTTATGGACACATGAGCATAGCTATTGAAAGTAACTTAAAGGAACATGAAAAGCCATATGATTGAAGCATATAAAATATGCCATAGTGATGAATCAATTGTTATATGACTATAGACACATTTTAATTACGTCATATAAGAATGAATATGTTATATGAAAAGAGAATCAATTAAAGTATTGCCTGCATATAGAGTTCAATAGTTGATAGATAGGCACCTATAGGGAATTACAGCTGCTTATAGTACAGTTACCGTTTGGGTCTTTTACTGACATAATCCCATTTGGATCATATACAGCCTCATTTGGCTTGTTAGCCCAACCCCGTTTGGGTCTGGTTTGATCGGTCCACAATACAGTGACCCCGTTTGGGTCTACAGTTTTGATATCTTCAGATATCTGTAGTGTTCAATACCTTCAGGTATTTATAGTCCTGTTGTTAGCTTATGGAACTTTAGCAAGCTATAAGAGGTTAAAAAGAGTTATTTTAGGTTATAAAAGATGGTTATAATCATTAAACTATAAATGTGCATGTTTTTATACCCATGATTTAATATGAAATTGTGAAGATCTACAAATTTCTTTCATACATGTTTTATACGAGATATATTGCTTATGACTAAAAGGAACCTGCATCATGAAAAATAATTCTATTCTATACCTTGTGTATTATCATGATGAGATATAAGTTGAACTAATCCACTACGATAATTGTTGTGTGTGTGTGTGTGTGTATTACTATGTTTCTTAAATGAGTATTGTACGAAAGGCTTGTATATGTGAATATATGTTACATTTGGTATGTTGCTTTAACGACCGTTGTGAGTGGCTGCCCATTATTTTTATGTCCCCACTAAGCTTTATAGCTTAGCATGGGTTATTTTATCCATGTAAGTTTTGTAGAATAGTTTTGCCACGGAAGATCTCTGCATTAGCACTAAGGCCAACACAAGTCCAAGAATTCAATGTAGGGAACTTTTGTAATAGTAATTTTATGATAAGTCTCATTGATAAAAGCTTATAAAGATGTATATAATATGACTAAAATGTATATTGTAATTTATATATGACAAGTATAAGTATAGTGGATGCATGATAGTAGATAATGGAATCATATGAAGCTTGACTTAACATGCATAAAGCTAAATTAAAAAGAGACTTATTGAATAGATAATTAATACCCACATAGATAAATGTTACAGCATGATATAACTATTAATATGATAAAGATTATATGAGTAACAGAATCAGACATGATTGTAAAGAATAGTAAGATATTATGGTCAATGCATTGATTAATAGGTGTATGGAAATATGGGCATTACAGACTTTGTGTTTACTGTATTCCATATGTAAAGACCCAAAATAAGCCCTAGAAGAATTCAAGGGCAATTTCACATTAGCAAAGTCTAATTAAACATTATTGGATGGATTATCATGTTTTGCTTGACCTTTTGGTGTTCTTTTGCTTATATCTCGAGTTATAAAAAACCAAATTAGATTATTACAATTGGTTTGAAAATAGACATCCATATCTAGATTTCATATGAAGAAACCAAGTTTCAAATCTATATTTAACTAGGCTATATTTAAACATAAAATTCGAAATAGTCTGTTGTTTAGTCACTAGGAGCATACCTCAGTGTTAAGTGAATATCTAAAAATATAGAAATGATTTTGAGATGATTCTTGATTTTTTGGAAACTAAAAACATATTTCAACAATTTTTTGGAAGATAACATTTGCTAAAAATGGCTTTTGAAAGGTCAAAAATTACATACAAGTCAAATTCAGAAAACTACTTGTGATAGAGGATACAATAGTCAAGTGATAATATATAGTTTGAGGGCTAAATAAAAAAGGATATAAATTTAGAGGCCAATGTTTAAATAAAGATTAAATGGGATTAATTTTAAAAAGATATAGAATCTAAGGGGTTGATTTAAGAAAAGTAAAAAGGTGAAAGCACAATTAGTGACATGCAAAAATTGTACAGAAAAAAGTGGGACATGAAAAATTTTGAAGGATCAAGAGAATTTTCATTCCATTATAAAACCTGAATTTGTGTAAATTATAGAGGTAATTATGAGTAAAAGGAGAGAGGGACGTCACTTTGAGGAAAAAAAATAAATAGAAACCAAATTACTCACTTATCTCTCTTTCTCTTAAAGAATTTGCTTTCTAACTTTCTTATAAAAAGTTTGAAACTTCTCCTTCTCTACCATAGAATCCAGCCCCTTTCACCCAAAGAACATCTTCATATTTCTATCTTAGGAAAAAAAAAGGAAGGCTGAATTTAAAGATGCTTTCAAGGGTTTAAGCAAATAAGAAGAGTGAAAGAAGATTTTGAAGAGAGTTGGAATTTCAAAAAAGGTTTGGGAACTCTTTCATTTGCATGTAATATTTTTGTTAAGAACTAAAGATTTATTACGTGTAATGAGTATCTTTGAGAATAGTATTATGTTTTATAGTAGATTTTGGTCTTGCATCTGTTTATGATGAGGAGAAATTTCATAAGGAATAAAATTACAAATTTTAGTTAAAATGCAAGCTTCCATTAAAATTCTGGGTTTGAGTTTACCTGACCTAGCTGTATTGTTTTATTAATATCTTGAGTTTTAGGATAGTAAATTGAATTATTCTAGTTGGTACGCTTTTGTAAGACATTAAGGTATATTTTTGTGGAAGGAAGCCACTTCTGAATCGGCCACTAACTTTCCTTAAAATTTCCTTGAACTTCATAGAAACAATTAATTATTGTCAAAGAAGAGATTATAGTATTTCGGGTATAAGTCATGGTAGAGGAGTCAAAATGATAGGATAAAAAATTTTGGATAAACTAGACATATAGGAACACAATTATTGTGAAGGAATGTATATCTTATTCTACAATTATTTTATTCTACAAATTTTCAATGTGACATTAAAAATCTGTCTTTGGGTTAGTTTGAGCTAATAGGAGTATTTTGCTTATAACTTGAGTTAGAAAACTTAAAATATGGTAATTCAAATTTGGATTGAATCCAAAATTCCATATATACATTTTATATGTAGAAAACAAATCCTAGATCTATCTTTAAATTTTTCTAAATTTAGTTTAAAAATCGAAATTAACTGCTGCACTGTTACTGGATCAGCCTTCTGTAATTTCAAAATATCTAGAGTTGTAGATATGATAATGAGATGATTTTTAATGTGTCAAAAAATATAATTATAGAGGAATAAGTTTATAGAAGATCATTTCTTCTAAAATTGTCATTTATTACATCTAAGTTTGTGTGCAAACTAGTCACTAGAATCTGTTCATGGAATTTTGAAATGCCATTCATATAATTACTTGGAAGAGTACTTAAATCACTTTGATAAATTATTTAAGAACTCAATTAACATGTTGTTTAAAAAGGCATATAATTAAATATATTTATTATTCTAATAGGCTTTAAAAGAGAAACTAAAGATATGTAGACTAATTTAACAATGAAGAAATGGTTTACAAAATGTTACAAGTATATAGAAAAAATATAAATACTTTAATGTAAAACTAATTATGAATTTAAAGGAACTTGTAGATATACATTTAGCACTTGAACAATCATAATAAATATTATTTTTCTTGGAAATAGTATAGTTATTATTGTATGTTTATGCTCTTATGTTATTGTGAGATAACATATAGTTATAGTGCTATGTGCTTACATGTATTTGCATATTCACGTGTGTATTTAAGATTGTATATTTATATGTCTATATATGTATGCATATATACATGTATCTATATGTGTGTATAGATATGAATAAAATATGAGCACATAAGGATTAAGTGATAACCTTGGGAAAGAGGTATGTGTATAATTGAATTATCTTTATTGAATATAATAATTTGATCATATATGTTCAACACACCAATCTAAGCTTGATAAATGATGATGTGTTATAAATATACGATGTATAGTATTGTTACACAATGGATTGTACGGATGTATGTTTATGAAATAATAATAATGTATATACATATTATTTCCATATAATTATAGTGGTGAAAATATCATAGAAAAAGGTATAGTAAAGCATGTATATACGCATATGATCATCATAATACATATGTGAAATAGTTACATTATTTATAAGGATTATAAGTACAAAATAATAATACTTAATATTGTGCTCAATATAACATCTTTATAGAAAATTTATACATGTACATATCTATGACACCATGATCATTTATATACATGAATATATATGTATGAACATCAATATGTATATGATGAGAAAATAGCAAAGTACATAATAGCAATACCTAATAGTGCATATGATCACATGTTTACAGAAAGTTACACATGAGTATGTATATGATTACCTTGTATATAGTTATATAAGAGTATACATGTGAATATATGTATATGATTTGAAAGATAAATCAAAAGGATTTAATTGCCTGCATTGAGTCTAGGATGTGGATAGATAGGCATTCCTATAAGGGTACTTTGCAGCTACTTCTGAATAGTTTTGGCATGTTTAGGTCCACTTGAAATTAAAAGTTACAGTGACCCTATTTGGGTTTAAAAGTTAGAGTTGATTTGAACAACCCCATTTGAGTTGTAGCCGACCCCATTTGGGTCCGCTTGATCTATCCAAGTTATTTTTTTGACCCCGTTTGGGTCCGCTTTACCGATTTCATACAGTTTTATCCCTATAAGGGATCACCATTTTATACCTCCAGGTATCTTATTTGTACCTTCGGGTGCCACTATTATAATCAACAGTTTTGTACCTTCGGGTGCTATCGTATAACCCGTTATCCACCTCTTTAGAATAGTGCAAGCTTTATTATCAAAGGTTAAGAAAATTTTAATAAGGCATGAAAGTTCTTAATTGACTTCATATTATTCTACATATAAATTTTCTTTTATTGCATACAAAACCCGTATATATAAGAATGCCTAATAGTAAATATATATAAGCAATACTGCTAGTATCAAAAATACATGTTAATTATTAAATGATGAATTTGCATTATATTAATACTTTGATTAAATTGATGATATATATATGTCCTTTGTGATCATAAACCTTATTTATATAGGTATGCCAATACATGATTTATGAATGAACTTTTATTAGGTTAAAGAGTATTATAATATCTAATGGATGCAACAATTTTATAATTGCATAAGCATATTGCATATTAAAGATTATAAGAGTTAGACAGTAACAACCATTGTTTTTAAAATATTTTTCTTATGATTATAATTATGTGTTGACATTGTTTGTATGTACACATTTAATGAATGTGTGTTTGTTATTTGCGGTGCGATGTATGAAAATCTAAGACCCATAACCTTGGTATATAAGAATAGTCTAGCAATGATGTATAATTGTCATGCTTAATTGATAGGCTTGTTTTTGTATCTTATGCAATATAAAGTAAGCTTGTAGTAATATAAAGATCTCATGGTATTTAGAAGTGTTGACTTGCTATTTAATTCTAATGTGTATATATCAAAGACATACAAGAATAGATGAAAAGATAATAGATAGTTATGCTTTTACGGTTTAGTATCAATTCAGAAACTAATCACATGATAATTAGTTGAATTTAAAGCCATAAGACATTGGAGCTTACATGATTATATATGGTGATTAAAGTATCAATGTAATTTTTACCGTTGAACTTTATGATTTCCGTAATATGATTTAACTGGTGGATTTTTATTCATTTCTTAAAACAAAAATTTGTTATAATTGAGGCATGATATGTGCTTGTTGATGATCATTGTGAGTGGTCATTTATCATGATTTTAGTTCCCCACTGAGCTTTATAACTTAGCACGGGTGTTTCATCCATGTAGGTTTTTGAGGTGATATCTGCTGCAGGATAACCAACTCAAATCATCGAGAGAGACTATTATAGACTTTTATTTTGGGCTCTTTGTATATAGTAAAGATTTTGTGGTATTAGAGATATTGTATGTAAAGATGTTAATTAGTTGTTATATTTTGTAAAGAGACTCTAATGTATATTGGAAAGTCTTAATAGTATAGCACTCTTATGGATTAAGTATGAATATAAGTTCTCTATATGGTTGGTATATGTTTATGTTTGCACAGTAAAACATGTGTAATGAGATGGATAAGTGATATTTATAGATTATAGGATAAGGGTGCTACAGCCATATGCGCTCTTTTTATATATGTGCATCATGCAAATACATCTTAAAAATAAAATGTGAGGAAATAATAAAGTTCGTACATCCCATTTTACGTATATCTTGTGGATAAATTCTTGGTATGCATCATTTTGACCCTTTGACTTTGCAGCCATCTTAGACTGCTCACCCTGGTGTCTTAAAGGATTAGGCAACTGCTCTATCAGGAATTTTTTAGAATAGTCAGTGTTTAGCAAAAACACAGTTTAAGGTCAAATTCAAACTCAAACAGAGCCTCCGAGCAATCAGCAAAGTACTTAGAGGAAGTAGTAATGGCAAATCCTCCATAGAAGCTGGTACTTTTAATCTTCACAATCTAGATAAAAGATTTGAAGACCTTGAAAGTAGAATTATATCGACAATAACTGAACTTGTAGCTGCACTAGGTAAAAGGATCAATGACCTTGAAAGGAAAATTGTTGCTGAGCTAACTACTAATTTAGCTTCGGTTTCTGGCATGCAGCCCTTGATACTAGATGGTGTAATACCTATAACTAATTGGTATCGTGGGCTAGACAAGGAATCAAGGGATGATCGTGAGTCCTTTAGGCATACATTTATGGAAGTAAAAAGATGCATTCCATCAATCTAAGAGGTAGAAATCACGATAGTGGCCATCAAAGCTATGACAATGTTGGGACTAGCAGGATGTTTGGTTCAGGCAAGAGCAGTAATGCTCAAAAGACAACAGGGATATCAGTCGTAGAGGTAGCTAAAAAAATACTCTGATTTGGGTAGACCTTGTCTTGGGTTCTTGAATGATTGATGAAAATAGGAAAATTGCAACCTTTAGCATTAAAACTAGCCAGGACATAGGGCTTGCCAAATTATAGGGCTGATCAGTTTTTTAACATCCTAATCTGATAACCCATTTTACAACTGAACCTAAGTCACTAGTTAAGATATAAATTCAATTGGTATCCTTAAACAGATATGTGAAGTAACGTACATATCAAGCATAATAAACACCATTTGTTTAATCACTTTAAATTCATGTTATGGTATAATTTTTTTAAACCTTTAACAATACTTAATCTCACTCTTTATCTTCATATCTTGTGTTGGCCAACCCACTTTTTATATCAAACTTGAACAAAAGTCTTAACCTGGAAATCTACAAAGATAAAACCCGTGCTAAGTTAAAAAGCTTAGTGGGGAATAATTTAAACTATGCACATTTTCTATGAAAAACATCAAATTATGCACTAGCACTAAGAGTAAATCAATATAGTTATGAGTTCACTATAAGCAACATTAGAAACCATGCTACAATAATTCTAAAATACAAATAAAACCCATCTCGCCTCTATAAGCCATGCAAAAATACTATGCTTAAGGCCATATCATGATTTACCTATGTAGCAATTAAGAAAACACATTGCGAGTTTATATTCTCTATGCATGTAAATCAATCTTGGTTACAAAAGTAACTTATATAACTTTCATGTTTTATAAGTCATATGTATAGATATTCTAGGTATTAGCAACATATAACAACTATGTTATACATCCAATCAAAATTATGTTCATAAGTTGTGTATGACTCATAATAGATTAACAGAATAACATATAAACATAATAGTGAAGTTACACCTTTTTCTATACATTTCTATATATAAAAACTTGGATTTTCATGTAAACATAATATGAAGAAGAGCAATTTACAAAGGATTATGTTTCCTAAGTCTTTTAACTTATAATAATACTTTCCTTTGACAATTTAAGCCTATACTATCAAATCATGTATATCACAAGATATCAATGATAATAAGCTTTTAATTCTTGTAACTACTCAAGGTATATTAATAATAACACAACAAAGACAAATAAATATCTCCACATAAATAAGTCATGCGATTGAATCATATACTCTGAGCATATGTACTTGAGATATAATTATCTGTAGTCAGAAATAATCATGTGGTCCAATAATAACATCTAATCAATGTATTAATAAATCTCAACCATTAACTCAGCATACATATATCATATATTTGCTTTCTTGTACTATGAGCATTTAAGCTTAAGAAAGGTTTTAAGCAATTAAAGCCAACCATATATTCAATGAATAATTGTAGATCACTATTACTTTAATACTTGTACTATATTTATATTTTAGCCTGCTTAAGCTCCAAAAGTGGTTAACGGGAATGGTAGATACTTGAGGGTATCAAAATAGTAGATATTTGAGGATATAAAAAACATAGACCCAAATGGGGCCAATAGTATGGTAGATTGGTCAAGCAGACCCAAACGGGGTTGGCTAACAACCCAAATGGGTTTGTTCATGATCCAAACCAGATCAACTGTCATTTAGATCCAAACAGGGTCAACGGTAGCAGCTGCAATATCCCTATGGTGCCTATCTATCCACAAGTGAACTATATTCGCTGGCTTAAACTATTCTCAAATACACTTTAAATTATCGAGTTACTCTTTTACAACAAAATCTTCCATTTGTAATATTATATGTAAAAATATAAAATCTTAATCGATTATAAGCATATATGAAAGTATCAAAGTCTGTTTGTGAACACATATCATGGTAGCTGTATAATTTCACAAAACACTGCAAGAGTGTGGCCTTTAATAGTAAATAGATCTCTAAAAAGAGGAACATACTTTAACCTTGATCATATGCTTAGTATAAGCGTACTGTACATGTAACCCACCTAAGGGCATGTGTTTCATCACCAATACATAATATGATACTCATTAGCATGTTTTATTCACTTTATATATCATTCCAAACATACAATATGATCTTAAAGGCATATGTTGGATATACTTAATAATAATCATGCTTGCTTAAGCATTCATAATACTTTATTTACGAAAGTGTAATCATATAAATTACATGTGCATGTACCATCACTTAAACATATTATAATTATAGGAAAACGTACCTTTATGATTTGTCGTGACTATCTTCCATACACCTTGTACTTACTTATCACATCTCACATTCATACCCGGTGGATATATACATATTAGGTACATATAATCATAACATATTATAAGGTATAAATTCACTTCCAAATTAAGAATATTACCTGCTTATACCATTCCACAGTGTTTTAATATCGACTCATATATAAGTATAGTCTATCATACTCACATATATAAATACACAAATACATATATACATATGCAAAAATATGTAAATGCTTCACACTATAGCTATAGATTTCATCATGGAGGAACATACATGTAAGCATACAATCCATAACCTATATGTCTCAAGTATGAACAAGTATTCTTGCATATGTCACATATAGACTATAGAATCTATAAAGATCTATGGCCATTCTCTACATTTCATAGTAACTCAACCTATAAACATCCATTCGATAATGCTAACATATGACCTATAGATCCCTGTAGTTAATCATATCCATACATATTCATATAAAGATAATACTTAGCTATATATGTATATTTGATCATTACAATATAGTTATTGAGGTCATTTCATCCCAAAATGATCATTCAATCATGTCCTTATATAATGATCATACTATAAATATTTTTGTCTTACATGATGACTTACTGATCTAGTATAACTTGTCTATAAATCTGATGTTCCCTACACAATATGTATATTACTACTACTTTTCTATTTTACAATCACCCTTATAGTATGGTACTGACACCTACATCTTGGTTTTACACAACCTTGCCTCCATTTACTTATAGTTTACCCTCTTTGTTCACTATTATATTCTATTAGATCACAAATAATCAGCTATATATTTTAATATGATCATATATGTGTCAAACATCTACCTTAATTAGTACTTTTTAACATGCTATCGTTAGATATCACATATTAGCATAATCATGCTATGTCAAACAAGTAATTTATTATACCTACTTAAGTGCTCATTATAAAACATGCCTCATTCTTAAAAATTTACGATATAGCTCTTCATATGTATGTGATCATGTAAAAAGATACACAATCCCTAGTGTATATATACACATGTATTCATATAGTCATATAACAACACGAGTATCGAAAATTGATCATATATCATCGTAATTATATACTTTAACATGTTATCGTTCAAGCACCACATTTGAGCATGGTTATACTAAAGCATTTCTTATTTCATAGTCTAAGTGCAAGTTCAAATAGACATTTACTCTATCATTAGAGTTCAAACATGTAAGAATAGTTGCATATACAAGATTATATATATATATAGACCTTTATCAAAAATTATATTACATGCCATATATAATTCAATGTGTTTTCATAGAGGCACATATTTAACATAACAACATTTAAACGATAATAGAAAATACATTAAAAATTCTGCCTATAAAATTATGCACAAGAGCAGCATTTTGGATCTAACTTGTGTGCCATTTTTAATTTAGAAAACGTCATTTTTAGGCAAAGTGGTCTTCTAAACACTTAATCCCCTATGTGTAAAGTTTCCAAAACATTAAGATTAATCTCAATATCACATCTATAACTCGAGATATTCAAGAAATACCATAGGCTGTGCATAAAATAAAAAATAGTTTTTGTTATCACTTATAAAATTCATAGAATAAAATGAGGAAGGAATCAAAATAACTTTCCTCTATTAAAGTTCTGCTCTTAGGTATCTAGTTTACCCAAAATTTTACAGCATAAAATTTTGACTTCTCTACCAAGATTTACGCCTAAAATACCAAAATCTGTTCCATAATATCGAAAACAGTTTCTACGAATTTCATGCTAAAATTTGATATGCTTAGAAATAAAATTAGGCATTGCTTTCTTCATATGAAATGAATATTTAGAAGTCTATTTTTCATATAATTTAACCTCATAGCAATCCAACTACTGTACATGAAAATAAATCATAATTTCCAACAAGCTATTCCTTACAAAAATTGCAATTTTAAAGATACATAGAAGAAAATGTGTACAGGTTTAGGCCAACCTTCCTTCACAAAAATTGTTCCCCTATGAGTCTATGTTGTCCATGATTTTTCCTCATAGGATTTATGCTTCTCTATCAAAAATTATATAAAAAATACATCAACCCACTCTCTATAACTAGACAACATTTCACTACGAATTTCAAGTTAAAATCAAGAACACTTAGGGACAAAATCTCACTTAGGTTTCTAATACAAGATTATGTGTCCATGTCTTAAGTTCAATTACCAACTAGAATTTCGCAAATTGGAGCTATAAAACTCGAGATAGTTTCAAAATATTGAAACTGGTTCAAAGAGACTTGATCTAGAATTTCAAATTCATTAACTTTTCTACTTTCAACTTTGATTTACATGATTTAAATTCATCTCTTCCATAGTCCAAATATTATAATAACACATTTAACATCAATAAATTCGTGCAAAAACATATGCAAAGTAGATTTTAGACTTCAATTCCTCACCTTGGCTGGAATCCATATTAATCACTTACTCTCCAAAACCTTCTTGCCTTTGTCCTTCTTTTTGTTTTCTTAAACTACAAAGAACATCCACTCTTAGAAACCAAAATTCCTCCTCACAAATACCATCAAAATCCAAGAAGAAGAAGATGAAAATCCTACCTTGCAATCACAACTTAAAGATCCTTGCATACAAAATTAAAAAGAGAAATTCTATGGAGAATGGAGAGAGAGGATTTTCAAGCTTTAAGTGAGGGATTATTTAAGAGAGTGAATGAGGATGAGGAAGAAAAAATCTGTAATCTCCTTCTTTAAGTGCCACCCCCTTCTCTCTCTACTTTCTTTCTCTCACTTTAAGCTTTTATAATGACAAGAAAAATTCCTTTCTTAGTCCTTCCACTTTTTGCATGTCACGCATAATTCCCTCTTATTTTTGCATGTTACACAATGACCATTCCTCTTTTATGTTTTTTTTAAATCAACCCCTCATTTCTTTCTTTTATTTATAATTAACCCTTCAAATGCCATATTAACAAATTAACCCCTAACTTTTCACTTCATGCTTCAATTATACCTTTAAACATTTTTATACCAAGAAATTCATAAATCAAGTGAATTTATCACTTGCCCTTATCACTATATTATGAAATTCATGCATTTTAATTAGTCTAAATCAAAAAGTAATCCATTAAATAATGCAATTTTGACTAGGGTCATTTTTTAGGCCTTATAAGTTTTGTACTTTTCACCAGCACATTGGCCACTTAACAGACAACTATCAAACTTTACGAAGCCAAATCTAAGACCTTATTAACGCCATGTAAATTATTGACCTAGAGGATAATAGAAAGAGGTGAGTTGTGCTATTGCCAATTTTTGTGTCTGACTTAAGCTTGCCAGAATGGTATGTGCTTTAAAAAGTATATGGCATATAGATACCTAGCTGTCACCCACTCAATTACAACGAAAAGTAGTTTAGAGAGCTATAAAATGTAAATATCACCACTAATCTTGGGGACACAATCCATAGATAAAAGAGCCTGAGATGTTGATAGACTTTTTGCTACATACACTTACAATATGATAGACTTTTTGCTAATGTAAAAATGTTCATATATTTCTTTAGCTATGTTAATAATATGAATCTTTCTTATGTATCCTATGTCCTATTTTTTTACATCATGCATGATAATAATTATGACAATAATATAAGACATTAATTCAATAAACACTGCTTCATTTAATCTCAAGGAAAAAGAACACCTTTATTGCATTTAATATGACTCCTGGAGTGAGATAGGTTGAAAGAATAAAATGAGAAGAAAATGAAAAATAAGAAAAAAAGTCTTTACTTGAACCTAAGCGACATATTGAGAATTAAAAAAGACACCGTAAGACATGCTGACCAAGCTTGATTGAACCACAAACCATTTAAGCAACAAATTTAAAGATTTAGTATAGAAGGTAGAAAAGATAAGATGAAAATTCAAAGCAAAAAAAATCAAGGAAACTAATGGGAATCCATTGCCAAAATTTCTTAAAGATGCCTTAAAAAAGATCGGAGAATGAGCCACAAGTTGCCAGCTCGATTCATTATCCTAAGTGAAGCATTATGGAGAACCTATATGGAAGCTTGCATGGCTAATGTGAATGAAGAAATAAGACAAAATGTAAAGTTTGAAAGATTATTCCTCTCTCCTTAACATTTAGTGACAAGCACAATGTAGCTAATTAAGATTCAACCTCAACCATTATATGTTGTTTCAAGAGAGTTTAACCATAAAAGTAGGATGAGCAAAGTAAAGTCTTCTACAACTCAAAGGAGAATATCCTGGTCAGGTTCGTAAGGAAGACAAAGGCCTATTCAACCTTCTGAAGGTTGGGTAAAAGGTTATTATTTGGAAGAAACAACTCAAATCAAGTTCTTTAAATGACAAAGACAAAGTCAAATCTTTATGCTAAAGAAGTTACTATTAGAAGGGGCAATCAGTTCTCATCAGAAAGATAAAAAAAGCATTTAATGAATCAAGCAATGCTGATAGACTAAAAAGAGTTCCATGGAAAAAAATCCAAAATAAAAAAAATCATCAAAAAAGTAAGAAAAGAGAAAACATAGCCCTAAAAGTTGAAAATCGAAAAAGACAACCTTGCTAAAATTAGGTATCCCACTAGGGCAAAAATTGAAAAAGGCATCCTAGCCAAAAATTAGAGGTTAAGATTTATAATGGGAGTCAGATGCATACTAGGGGTCACCTCCTTAAGTTTGAATGGAACATGTTTTTTTGCATTACATGTCTGGGTATAATTGTTGCTATTGTTATATGATGCATGTAAATAGAATGCATACATAAGCTAGGCATATATAAACATATGATTAACATATAGAAAGAAAATTATTACATGCATAAGGGTTATATCAAGGCTAAATTCTCAGGTGACAAAAGCAACACCTCATGTGTTAGATACTTTTTCTGATGTTCCTATCATGGAGAAGAACCACCTCTTAGTGCCTAGAAGCTTATTCTTGATGAATGTTGTAAATGGAATCCAGTATGGACCAACAGAGATAAAGTTGTGCTGCTTGAGCTAGATGAAGTAGAAATGCTTTTGCAATGTTTCTAAGGACTACAAGCACTCAAAGAAATAAGGGGTTGTCAGTAAAGACAAGGCTCAAGTAACCTCCCTTTTGAGACTCAATTTGCAACTCAGGATGCAAGGAAAATCTTAAAAGCAAGGGGGAACAACTTTAAATGAGTGAATTGAAAGCACTAAACTATAAGCCCTAACAACTACTAAAAAAGATGAACAATTGACCGATCTCCTTGGAAAGCTATTGAATGAGTGCAAAGGCCAAGATGGGCTTTCTTTCTAAGTCCTTGGGGGCATTAGATGGTATATACAGTTTACTGAGGAAGAGGTTATCTTCAGTAGAAGCACGATAGAGATTATTAGCTTCCTTAAAAGTAATAAAAAAGCTTAGAAAGATGGCAAGGAAGAAAAAACTAAAGAGAAAGTCCCTAAAGTAAACTTGCTTAAAGCCCATTTGAAAATAAATTGCTGAGGAGGGGTTTCTCATTTGATAATAGAAATTATCTGAAGCCATCAATAATGGGATTATATGAGTTAGAAGCATTATTGCCCTTGGGGGCAAAGGCAATAGAAGTATCCAGAGACTTATTATCGATAGTTACCAAGTTTATGGTGGATGCTCTATTAGAAAAAAGCACCTGCTATCTTATGAGAGCTTTGAAAGACTGAGTAGCTAATTTACCTTCTAGGTTTTATGCCTAGGGATAAAAATCCTAGCAAAGATGGTTATGAAGCCAAAATTAAAAATGGGCTCAAATAGATTGTGTTCCAAAACCATGCAAGTGATGTATATTAACACTGTTGACAAGAGACCGTGATGCTCTAACACTCAGCCTTGCTTAAGAAAAATTAAAATCCTTAGAGGAAGTTTTTAAAGAAGCTCAAGAAAGATTCATAAGCTCTTCGCATGGTCCATCAATATGGATATGGTTTTGAATAGAGGGATAGCCATGATGGTATGTATTTGAGGTGTTCCAATGAGTAGAGAGCCATAATGGTTATGGGGGAACTCATGATGTCATTTGTAAAGTTCATATAAATGACTTGGCACTCGTTAAGAAAGTTACATGTTAAAAGGTCATTTTGGCTTTCCATAGATATAAACTTCTCTTATTTAGGAAGTATATATGTTAAGGAAGTGCAACTAATAGTTTTAAAAGGGCTAGAGTTTAAAACTGCCACTATAGGAAAATGATAGCCTGATATGATGTAGTTGATGGGAGATAACCTTTCAAGGGTAAGGGACTTTTGCTATGACTTTTAGCTTCTTAAGTTGGCTAGTATGTTGTGTTACAATCCAAAATGTGGCCTTGCATGGCCTGCATACGAATAGGCATCCAAATTGCCGATCCAGGATGGTAAGCAAAAAATCTTAGACATAGACACATGAAATGGAAACAAGGTCAGTCTATTTTGAATGTTCTTTATCGTATTAAGCAGACAATAGCCATTAGTTAGGTTCTCTGGGATCAATGTCAAATCTTAGGTAGAGCAAATCAGTAGAATAACACCATCACAAAAGATGGGTATGTTAGCAGAGGATCATCTAGTACATTAATTTGGTCTTTCAAGAGGAAGGAACTGCCATGGGATACCAGTCTGGCCACCATTGATGGTAGTTCAAGTTGCTTCCCTTAGAAAGCTTTACACATAGCCTGAGATCCAAACCAAAGTTCTGGTAGTAGAAAATGTGTCCCTTAGTTACCACAAATCTTTCAAACAAAAGGCACAACTTCTGAGTAAGAGTGCAAAGTAGCAAGCTCAGCATGGCATAGCACTCAATGGGATGACTAAATGGATTTTCTTTTGCTAGAAGTGCAGCGGCGAAAAATTGTTTACCTTGAGAATAATAAGGGAACTCAAAAAGAGGGAAAAGCAGAAAAAACTAAAGGGAATAACTAGAGGAAGCTTTCTTGAAAACCAAAAGTTCTAGGAAAGATGTGCATGGGCCATCAACCAACTCACATATGAGAGGAATTTCCCTAATCACCTATGGTGTCGGCCATGAATTCATCCACACTTCTTGAATTTTTTTCATTTAATGCATACATTCTTGCATTTCATGAGTCCCTCCATTTCATGTATACATTCATACATCCATGTACATTTCTTTCATTTTTGCATTTCATTCATACATTCTCGCATTCTTGCATGTCAACATGCATTATCACACCTCTGTATGCATTCTTACATCCCTGCATGCGTTCTCACATACTACACTTCAGCATGCATTCTAGCATTTTTACATGCCTTATTGTTAACACGAACGTTCCAATGCAAATAATTTTTTGCATGTGTTTTAACACATACATTCTCCTTAGCATGCATTTTATGAATGTTTCATACACAATTTTTTGCATGAATTGGTGCAATTTTCCTTTCCACATGCTCTTCATGCATAATTCTTTGCATGTGTCTCGCATTTATAGTTTCTTATATGCATCGCTTATACAATTTTGTGCATGTTTCTTCACATATAATTCTTTATGTATGTATAATTATATATATATATATATATATATATATATATATATATATATATATATATATATATATATATATATATATATATCACTGTATATAATCTTGTAGGTAAAGTGAAAGCATGCTCTACTGCCCTTGTTTGCCTGGGCCTCCATACGCGACAACCTAGAGACTGAAAGATTTCTTATGTCAATACAATGGCTATTGTAGTGCCATTCTTTTGCCACTTTCAGGGAGTATGCCTAACTTGATTTATATGTCTAAGATTCTAACGTAATTTTTTTTTAACTTTAAATCCAAAGATCAGCACCTCTTTGGTGTATTTAAGATGACCATAGCGCTATCCTTTTCCAATTTTAAGGAGTATTTCTAGCTTAATTTCTCTTACTGAGTTATGCCCAAGGTTTTGACATAACTTTCTTTTGATTATAGGGTCAAGGATTACCACCTCCTTGAGCATTCAAAATGACTGTTGTAGTGTCATCCTTTTGCCAATTTTAATTTCAAAAACCATCATTTCCTTAATGTATTCAGGATTATGGCCACGGTGTTGTCATTTCTCAAATATAGGAAGTATTCTTATGTAAATAATTTATGCCTTAAGTTTAATTCATCTTGCCAAGCAATGTCCAAATTTTTGACATGATTGCTTCTTATTAATTTATTTTCAATTTGAAATCTTATTTCATCCGAGTAATTCTTAACTGTGAATGGGTTTGATCTTAAATTTAGAAATTTGTGTTTCATTCAAACATAAGCTAAGTATGAGGTAGTCATATTTTATCTATCTATTGAATTGCATAAAAGCCTTTGCTATATCATATAATTTCTAAACTTTGAACACTTTGGGCCAGTTTTAAAAGTTGGAAAAAAACTGTTGGCAATTGAGGCAATTGGGTAAAACTCACTAAAAGCACTAAAACATTTCTAGTTACCCATCAAAGCAACCTCGGGGTAAGACTGTAATGGCCTCAACACTAGATCAGCCACGAATAGTACTTTTCGATGGTGAATAGTGCTTTTTTGGAATGAGTACAAGGTTAAAATTTGAAGTAAAATTGAGGTCAAATAGGCCTTCAAAGGATAAAAATATGAAAAAGGCAGTGAGTCAAATTTCCTAGTAGGGAAGGTGACTTGATTTTGTATAAATTATTAAAAATAGTAAATGAACTCTGAAAATTGTCAAATTTTACATGCCTATATGAATTTTTATGTAGAACATTTTAGTGATGAGAATGGAATTTTTTGGTGACACCGGTAGTTATCGAATCAGACCAATAAGTTTGAATCGAACCAATAACGAACTCCAATTGAGTCAAAAATTTACGTGCTAGCAATTTTAGATGTGATAAGAGTGATGGAACTATTTTTGGAGTGATTTGATGGCTGAAAGAGAGAGAAATTTGATTGGGCTTTTAGGGGTATATAATGGGCATTTATAATAACTTGGGCTAAGCCCATTTGTTTGGCCCAAATTTGGGCCCATTAGTGAGGCATATAAAATCCTAAAATTTGGAAAAAAACTCTAGAATTTTACAATAGCCTCTCCTCTCCTCTCTTGGCCGAAATTATCTTCTCCCTTTCCTCTCTTTGTTTTGCTTCCTCATCACTCAAAATCTCTCATAAATCCCAACTTAGGAGTTGTAGTTCCATCTCTCTAGATCACCAAAATAGCTTATGTTGTTTGATTTGGGCAAAGGAGGTAAAGAAAACAAGTAGAGAAAGAAAAAGGGGTAAGTTGGATCTTGAAAAATTAAATGATTTAAATTGATTCTTTAATGTTTTTTCTTAGATTTTGAGGTGTGGAATTTGATTGTGAGCTTGGATTTTGCATTTGAGAACAATAAAATAAGTATATCAAAGGTTTACTGGGCGGTCCTATGTAGGTGAGCAAGAAGAGAAAGGTTTTTCAAGGAGTAAAGGCAAAGGAAATGAGGCTTAGGCTTCCTAATTTTAGTAAAAATTATAAGTGGCTAATTAATCTTTACATTTTCTAAGTTTATGGATTTTATTCAATTATGTAATTAGGGTAAAAATTTTAAAAGTAGTTAATTGATGAAATTTTGTTAGGGTAAATGAAATTAGACATTAAAGAAGATAAAATGAAAGCTTAAATAGGAGAAAGAGGATTTTTAGGTGGACTTTTAGGTTGAAAAAGGTGTATTTATATGAAATTAAATTATAGTCAATGAAAAAGAAATAAAAAGTCAACCGATGAATTTTTTGGGAATTAAAAAGATTAATAAAGTAATTATTACTGTGCCCTTAGAATTAGTCTGGCAATAAAAACTAGTTCAGGATATAGTTGGCTAGCCATAGGAACACCCTTTACCGCAGTACAAGTTATGGTGACTTGCTTTGCTATGGGTAGAATCTTTGATCTCCATAGCTTAATTGTAAAGTGAAAGTGAAAAGTGTAGTGTTTGGGAATGGTTCATCGGGAATCATTTCCCTTTTAGTGGGACTTATGGGGTCTATGTTCCGTGTATCCGGTCTGAAATTTTCTGTCGGGTCTATACTAGGGGCATAATGGAAATAAAATGATAAAGAAGTGAAAAGACAATGAAAAGTGTGAATAAAAAGTGAAAAATGAATAAAATGAAAAGAAAAGAAAGTTTAAGGGCAAAATAGTAATTTTTTTCCAAAAGTGTAAAAAGTAAGTAAATTAAGTAAGAAGTGCTTAATTAACGATAAAATAGTCAGATAATAGTTAAATTGTTTAAAAAGTGAATTTTATTGTCAAAAAGGATGATAATGTAATTTTTTTATATAAATCTCAAATTAAGTGTATAGAAACGTAAAATGCCTCAATTATTAGTCTAAAGATTACAAATAAGCTTAATAAGAGTAAATTTGAATTTGTGCAAATAAAATGAAAATGTTGTAAGAAAAAATTAAAATCGATGTTTTATTTAGGAAATTAATTGATTTTATGAATATTGATATAAGTTATTATTATTAAGAATAATAATGATAAGTTAGGAAATGTATCGATTATTAGTCACCACTGAGCATGTTAAGTGCTCAACGCGTAGTTTTTACTGCATGCAGGAAAGCAGGAGCAGGAGCAGGAGCAAGAATACAGATTGCATGACTTCTTTTAAGAATTTTTGTTGTATGATTTTGGCATGTATATATGTATCTAAACCTTACTTTTGGTTATGTAAATATTAAACCGGAGTTGTTTTGGTAAAGCTGTAATTTGGATATGAATGTGATGGAATGGATGATGATTTTTATTATTGATTGTTGTGCCTCTAAGATGCTATGTGAATTGTCTGCATTTCAAGGGGCTTGTACTATGTACAGCTGTCATATTGCAAAAATTTTATTAAATGTATAGTAAATGGGACAGTTATAGGTCATCGGTAAAGTATTATCAAAATGAATAAGTAAACGTTAATGAAGCATATTGAATAAGTTGGAAAAAAATTTTCGGCTTTTAGTACATAGGTACAGTGTTAGGAGTGATAAGGGTGTTACATTTTATGGTATCAGAGTAGTGGTTTAGATGGTTCTAAGATCGTAGTGGGTGCAATGTTTGATTTAAATTAATTAGATACATGCCAATTGTTATTTTGAGAAGTTGTTTTGGAATTAATGTATTCTTGCTCCTTTCTATTTTATAGTGAAGAGATGTCTGGAGAGCCAAGTTGCGAGGTTAGAGACAATAGGAGTGAGGCTTCCAGTAATATGGGGCAGCAGGAGGTCCCACAGTAGCAGGCACCTCTACCAATAGTGCCTCCTCCACCTCTTCCTCCTTAGCTAGATTTTCTCAATTTGATGTCAGACTACATCCAGCAGTGACTCCAGGCTGCTCAAGCTCAGGCACTACTGCCAGTGATACAGGTTCAGCCTCCTGCTCCACCTAGAAGGAAGCCTATTTTGGAGCAGTTGAACAGACTAGGGGCTGAGGATTTTTCAAGCCATGATCCCTTAACTCCAGCCGCTGCAGAGGAGTGGTTATTCAAGATTAAGAGGTTATTTGAGATCACTCACCGTCCTCTAGAGGAGAAGTTCGAGGGTATAATTGCTCTATTACAGGGTCCAGCATTCATTTGGTGGGATTCCGTCATGAGGCATACACCCGCTGACCATTTGAACTGAAAATTCTTTATTGATCAGTTTGAGAAGAAATACATTAGGGCTGAGTATAAGATTGCCATGCATGATGCCTTTTGGAGACTGAGATAGGGAAATTGCACTGTGGCAGAATATGACAGAGAGTTTAAGCGCTTGAGCGCTTATCTAGATGAGGGCTTGGCTATAGAAGAAAACTATGTCAGCGATTTGAAAGGGGATTACACATGGTGTTGAGGCAGATTATTGGGGCCCAACATTATCCAAATCTGCGGTCCATGATTGATGCAACTCTCAAGTTAGAAGCCACTCAAGTTGAGCAAGCAGAGAGACAGTCTCGATTTCAGCAGAAGAGAAAGCAGGGACAGAGCAGTGGAAAGTCGGGGCAGGGTGAAGAAGAAAAGCACAAGTGGCCACACATGGAGAAGAAGAAAAGCACAAGTGGCCACGTATGGAGAAGATAACCAGAAACCATAAATCCCGATTATGTAGACATAAATTTAAATCACAAATCTCACCATCCTACATACTTAAATGATCATTTAAGTCTCAAATCATCTTATACTCATTAAAACTTACTAGATTGAGCCCTTAATCTTACTAACAATACACATACACAAAAGAGAAAAAATATATATACAGTAACAGATGAAAACAATTCCTGCACCTTTTATTCAAGCTTCATCTCCTTCAACATCCATTGACCCTTTCTTGAGATTATCCTTCCCTCTTACACAAGAAGATAACAATTATAAACCCTTTAACCCTAAATCCAAAAGTGAAACACAAACCAAAAAGAAAGCAAGAGAGGAAAGCATCACCTTAAGGATGTTAGCTCTCAAAACCCTAGGTTTCCTCTTCTTCATCCTGTAACCATAAAGAGAGAGAGAGAGAGAGAGATCCATCAAAATGCCGATCTCCATCTCTCCCCAAAACCCTTAATTTATCGAATGAGATAAATATCTCACAAAGAGAAATTTTCAAAATGCCCTTATACATTTTAAACCTTAAAACTTATTTTCTTAACATTTAACTCCAAACTTCTTATTTAATTCAATTGCATCATTCCTTAATATTTTAGCTACACTCCAATACACATATACATATTACCAATATACCCTTTATATATCTTAACTTTATTAATGCAAAATAATCTAATTTTACCTTATTAAACGTTAGTCCTGATTAATTAACTATAATCCGGTTAACATCATGATTTGGTCCTCACCAAAGTGCTAGGCGGTTGGGTTTTTAATATTCTCAAAATGCTTTTTTCTGGGCTTCGCCCATTTATCTCTTTCAAAAAAGGGCAAAATGAGGGAATTAGTTTTGAAAGCTAGGAGTAGTCTTGAGTTTTATTGTGACACCCCAAAAACTTGAGTGGTTGGAGAATACTTTTAATATGCAAACAGTACCTTTAATTCGAGTTAGTAGCAATAAAAAAATTGTAAGGGTTTGATTTGTGTAAGAATTATTTTTAGGCTTATAAATTGGTATTTTAATTGAAATACTTCTAATAATAAATAAGTGAGGAATCAATAAATAAATGTACAATAATAATAATAATAATAATAATAATAATAATAATAATAATAATAATAATAATAATAATAATAATAATAATAATAGAAGTTGATAGATACCTAGAATTATTTAGACTAAAACACTATGGCTTTAAAGAAAAATAAATAAACAAGAATTAAAAATATAAGGAATGAAAAGAAAAAGGATAGGGGGGAAGGGGAAGTCGGCGAAGGGAGAACGGGAAAAAGAGACGGGACTCTCCACCTCGCCACAACGCCGTGCTGATCGTTCCAGCGACGGTGACCCTTTGATTCAGCTTGTCACTTCTTCAACGCTGGCATCGCCGCTCTTTTAATGTAATTCCATTTATTAGTGTGGTTAGCGGCTTCTCGATTTTCTCTCTCCTTTGTTGAAGCTTTTTTTCTTCTCTCAGGTGCCTTACGACTGCAACGGAGGCAGGCAGCACCGACGACTCCCCAAGGACAAGGCGCCGCTCTGGTACCCCTCGTTCGTCTCCAAACACCGACAGCGGGTTGATGAGAGAGAGACAGCCCATGAATTTTGCCCAATCTCCGGACAGGCGGCAAACGACGGACTGCGTAAACGCCCCTAAGATGTTGCCGGCGAATCCACCTTCAGTTGAGCAGCAACGGTGTACTCCAGTGAAGCTTTGGTCACCGGTCCCGCGAACTCAAGGATGGCAGAACCTGGGAAATGCAGAAAAATTGACATAAAAAGATGTAAGTGGCTACCAAATTTATCTCCAAGAATTTACTTTAACAAATCTTGAATTTTTTTTTTTTTTTAGTTAAAGATTGTTTTGTTGTTGTACAAATTCATGTCTATTGCTGGGTGAGTGGTGTATTGTGTTTTTGGTTGGTTGAGCTTCACCAATTTGATTTGCATTCTAAATTTTACTGGTTTGTTGATAATTAACAATTAGTATTAAAAAAAAGGAGACCCTATTGATATAAATGTGCCTTTTTCTTAGTGTTGAGCCATATTGTATATAGTGGGTTTTACTGTAATTAAATTATGATGTACGTAGTAGACATTCTGTATAAATGGTTAGAGTATATATCAAATTAAGGTTTTAGAAGACTTTATCTTAGCTTGGTAATGGAGCAGGTTACTTAATTCCTTTTGTGGATTCACTAAAAAATGCATTTAAATATACTTTTAAGTGAAGAAATCACATGCCTGAAGTTAAGTAAATTTAAAGGTAGATGGCTGGGCAACCTCAATAATTGGAAAATGGAAATTTTGCTTTTGCTGTATGATTAATATGGATGTTCTGTAATATTGTTACATAATTTATTGCTAATTTTGATAGATAGTAGAGGAGAATTGAGTTATTGTCATGTGCATGTGTTAACAAATTATTATCTATTGACAAATCATGCCTAGTTAGCTTATAGAAAGTGCATTCCTTTTTACTTCTATGATATATGTCGGTACTTTCCTATGGTTGTGCTAGGTATTATTTGCTTGATAATGCATATGAAACCCTGTGGATGAAGTGATTGAATATCCTCTTACTGATGCTATTTGATTATGAGAGGATATAGTTATAAGTTATAAAATTTGAGATATGTCAAAGGTTGAATTTATTACCTGTATGTGTATATATACCGAGACACTAATATACTTGATATGTTTTGGACAAGTAAAGAGCAAGTGAGAATATAGAACTATAAAAATATTTATATAAATAGTTATATTAAGAAATACCTAGTATAATTGATCATATGTATTTGATAACTGGTTCGACATGTGCATTAGTTTAAGGGAATAGATTAGCTTAACTATTATGAATTAATAGATCATAAGGTTAAATTAAGTGGATTTCGTTTAGTGGGTTATAAACATTATTGATCTCTATATGAGTATGTGTGGTAATCAAACTATCTAACTATGAATATATATAGGATTCATATTTTACAGATCGAAACATAAACTAAAAAGATAAAGGTAATGTGAACTTATGTATTAAATGGCTCGCATCAACTTGAAAATAAAACAACTATCTGCAATTATAATATTTTGTCTTTAAAAAGGCATACTTAGACGTATACTAATTTAACATTTCTATGTACCAACTTACGACCACAAAAATATATATATATGATTTCTCTCAAACAGGATATAAGGGTCATATGCTTATTGTTTGTTTGTGACCTTAAATTTATTTTAATAGTTCATATTAACTATTGCTCTGAGATGGTTGAGTGAAGTTTATCTTGAGAATATACTATGAAACATAATTAACTACATGCAAGGTAATATAGCTTGAACCTGTTCTGATTTACAGAGACATGTGGCTTCTATGATTTGTGTTATGTTTAATATATAAATATGATTAGGAAATTATGTGATTAGCTTGAAAGAAGTGGTTAATGGAAAAATCTGCCATTTGATGACAAATTCAGTTTGAAAAAGTAACAAGTAGAGCACTATAGTGCCCTTGATTATAAATGGCATTATTGTGAGACAAAAGAGCCGTAATGATGAATTAAATTGTTAAATAATTATGAAACATATTATGCATGCGTTAAATGAACGATATTTACACATACGCATAATGGTTTGGTTAATTAGTTAAATGCAACAATGTCATGATTATGCATGTTTTGTAAGATTTGGAATATAGGCATGATCTTTTGCCCTTAGTAAACTGGTAAATAATCCAGGATCTAGGATATAATGGCTAACCTTTGGGACACATATACTGCGGTAGTATCACGAGGTTAATGGATTGTATACATATTGGATTAGCCGGCACACACAAGTATAGTGGAGTAGCAAGATCACGGCAAGTGGTCCCTTTACCCACACTGGAGTAGCCGGATCACGACAAGTGGTCCTCCCTATCCATTAACAGCATTGGAGTCCTTGTCCCGCATATCCAGTTCGAGGATTTCCACTAGTAATTATTGAGGGCAGTGATAATTGAAATAGAGAAATATAAGGAGTATAACTAAAAGAAATAGAAAAATTTAAAATATGCAAAAGCTAAGTTACTCAGTAAGGGATAAATTAATTTATCAAACTATTATAAACTGTAAATTATGTAGTAACCTGATAGACGTAATGTTATCACCTTAGGATATAAAATAGTATTGGATGCATTTGCATAGTATGGATTTACAGTTATTAATGGAATGTCTTATAGTGCAGAAAGCAATAAACACCTAACACACTAACACTATATATATGTGTTTGATTGAGAGTTTTGTGTCATATAAATGATTGAAATGTTAATATTAGATGTTATATAAATTGTTTGTGGTTAAACTGAATCATTTTTTATATTACATATATTGTTATTGCATATAAAAGTATAGTATTAATGGTTGATATGCATTATAAGTTAAGAAACCACAACCTTTATATATTTATATTTAACACTATATGATGTATATGTATATCTGATATATATATATATATAAACATGATTTAACTATACTATTTGAGAGGTAAATTTAGTAGTTACCACTAAGTTTTTAGCTTAGCGCATAGTTTTCTTTCCACGCGTAGGTTGAAGATCAAAGAGATTGGTAACTACATGTAGGGGATTTCAAAGACCGGTCATCATCAGCCCAGTCAAAAAGCTAGATTGGAGCGTGGTGCCAAAATTTAGTTGTACCGGTATGTTTTATTTTGTTTTGTACGCAATCCAGTTTGTTGTAACGTTATTGTTATCCCATTGATATAAGGGAAAAAATTGTGTATTTGTGACAATTGTATAATAAATTTGTATAGTTATGGTTGAGAAAAGAAATATTGGTGAAATGTTAATTTGAAAGTAAAATTTTTGACTGAATGTGTATTGAGGAGGATGGGAAATTTATGTTGAAGTCTGAGTGAGGTTGTGAAAATTGATGGTTGATTTTAGGAGTGTTCTTTTGTTATCCTTTGTCTACTGGAGGTTGCCAATATTTAATGGAAATTTTGCCGAAATTTTTGGAAAAATATGGAATAGAAGTGTGGAATCTTAATGGCTTAAGAAAAATTTGTGTTGATTTGCCTGTTTATAAGTCATGGATTAACTAGTGACATTCTTATTCGCCTTGCTTAACAGATTGGATTTAGGGTGTTACATTTAGCGGTATCAGAGCAAGGTTTAGACATTTCTAGGTGTAAAACATTAGAATCTAGCTGAGATGAAAATAGTAGCACTTTGTTTACTTGTCAGTAATTCCTGATATTGGGGGCAGTGCTCTAGATATTTTGCGCATGGGGATGGGTAACATGCCTTGTTATTACACAACACGTGCATTTGCATGACATCACATACATAAAACATTTTACATACATCTCACCAGCATTACTTAATCATTCATGACAGCATAAACGTTTCTGTGCATATGCCCCAATTGAAGGGAAATTGATGGGTTACTTAATGAGTGCATTGAAGTGAGGATAAATGTGATTTATAGATAGAAGGATAATATAGATTAGAATTAGTTAGCGTAGATAGACATTAAGTGGAGGAAGTGTACATGCCAAAATGAGCATTGAGAAGGGATGTGAATTAGAAATGGAGCTAGTTTCAATTAGATCAAAGTGAAGTAGAGAGTGAAACCTCTCTCACTTATGAACAGAACTGAGAAAGGAAGTATTATTATGTTTTAACGTTTCGTTTAACTTTAAAAGTAGAAACCCTCTACCATAGAGATAAAATCAAAGTGGAGACGACATCATGTTGGTAATCATGATTAATAGCTAACTGTGATTTCCATAAGGTTGTGTTTATGAGAGAAATATGGGATGATAACCATGTAAGTGCTATTAGGATTTATTACAGTTGTCTCCAACTGTCGAGGGATTACTCTAACCACAAAAAGAGGAATTTTATGAACACAATATGTAGGAAAAGAAGCAGTTGATTGGAGATGATGAAATGCAACATCTCCCAAATTCATTGGTTAGATTTAAAGTTCTCGTTGATTCAAAGGTTGTAATTTATAAAACAATTTCTCCCAAATTATGAGAGTGTAGTATCTCTTCCTAAGGGGTTAGAATACTGTATCTCGGTTCTTATGTGAGGTGGAGCTAGAATTTGTTGATTCTAAATATTTTGTGTTGCAATAAGGAAAAAAGGGCTATTGAGAACAAATTTTCTCTTCTTCTAATGTCCTTACAAACTATACATGAAGCATTGTCATTAACAAGGAGATGGTATCCTTCATGAGACATGAGGACACAGTTAAATTATTTGCAAACTTGCACCGGGAATGCTAAATTGATTGTGAGGATTCACAAAGTTATTAAGGATTATAAAGGAGCAAACTAACCAAACAGGGAATTTGATTGTCATTGTACATGTGCAACAGCTAAATGCTAACAGATTAGAGCAATTAATGAACTCATTTGGCAAGCTGGATCTTGTTGTGATGGGAGTTCGTATAATAATTTAGCTAGTAACAATAGACCCCACCGTAATTGTGATGGTCTGAAGAGGGCCGATGTGATATACTTGTGCCCGCTCCTTTAAACAGATAAATTTTGAGAACGAAATATTCTTAAGGAGAAAGAACTATGACGCCCAAAAAACTTGAGTGGTTAGAGAATACTTTTAATATGCGAAAAATACATTTAATTCGGGTTAGTAGCAATAAAAAAAAATTAAGAGGGTTTGATACGTGTAAGAATTATTTTTAGGCTTATAAATTGGTATTTTAATTGAAATACTTCTAATGATAAATAAGTGAGGAATCAATAAATAAATGTATAATAATAATAATAATAGTAGTATTAGTAGGAGAAAAGAAGAAGTTGATAGATACCTAGAATTATCTAGACTAAAACACTATGGCTTTAAATAAATAAGAATTAAAAATAAAAGGAATGAAAAGAAAAAGGAGAGGGGGAAAAGGGAGTTGGTGAAGGGAGAACGGGATAAAGAGACCGGACTCTCCACCTCACCACGATGCCGTGCCGATCATTCCAGCGGCGGTGACCCTCCGATCAGGCTTGTCGCTTCTTCATCGGCGGTGTCGCCGCTCCTCCAAGGTAATTCCATTTTTTCTTGTGGTGGTGGCTTCCCAATTTTCTCTTTCCTTAGTCGAAGCTCTTTTTCTTCTCTCTGGTACGACTGCAATAGAGGAGGAAGGTAGTACCGGCGACTCCCCAGCGACAAGGCACCGCTCCGGTACCCTCGTTCATCTCCAAACGCCGGCCGCGGGTAGATGAGAGAGAGAGACAGCCAGTGAATTTTGCCCAATCTCTGAACAGACGGCGAACGATGGAGCACGTAAACGCCCCCAAGATATTGCCAGCGAAACCAGCTTCAGTTGAGCAGCAACAGTGCACTCCGGTGAAGCTCCGGTCACCGCTCCGACGAAACCAAGGACAACAGAACATGGGAAACGCAGAAAAATTGACATAAAAAGTTATAAGTGGCTAGCAAATTTATCTCCAAGAATTTACTTTAACAAATCTTGAATTTTTTTTTTAGTTAAAGATATTTTTGTTGTTGTACAATTTCATGTTTGTTGCTGGGTGAATAGTGTATTGTTTTTGGTTGGTTGAGCTTCACCAATTTGAGTTACATTCTAAATTTTACTGCTTTGTTGATAATTAGCAATTAGTATAAAGAAGGAGACCCTATTGATATAATTGTGCCTTTTTCTTTTCTGTATTGAGCCATATTATATGCAGTGGGTTTTACTGTAAGTAAATTATGATGTACTTATTAGATATTCTGTATAAATGGTTAGAGTATATATCAAATTAAGGTTTTAGAAGACTTTATCTTAGCTTGGTAATGGAGCATGTTACTTAATTCCTTTTGTGGATTCGCTAGAAAATGCATTTAAATATATTTTTAAGTGAAGAAATCACATGCTTGAAGTTAAGTAAATTTAAAGTTAGATGGCTGGGTAACCTCAATAATTGGAAAATGGAAATTTTGCTTATGCTGTATGATTAATATCGATATTTGATAGATAATAAAGGAGAATTGTGTTATTTTCATGTGCATGTGTTAACAAATTATTATCTATTGACAAATCATGCCTAGTTAGCTTATAGAAAGTGCATTCTTTTTTACTTTTATGATATATGTCGGTACTTTCCTATGGTTGTGCTAGGTATTATTTGCTTAATAATGCATATGAGACCGTGTGGATGAAGTGATTGAATATCCTCTTGCTGATGCTATTTGATTATGAGAGGATATAGTTATAAAATTTGAGATATGTCAAAGGTTGAATTTATTACCTGTATGTATATATATACTGAGCAACTAATATACTTGATATGTTTTGGACAAGTAAAGAGCTAATAAGAATATAGAACTATAAAAAATATTTATATAAATAGTTATATTAAGAAATACCTAGTATAATTTAAATAGAGAATATAGCAAAATTGATCACATGTATTTGATAACTGGTTCGACATGTGCATTAGTTTAAAGGAACAGATTAGCTTTAACTATTATGAATTAATAGATCATAAGGTTAAATTAAGTGCATTTTGTTTAATGGGTTATAAACATTATTGATCTCTATATGAGTATATGTGTGGTAATCAAACTATCTAACTATGAATATATATAGGATTCATATTTTACAGATCGAAACATAAACTAAAAAGATAAAGGTAATGTGAACTTATGTATTAAATGGCTCGCATCAACTTGAAAATAAAACAACTATCTGCAATTATAATATTTTGTCGTTAAAAAGGCATACTTAGACGTATACTAATTTAACATTTCTATGTACCAACTTATGACCACAATTATATATATATATATATATGATTTCTCTCAAACAGGATATAAGGGTCATATGCTTATCGTTTGTTTGTGACGTTAAATTTATTTTAATGGTTCATATTAAGTGTTGCTCTGAGATGGTTGAGCCAAGTCTATCTTGAGAATATACTGTGAAACATAATTAACTCCATGCATGGTAATATAGCTCGAACCCGTTTTGATTTACTGGGACATGTGGCCTTTATGATTTGTGTCATGTTTAATATATATATATGATTAGGAAATTATGTGATTAGCTTGAACGAAATGATTAATGGAAAAATCTGCCATTTGATGACAAATTGAGTCTGAAAAAGTAACAAGTAGAGCACTATAGTGCCCTTGATAGTAAATGGCATTATTGTGAGATAAAAGAGCCTTAATGATGAACTAAATTGTTAAATAATTATGAAACATATTATGCATGCGTTTAATGAATTAAATTGTTAAATAATTATGAAACATATTATGCATGCGTTTAATGAACGATATTTACACATATGCATAATGGTTTGGTTAATTAGTTAAATGCAACAATGTCATGATTATGCACGTTTTGTAAGATTTGGAATATAGGCAAGATCTTTTGCCCTTAGTAAACTGGTGGATAATCCAGGATCTAGGATATAACGGCTATCCATAAAGACACATATACCGCGGTAGTATCACGAGGTTAATGGATTGTATACATATTGGATTAGCCGGCACATACAAGTATAGTGGAGTAGCAAGATCACGGCAAGTGGTCCCTCCACCCCTATTGGAGTAGCCGGATCACGACAAGTGGTCCATAGAGTCCATCAACAGCATTAGAGTCCTCATCCCGCATATCCGATTCAAGGATTTTCACTAGTAATTATTGAGGGCAGTGATAATTGAAATAAAGAAATATAAGGAGTATAACTAAAAGAAATAGAAAAATTTAAAGTATGCAAAAGCTAAGTTACTCAGTAAGGGATGAATTAATTTACTGGACTATTATAAACTATAAATTAGGTAGTAATCTGATAAACATAATGTTATCACCTTGGGATATAAAATAGCATTGGATGCATTTGCATAGTATGGATTTACAGTTATTAATGGAATGTCTTGTAATGCGGAAAACAATAAACATCTAACACAGTAACACTATATATATGTGTTTGATTGAGAGTTTTGCATCATATGAATAATTGAAATATTATTATTAGATGCTATATAAATTTTTTGTGGTTAAATTGCATCGTTTCTTATATTACATATATTGTTATTGCATATAAAAGTATAGTATTAATGGTTGATATGCATTATAAGTTCAAAAACCACAATTGTTATATATATATATATATATATATATATATATATATATATATATATATATATATATATAAACATGATTTAAACTATACAATTTGAGAGGTAAATTTGGTAATCACCACTAAACTTTTAGCTTAGCGCGTGGTTTCCTTTTCCTGCGTAGGTTGAAGATCAAGGAGATTAGAAATTACATGCAGGGGATTTCAAAGACCGGTCATCATCAGCCCAGTCAAAAAGCCGGATTGGAGTGTGGTACCAAAATTTAGTTGTACCCATATGTTTTTTTGTTATGTACGCAATCCAGTTTGTTGTAACATTATTGTTATCCCATTGATGTAAGGGGAAAAATTTTGTATTTGTGACAATTGTATAATAAATTTGTATAGTTACGATTGAGAAAAGAAATATTGGTGAAATGTTAATTTGACTGATAAAATTTTTGACTGAATGTCTATTGAGGAGGATGAGAAATTTATGTTGAAGTCTGAGTGAGGTTATGAAAATTGATGGTTGATTTTGTGAGTGTTGTTTTGGTATCCTTTGTCTACAGGAGGTTGCCAACATTTAGGGAAAATTTTGCCGAAATTTTTGAAAAATAAGAAATAGAAGTTTGGAATCTTGATGGTTTAAGAAAAATTTATGTTGATTTGCCTGTTTATAAGTCATGGATTAATTAGTGACATTCTTATTTGCTTTGCTTATCAGATTGGATTTAGGGTGTTACATTTATGGCATTATCTCAGCCTACTTACCTCATAATATGATGATTCCACATCCATTTGAATATTAAGACATATGCCTACAACTTTGATGAGAAACTTAAACCCAATTTAACTCTTAAAATTGTCAAAATTAGGCTTGAACATAGATGACCTAAATCTGTCTCTGCACTTGGACCAATCTATAGTAATTTGGGTATAACTCCCTCTGTAAACCTCCTTTTTAGGTGAATCTAATTTTATTGAAACTAGACTCATTTTTTAACAACTTTAATGAAATAGTATGGCCTAATTCTAAACCTATTTTTTTCAATAATTTTTTGAAATCAAAACATCAATTCTGTCCCTAGAAATTTTCTAGGAACAGTGACATATTTTGGCCATAAATCCCAATATACAAATCCAAATTAAATGATTCTTGATTCATTGGAAAGCTAAGACAAATGGGAAAAAAATTTAGGGAGAAATGATGTCTTCTAGCCTAAAAGTTAAAATCTATTTTGGATTAAGGGTCAATTAGCTAAGAAGAAGCTGTGACTTAAGGGCATGAGTCACACCCTTGACTCACAGGTCAAGGCCGTGACTCACTTTTGAATCATGACCTTTACTAAGGGGTCAAGGCCATGACTCAATTATGAGTCACGCCCTTGACTCACAAGTCAAGGCTATGACTCACTCCAAAATGCACTCTAAACACAAGAATAGGTGAAAAAAGTTGGGCAAAAAAATCTCCTTGTCATCCTTGTCACTTGGGATATTTTTAAAGGGATTTTTAGCCAAAAAAAGGGCATATTTCCTCTTCTATCTTCTTCTTTGTCCTCTCATTCTTCTTCATCTGCTTCTTCTTCTTTTGGCCATGAAAAAACTTTAAAAAATTGCAAATACAAAGAAAAGTTGGGAAAAGCCATAGAGTACCAAATCCTTGTTCTTTGACGGAACAGACACTGAAGTTAGAAAGCCAAAGCAGGTTAGCTTAGGATTTATTCATTTCCTCATCTATTTTTTTTTAATTTTTGGGTCTATATAATTATTTAATGTTTTCTATTTAATTGTTTGTAATAACATAGTAATAAAGATTTTTTTTATTGATAATTAGGAAAATCACATTAAATATTTTTTACCTAATTAATTGGGTTTTTCTAATAAACTTGGAGCAATGTCCATTCTTTTATCCTAAAAACCACATAAAAGGATTTTTTATAAATATGCATGGGAAACCAATGTTTCTAATTCAATAAATAGCCTGATTTATATATGTCCTTTTTTCCTTGCATTATTATGCTTTTATGCCTTTTTCATTTGTTGCAAATGTCTATTTTTTGAGCGTTTAACTAAAAACTCATTAAAATGATTTTTATACAAGTTTGAGTGAAATTTTTCTATAATAAAAAGGACCAATTTCCTAATTTTCACTCACAAAATAACATGTAAATTAAGGATCTATTTATTTAATACAAATGATTTTTTACCGTAAAATTGACTAATACTATTCTTTTTTGAAGTCAAATAGGCCCAATGCCCCATTTTTTTTATCCAAAATACACCTAAAATGCATCTTTTTGTAAATATGCATGCAAGGACCGACGACCTCATCCAAATGAGCTTAATTAATTTCCCGATTTATGCATGATTTATTTTCACATGAATTCTTTAATGCTTACTATTTCATGTTTTACAACTTTTTTTTACGTGTTTTAGTACGCCTTTATTTTTCTAACATAGCTCGTGTGAGAAAAGAGATAAAATAAATTAATCACTTAAACTCATTTATATAACATTAAAAAAAGGTATAAATAGGAGTGAAGTTTAAACTATCTCTGGTTTCTGCTTCACAAGGTTAGAACTCATTTTCTATGTTTTATTGGGTGGTGACACCATGATACCAGCCTTGTGGTGCCCAGTAGATGCCCTTGTAAGTTGATCACTAACAATGAAATAAGAATACCTCGAGATGCTATCTCATACCTTTTTGAGGCCTGAGGTATCGCAGATTGGGTTAAATCTTTATCCATTACAATGTGATCGACCTTCATGAGTTAAATGAACCTTATTCGACCTTGAGCCCTAAAAAAGGCCTTCGAAAGCAAACCGGATGCCTATGGGGTTCGATGTGCGTCACATAAATATGCAAAGAAATTATGCAAATTTAGATACCCAATCTTTCTTTGGTCCTTGAGGCTCAGTTACAGCAAGCATACTATTCTTAGCAACCCATTTTTGTTTAAAAGAACTAGCATTTCTTTTATAAAAATATAATTTAGAAATATGGTCTCTTCTACTATAATAGAAACATGTAATAGAACAACTAGAATAAGAATTCACATAATAAACATTTTTATAATTTTTTTATATGTATGCTTATTTTTAGACTTAATGTTGTTTTTAAATGTACTTGTATGTGACTCATTGTTTTGTTTTTCGTTTCCGTCACATACACAAACTTTATTTCCTTTATCATTAAATTTTTTCTTGTAATGCAATATATTTTCTTTCTAAATCAGAAAATTCATTTTTCACATTAGTTGCTTTTTTTTCACATTCTCAAGTTCTTGCCTTAATACAACATGTTCTTTTCTCAATGCAATATGATTCATTTTAAGCATATGATACTTATGATGAACACTTTCAAAGCATACAATCATGTTTTCATCTTCATCACCATTCACTTCATAATTAGTTTCAAAATCAGAATAAGTTGCCTTATACATTCCATCTTCATTATCTATTTGGCTTTTGGTCAATTTAGTGGAACTTTAAGTTTTCTAATTTTTATCAGTAGAAGTGTAAACATTAGGTCTTGAGGAGGCTTTTATCAGGGTTACCTAATGAGAAAAACTGCTCCTCAAAAGACAACGAATCAATGGTTATGAGGTATTTTCTATGTTAAAACACTTTTCAAAAATGTTTTAAAATATTTTTGCTCTTAATTCAGGCACTCAGAGGTAGCAAATGGTTGAATAATGGGAAGTATTATCGATTAGGGGCTCAAAAGTAATTTTTAGCAACTTTTAACCCTTGCACACCCATGTAAGGGGATTGCATTCTCGTGTATAAGGAGAATACCCTCATTATTTGGCTTATTACCAACTTTTTTCCATTTTTTGGTTTGCACAACTGTGCAAAGGCTTGCACAACCATGCAAATAGAGAATCTTGCCTTTTTAGGCAAGTGGTCTGCAACACTTGAGTTGCATGCTCGTGCAACCAAAAAGTAGGTCAAATTTTTAGAGCCAAATTGGCAAGTTGGCTGACTTTTGGGTTTACACACCTGTGCATACTGGTTTGCACAACCGTGTAACCCTTCCTATAAAACATTTTAGTTGGTAACTTTAAAAAAGGTTGGAAAATTTTTATTGTTATTAAAGTTTTAAAGCAAAAAGTCCTTAAGTTTCAAAAGGCTTTATTTGGCATTTAGTTTTTCACCTTTTTAAATTAGTTTTGACCATTTCAACACAAAATGGTCTACGAATCTGACATTCGACAGTCTAATTGAGTAAGTACACTGAAGGTAATATAAAAAGTCTTTTCTTCTCAATCCAATTTTCTAATAGTATAAAGTTTATACATTTATCATTTCAAATATTATAAATTTTATTCATTGATTTATTCTCCATATTTTTATTATGTATATGCTCTTGCTTAGATTTAGGTTGTAAAACCCTTTTCAAGGGCATATTGCCGTGTGATAGAAATTACTAGGCTATCATTGTAAAATTCCTTTTCATCCTTTTTAGTCATTTTTCTCAAAAAGTTGATTTAAAAGTCATTTTGTGTATTTTAACAATCTCTTTTTGCTCCTTTTGGATCTTTTTGTCGACAAAGACTTTACTTTAAAAGGAAAGAAAAATTGGCCTTTTGTTTGGCCAATATGGTCATGCATCACTTGATGCACACCCATGAATCATGTGATGCATGGCCAAAAAAATGAACTTTCTTGCCCTTTTAAAAATAAATAAGTTGGACGTATGTTGTCTGAAGCGTGCTAGTGCATTTCTCAACATACAATAAAGATTTTATCTTTTTTGTCTCTTATTTTTATTTATTTCATTTTTCTTTTAATATTCATCATTATTTTTAATGTTATCATTGTCATTGTTATTTTTATGAATAACCCTTTTACGAGTGCGATTAGGCGAGTTCTACAAGTAAGTTTACAATCCCTTTTCTTTATCATAAAAAGGTTTTTTAGACCACAAATGAAAAATGTCACAAAAAATGTTTACAGTAAGATATTGGGATTTTTCACTAATAAAATTGAACCAATGTCCTATTTCTTATCCAGGACACTTACATGTAAAAATTAGCTTTTAATAATGTAAAAGGTTTTTGTATATAATTAAATAACAATGGATATTTCTTAATACAACTTGAACTAGCAAGTCCCTATCTTCAACCCATACAATGAAATGGTTCTTCATAACCCATATATAAGTACCAAAATCCTCATTAAAAAGGTTACAATGAACCACCCGATTTATAGATGTCTTTAACACTTTATTTACAATGAACCACCCGATTTATAGATGTCTTTAACACTTTATTCTATGCCATGATCTACCAATTTCCTACGTACTTAGGTGTGCCTTTAATTTCTATATTTGCTCTAATCTTGCATGTAAAAAAAGAGATAACATGATTAATTTGAAAGCCATTATGTTACATTTATCAAAAGTAAAAATAAGAGCAGAGTTTTGAACCATCTTGAGCTTTTTCCTTATGAGGTCGGAACATCATTTTTCCAATATTCCATTAAGTGGTACCCCCTTACAATTAGCCTTGTGGTGCCCAACAGATGCTTGCAAGTAGTTGATCATTAGTAATGAGATAAAGATGCCTCAAGATGCCGCCTTATGCCTTATGGAGTTTAAGATCTAGCAAATCAGGTAGAGTTTTTTTTTTCTTATTGTAAAGCGACCCATTAGCTTGGGTAGAGAGCCTCAACTTGGTCGAATCATAAAAATGGGATCAAACTATTGAAGGTCAGAGGTCTCCTTATTTGAGTTTAAGGATCCTTTGGTTTTAGGGGTGATTCAGGTAACGATGAAGAACGCGCATCATAGTGGCAACTTCATTGGGGATAATTTGAGACTTCACTCCAAAACTACTTTTGATTTATGTGATATAAAAGGCATTTGGTTAAGAAATTTTATCGCTTTTTGAAATTGCATTATAATCATACTAGAGCCTTATAATAAGTTAGGCATCCCAGATTTATAACCTCGGTAAAACACTCCCTTATTGTTCACTCAATCGAGGATAGTGTTAGGGATAATCACCAACCTATGTCTAGTACCTCTTGGTATATTAAAAGATGACCTAATTAGTCATTATGCTTGTAATAAGCTAAACCCATTAGTAAGGACCATGCTTGGGTAGTCTTGTAATTGAGTACCTAGACCTAAAGCCTATGTAGTGACATAAAAATCTCTATTAGGATGTCCATAATAATTTTACATTACTTATGATTTGGATCTTTGTGTATTAAGCATATCTGAACAAGTCCAGATGTCTGCTTATTAAAGGCCCTCATGCCCCGATAAACCCATTTTGACTTACTTAGGTCACTCAAATATGCATTGATCAAAACCTTTTTGATTGCTTTCCTTGATATGGCATTATGCTACTGGATTTTTGATGTGCACCATACATATTCATTAGGACCCCCTATTGATCCATGAATTAAGCCCACTTAGAAAGAAGATTTTGACCACGTGTGTGGGAAAAATAAGGTGGAGAGGATTCTTGCATGTGGTTATCGATGTTGCATCTCATAATCATGCATTTACTCATGCATCATGCCGACAACCCTATTTTTACAACCATAATAGAGCCACCATCACCCAAGTGGTTTCAGGGCTTGAATAGTCATTGCATTACGAAATGGTTTTCTAAGCAAATAGAAGAGTTGGTATTAAGTCAGAGTTTAGAATTGGAGTTTGAGTCAGGTATAAACAGTTTGTCAAAAGAGTTTTTAGAAGTGTATTCAAAATAGTTAAAAGGGAAATCATGTCTGAGCTCACTCCCCCTATTGGTTCCTCTAGTTTTCAAGATGTGGATAAAAGAATAGATGAGTTTGAAAGAAAGATGATGTCAATATTTGCTAATCTTATGGCTAGTTTGGCCTCACTCTCAACTGCTCAGTTGATTATAGCAGTTGTTGCTAGGGTCGAATCAACTACTGTCAAAGGAATTCTAGCAGCAGCCGTCATGACCTTTCCTTTAGCAGCTGGTGTTAGGAATATGGCTACGTGAGGAATAGAAGGAAATGTCACCTGAAGTGGTCCTGAATGTGACTTTATAACTAACGAGGAGAAGAAATTACAGGGCCTACAAGTACTGAGAAATATTATCCCAAAGGAGGAAACCCTGCTATGAAAAAATGAAAGAGAAATTAGAGCTTTTGACTAGGATACTGTCAGTAGAAAATGGAGTCAGCCCTTAGGATATTAATTTGGATGGTGAAGATGCTTTGCCCAGCCAATTTAAGATGCCTGATTTGATGAAATTTGACAATACATTTGACTTAGTAGCTCATATCAAATAGTATGTTCTACTTATGAAAAGCACTACCCTTACCAAGAGGAAGAAAGTGGACTTCTTCAGCCTTAACCTTGTGGGACCCATTGTTGACAGCTGTCATAGTTTGGATAGAAGGACCAAGGAAGATTAGGAGAGATTGACGAAGGAGTTCTTTAAGCAATATAATTGTAACACCTGTATGGAGGTCACTCGAAAGATTTGGAATTGTTATAGTAGAAACCTAGAGAGTTTTTCATTAGTATCTCACTTAATGGAGAAATAGAGTGATAGAGATTAAAAAGAAGCCTAACACATATGAGCATATTTGATTATTCATTCAAAATACTAGTCTTCATTTGAAGAAGGGCCCGAAAATGAAGGGATTAAAAGACTGGGAGTCCATGAAAGACATAATGAATGAAGCTGAAGGAGAATATCTAGCAAAGAAAGCTGGTGCTACAAGTTTGAACAACGGGGGTTATAGTAACAACAAACGAGGTTTTGAAAGCTCGGGTTTTGGTAAGAGTACTAATAACAATAGTGGTAGTAGAGGCAATAGTGGAAGAACTGCTGAAGTGTTGACCTCAGGGGTAAATCAAGGGCATTACACAATAGATACCTTGAGGGACTGCATCCAAGATTTGACTGATTTTGAATAGATACCTAATTTGGAGAAGAGAGCGAAGAAAAAAGAGGCTTACCACGCCGTGCTACCACCAATGTTCATGGTTGGATTTGGATTACCAGAATGATATGTTCTTAAGGATTTATACAGTAATGAGTATTTAGCTATCACTTGTAAGGCTCAAGGAAGTGATGACAGCTTAGATGCAAGCACAAAACAATCAACAAAAGTAAAGGAATCAATTCAACTAGTACATATATGGGATACAGATAGTGAAGCAGGCTTAGTTAAGGCTTTGGAAGAGCTTAAAGACTTGTGGAAAACTGATGAAGATAAGAAGGAAGTGGCAAATGAAAAAGTGGTTCAAGACGTCACTAGTAGTGGTAGGGTCATGCTTGAGGTTAAGAGGCAATAGGAACCCACTACGACCACAAACGAAAGAGTCATAAAGGATAATATGGTTCTAAAGTAACTTAAGAAAACACCTGCTTAAATTTTGATCTGGGATTCGCTAAGGCAATTACGTTTCTATAGGCAAAAATTGGTGGAAGCTTTATGTGAATTAACTATTGCTACTACCATATCTCATTCTGTGTTGCTAGATATTATGAAAGAAAATTCTAAGGAGAAGATTGTGTTCACTAATATGAACCTGCCTCTAGAAGGATGCGAGCATAACCACTTTTTGTACATTAGGCCTGAAGTGAATGGTAAGCATAATGCATGTGTAATGGTAGATGATGGCTCTTCTATTAATGTATGCCATTTTATAGCAATGGTGGCCTATGGTATCGATGAAACCATACTCACTAAGTCTTGACTCACCATAACAGCCTATGACAACTCTAAGAGGCAAGTTGCATGCACTTTCAGAGCAGTAGTAAAGACGGGGCCTATTGAGAAAGTGGTAGAGTTTGCATTGTTACAAATACCAGCTAATTTCTCTCTGTTACTAGGGTGACCTTGATTCCACAAACTAGGAATGGTTCTTTACACCCTTTCATGATGTGCACCAAACCCTGTAAACATCTGGTGTGCTCCTAATAACCCGCTTTTAGGACTCAAGACCGAATGAGGTTTGTTTAACTCATGAAAGCTAGTCACTTCGTAATGAATAAGGTTTCATGAACATGCAATACACTCAGGCCTCCAAAAGGCACGAGACAATGCATTAGAGTAACCTCCCCTATTTACTAATGACCAACTTATGAGGGCATTTGCTGGGCACCACAAAGCAAGTATCACAGAGTCGCCACGTAATAAAACATTAGGAATGTGATTTCTAACCTTATGAAGCCAAAACCAAAGAGAGTTCAGGAACTCACTCCTATTTATACCTTTAGTTAAAGTCATATAAATGAGTTTTAATGATTAATTTATTTTATCTCTTTTTTCATACAAGTTCTTATAATAGAAAATAAAGCAAACTCGATCACATTGGGAAGTCGTAAAGTAGTTAAGAATAAATGTAAAAGTAAATTCATATATTAATTGGGGAATCAATTAAGTTCATTTGGATGAGGACATCGGTCCTTGCTTGCATATTTTCAAAAAGGTAGTATTTTGAGTCTATTATTTGATGAAAAGGGTAACACTTGTTCCCTTATGACTTTGAAAAGAATCGTGTTTAATTTTAAGGTAGAAAATAGTTTGATGTATTTTTATATTATCATTTAAAAGAATCAATATTTCATAATAAATAAAGACATAAAAAATAATAATACAAGTAAAACATGTATAAACCGGGATATTGATTAATTAGGAACATCAATTCCCTCATGCATATTTATAAAATTCTTTCATGTGATTTTTGGAAGAAAATAGGACATTGGTCCATTTTATGCGAATAATCCAATTAATTAGGTAAAAATATTTTAGGTGTTATTTTAAGTTAAAGTGTGCAAAAAACTATTTTTTACTAACTATTACAAATCGATAAAAGTTATTAAATAATACATATTCGAAAATAAAGGCAAAAATAAATCCTAAACTACCTTGCTTTGCCATATTCTCCGATCCGACCCAGAATGGAATTATACATATAAAAAATATGACAAGAGAAAAAAAATAATTAGTGCATAATAACGAAAAAATGATAATAAAAGTAAATAATAATATTAAAAATAATATTTATAAATTATAAATATTATCATTAAACAATAAAAAAACATTAATAATAATATAAACAATAATAAAATAACCACAAATTAATAATATCAAAATTATAATAATAAAATGATAAACAACATTAAAATTAATAACAACAACATCCAAATTACTAGATCAACAATAATCAATAATATTAAACATAAAATTAATAACAATAAAAAGGATAATAACAATAAAAACATTAACAAAATTAACAATAAACACTAAAATTAACAATAATATTAATGATTTAAAAATAGCAATAATAACAATAATACAAATTAAAATAATAAACTTGGTAAAAAATATAATTAAATATTAAAAAACTAATAAATTAGTCTAATATATTAAACAAACAATTTACAAATTAATAATTAACAAAATTTACACAATGAATAATATAATTACACAAGCAAATAATTAACAAATTAACATAATAACACAATTAATTTATTAACCAATATAACAAATTACAAATAATTAACAATTAATTAGCGAATATGTGAAATTAACAACATATTCCAATAGATCTACAAAATTAACAAAAAATTAAACTAAAAAATATTATTTGTACAATTAATTAAAAATTAGCTATTTAAATTTGCAGGCTCGAGAATATTACCTTCAGTATCGGTTTCATCACAGGAGAAAGATTTAGTGCTTTATGGATTTTTCCTGATTTTTGATGATTTTTTGGTATTTTTTGAAGCCAAAAATGTTGGTTTTTCATGGAAATGGAAGAGATAAAAAGCAATAAGAAGAGGAAGAAGAAGAAGCATCAAGAGGAGAGAGAGAATAATCAATAGGATTAGTCTTATAAACCCCTCCTTATCCCAAATGGGATAGGATTAAGGGGATATTTTCCCCAGCTATTTTCCCTTACTTTCTGGGTGTGTTTTTCCATTTTGGAGTGAGTCAAAGACCTGGTCCATGAGTCAAACAATGACCATTATCTTTGACTTTTACCTCTTTTCCTCAGCCAACTGACATTTGACTCAAAATAATTTGCCATTTTTGAGCTCGAATATGACATTTTTTCAAACAAAGTGTATTCTAAACATATTTTCCCCTATGTTTTAGCTTTCCAATTAATAAAAAATAAATCAATTGGGATTTATAGATTGGGATTTATGGCATAAATACTGAAGACTACTCCTAGGAAATTTTCAGGGATAGAATTGGTATTCTGACTTTGGAAAATTTCTGAGAACAATAGGTTTAGAATTAGGTCATTCTCTTTTCTTGAAATTTTCCCCAAATTAAACCTAGTTTCTATTAAAATTGGATAATCTCTATAAGAGTTCTATAGAAGGAGTTATGCTAAATTACTAAAGATTGGTATGGGTACAAGAACAAATTCGGATCATCTATGTTCAAGCCTAATTTTGAGAACCTTAAAGGCTGAACTGAGTTTTAGGTGTCTCATCAAAGTTGTATTCCCATTTCTTAAGATTCAAATGGCTTTAGAATCACCAATTATAAGGTCTGTAGGCTAAGATAAAGCTGAAAAACTCCAGACTGCCCCAAGTTTAGAAAATTAATTTTTTTTGTTTTGTACTATTTGGAAGAGATAGAGAAAAAATACCCCAAAAAGGATTTTTATACATTTAAAACCCATAAGAGAGATCAAAAAGCACTTTGCAAACATGAAATCCAGGGAGAAAGCCTGGCACCTTTGCTCTTTGTCTATTTATGAGAAATCATTTCCTTTTTAGGTAACTCTGATCAAGAGCCAACTCAGGACCCAGTGTCTATAGCTGCCCCTAATTTTGGGGAACTTAGTGCACTAGTGCCTAAGTGAGCTAAAATTTAGAGTAAAGAGTTAGGGATATATACTTGAGGTGGCTGTCTCTTTAATTGCGAAGGTTTGGTGATGAGGCAATCAATATAAACTTGTCGATAGAAGCCACACCACACAATCCTCACTTTAAGCTCATTACTTGGTTATCTGTAGAAAATGTCTCTCAAAGAGTACTTTGGATCTTTTGCTCCAAAGAGACTTTGAACACCTCTAAAAGAGGATTTGGAATTTGTTGGCGAGCTCTACTATTTGTAGCAGTGTTTGGACTTAAGCTTTAAAATTCTAATGCCTCTCAAAGAGGACTTCAAATTTTAGTTGAGTTTGCTCCAAAAAGACTTTGAATTTTGGTTGTTTTGCTCCGAAGACACTTTGAATTTTAGTGGTTTGCTTCGAAAAGACTTTAAATTCCTTGTGAAGAGGACTTTGTGCTCATAAAAAGACTTAAAATACCTTGAAGAAGGTCTTCATAGTACATATAAAGAGACTTGGAATGCCTGGAAATGCCTCGAAAGAAGGTCTTGAGAGTGCTCACAAAGAGTCTTGGGCAATATGAGTATAGGATTCTAGAACATCAGATTGTGTCGTGTTGGCCTAATGTAGAAGTTTCTATTTTCTTATAGATTAATGATGGAGAATTCTTCTAAGGATGCTGTAGAAGAATCGGCTAAAAGTAACTTGCTGGTTAGATCAAATCCTTATAACCTAATGACTTCATCCTTTTTCTAAAATGAAATTCCTGTTGCTATTCCTAGAGAAGCCTTGTTAAAAATTTTTTAGGATATGGCTCAGATTCTGCAAAGAATGACAATGCCCATAGCTCTAATATCTAAAATTAGGAAGCATGGGGCACAATAATTTTTGGGCACTAATTTAGAACAATCTGAAGAAGCTGATTTCTGGTTGAAAAGGTTGGAGAGGATATTTGATGAAATTAACTATCCTACTAATTATAAAGTATCTTGTGTTGTGTTCTTACTTCAAGACATGGCTTATGATTGGTGGAAACTGGTTTTAAGACAACCTCAGCTACCTGATCCATTTACCTAGGAATTCTTTAAGGCAGAGTTTAGAAAGAAATATATTACTGAGGCATACAAGGAGGAAAAATTAAAGCAGTTTTTGAATTTAAGATAAAAAGTTTTATCTGTGGCTGAGTATGAAAAGGAATTTAGCTGTTTATGCAAATATGTTCCTCAGGAGATGTTAACAGGAGTTTTTAAGTGCAGACACTTTGAATATGGGTTGAATGATCGGATTAAAGAAAAATTATTTGAATTTACATCTCTCAATATGGTGGATTTTAATCAACTGGTTATAATTGCCATGAAAGTTAAGAAGTATGAGATAGAAAAAAGAAAGACAGAGCAGAAAAGTGGCAGTTCTAGAGGAGGGTCTTCCTCGTGGAAGAGATTTAAAGGAGCTCAAGAAGGTAAGCCCGCAAAGGCTATTTTTAGCTATGCTAACAAAAGAAAGAAATAAGAATCCTCTACCAAGTTTAAATCCGAGAAGGAAGCTTTAGGAAGATAGAGTGGGGGTTAAGTACCTTAATATCTACATTGTTCTAAGGATCACTGGGGTAAGTGTAGGAAACTATATGGAGAATGCTTTAGATTTGGCAGTACTGACCATTTTATGGCTAATTGTCCTTTGAAATGGGTCCAAGGTTTTAAGCAATAGGGTAGCAGGGGAGCTTCTAATACACCCCTATCTAGTAGAGGTAGAGGCAAAGGAAGGGATGGATAAAATCATCATGGATCCCAGTCCTAAAATGTGTCAGAAATAGTTGATAGACCTTATATTCAAATGGTTTCTAGTCAGGCTTATGCAATGAAAGCTCGTGAGGAATAGAATGCTCAAGAAGTTATAACTGGTACTTTTTCTCTCTATAATTGTGATATACATGCACTTATTGATCTTGGCTCTAGTCATTCTCATATTTGTATTGGAGATTTGGGTAGAGATATGTCTAAAATACAACAGTTAGATTTTGATGTATGTGTGTCTAGTCCATTGGGACATAGTGTAATAGTCAATAAAGTATGTAAAGATTGTCCTATAATAGTTCAAGGGAAAGATTTTTTAGCAAATTTGATTATGTTGCCTTTTCATGAATTTGAAGTAATTCTGGGAATGGATTGGTTATCCAAATATCATACAGTGGTGAATTATGAAATGAAAATAGTAACTCCCAGGGATGATGAAGGAAAGGAAGTGGTAGTAGAAGGTAGTTGTTATAAGCTAATGACTAATGTTATATCGGCAATGCAAGCCAGACATTATCTTAGAAAAGGATGTGAAGCATTTTTAGCTTTAGTCCTTGACTCAAAAAGAGATATAGTTAAGCTTGAGAATATACCTGTTATGAATGAATTTCCAAAAGTATTTCCTGAGAAATTGCCTGGTCTTTCTCGAAAAAGAAAGGTCGAGTTGTCTATTGATCTGTTACCTGGTATAACCTTGATCTCCAGGGTAGCATATAGAATGGCTCTATCTAAATTAAAAGAGCTAAAGGTTCAATTACAGGAATTGTTAGACAAAGGCTTCATCAGACCTAGTGTGTCACCTTAGGATGATCTAATTTTATTTGTTAAGAAGAAGGATGGATCGATGAGAATGTGTATCAATTATAGGCAGTTGAACAAAGTGACAGTGAAGAACAAATATCCTTTGCCTTGAATTGAGGATTTGTTCGATTAGTTGAGTGGTGCTGGTGTGTTTTCAAAAATAGATTTGTGATCAAGTTATTATCAGCTTAGAGTTAAGGATGGGGATGTTCCCAAAACTGCATTTAGAACTCGTTATGGGCATTATGAATTCTTAGTTATGCCATTTGGGTTGGCAAATGCACCTGCTGCATTCATGGATCTTATGAATAGGGTATTCAAACCTTACATGGATCATTTTGTTGTAGTGTTTATCGATGGCATATTGGTTTACTCTAGTAATGAAGCTGAGCATGCTGAACATCTGTGGATTGTGTTGCAAACATTGAAAGAAAATTAGTTGTATGCCAAGTTAAGTAAGTGTGACTTTTGGCTTAATAAAGTTTCTTTCCTAGGTCATGTTGTATCTGTTGAAGGTATTAGGGTTGATCCAAATAAAATTGAAGCTATTGTTAATTGGAAACCACCCAAGAATGTACATAAAGTTAGAAGTTTTCTCGGGTTGGTAGGTTATTATCGTTGATTTATGAAAGGGTTTTCCGTCATTGCTTCACCACTCACTAAGCTATTAAGGAAGAATATTAAGTTTGAGTGGTCTGATTGTTGTCAAGCAAGCTTTGATCAATTGAAAAAAATGTTGATTGAAGCTCTAGTGTTAACTCAACTAGTGTCAGGAAAAGAGTATGCAATGTACAACGATGCCTCTAAGATTGGATTGGGATGTGTATTAATGCAAGATGGTAAAGTAATAGCTTATGCATCTAGAAATTGAAATAGCATGAGCAGAACTACCTGACTCATGATCTAAAATTGGCAACTGTGGTTTTTTCTTTGAAGATTTGACAACATTACTTGTATGGGGAAAAATGCAAAATTTATACTAATAATAAAAGCCTCAAATACTTGCTTAATCAAAAAGAGCTTAATTTACGGCAACGAAGGTGGTTAGAGTTATTCAAAGATTATAATTGTATGGTTGATTACCATCCAGGAAAAGCAAATGTGGTTGCTGATGCATTGAGTCATAAGACTATAAAAGCATTCATGTTAAAGCAATGCATATGGAATTTTGCATCGAATGGTGCATTATTAGCATAGTTTAAAGCTAGGCCCATAGTTAGGCAAGCAGTGTTAGATGCTCAGAAGGATGATGAAAAGTTGCAACAGATTGTGAAAGTAGTTTGTGAAGAAGATCGATAAGATTTTATAGTAAAAGAAGATGGAGACATATAATACCATAACAGGTTGTGTGTTCCTGATGACAAAAGAAGTGAAAAGAATACTATTGCATGAAGCTCATAACACTACATTTACTATACATCAAAGCGGGAACAAGATGTATCAAGAGTTGAAACAATTTTACTGGTGGCCTGGCATGAAAAAGGATATTATTGAATATGTCTCTAAATGTTTAACATGTCAGCAAGTGAAAGCAGAACATTAATTTCTTTCAGGTCTTTTGAACCCAATTCAATTTGCCTCTTACTTAAAGAAGATATGATGCTGTCTGGGTAATAGTAGATAAGTTAACAAAAGTAGCTCACTTTATACCGATTCAAATAGATTATTCTATGGGTAAGCTTGCAGAATTGTATGTGAATGAGATTATATGGTTACATGGTATACCGGTATCCATAATTTCTAATTGAGATCCAAGGTTTACATCAAAATTTTGGCAAAGTCTACAGTAGGCTTTGGGAACACAACTCAAGTACAGTACAATTTTTCATCCTCAAATGGATGGGCAATCTGAAAGGGTTATTCAGGTTCTAGAAGATATGATAAGGGGATGTGCTTTGGAGTTTTCTAGAAGTTGGGACAAATATGTGGCCTTAATAGAATTTGACTACAATAATAACTATCAGAAGAGTATTCAAATGGCACCATATGAGGCTTTGTATGGTAGGAAATGTAGAACTCTAGTTTGCTGGACTGAGTTGATTGAATGCAGAATAATCATTCCTGACCTTTTTAGAGATACTGAGGAAAAAGTATAAGTTATCAAGTAGAGGCTGAAAGAAGCTAGTGACAGACAAAAATCCTGTGTTGACTTGGAAAAAAGGATATTGAGTATCAAGTGGGTGATAAGGTATTTCTAAAGGTATCTCCATGGATAAAGGTGCTTAAATTTGGGAAAAAAAGGAAAACTCAATTCGAGATTCATTGGTCCATATGATATCCTTCAAAGAGTCAAACCGGTGGCTTATATATTGGCTCTTCCTATGGAATTAGTCAAGCTTCATGATGTGTTTCATGTGTCCATACTTAGAAGATATCGCTCGGATGAATCACATAAGCTGGAAGTCCAAGATATTCAAGTACAACTGGATTTTGCGTATGATGAGAAATTGAAAGAAATCCTGGCTAGGGAAACCAGACAATTGAGGAACAAGCAAATCCCTCTGGTCAAAGTGCTTTGGCAATATTATGGTGTACAAGAAGTAACTTGGAAACCAGAGACAACCATGAAGGAGCAATATCCTTAATTATTTAAAACAGGTATGAATTTCGAGGATGAAATTCCTTAATGGGAAGATATTTGTGAGACCCCTAACATAATCCTAATTGAAATTTCAGGCTTTTAGAGGATTTTATTTAATTGAGATTAAATTAAAATGTGAATTTCATATAAGGTTTGGGGCAAGTGATAAATTATTAATATTATATTAATGGCGTGAAAGAAATTAAAATTATTATTTTAGGTTTAATAATGCTCAAGGGTGTAATTGAAGCATAAAGTATTAATTTAGGGGTCAAATTGTAAATATGGCATTTTAAAGGGCCAATTATGAGTAAAGAATGAATTTAGTGTTTGATTTAAGAGAAATTTAAATTGGAGAGGCCAATGTACTTCATGCAAGAAATTAAAGGGTTTTGATGGGACATGCAAAAAGTTAAGGGATTTAAAGGGGGATTTTCCCTTGCCATTATAAATGGTCATTTTCTTGACGGAGAGAGAATGAGTGGAGAGGGCTAAATTTTTCAAGTGAGAATTCTAGAAATTTGTTTCTCTTCCTCATCCATTTTCCTTGCTCTCTTAAAACAAATCCAAGTGTTCTTGAAGAAATCTTTGCATGTGGAATTAATCAAGGATAACTAGTGTTACACATTAAGGTAAGGAGAATATGAGCATTTTATTCTTCTTCTCCTTCTTCATCTATATGGTAGGGTTTGTATACTTTGATGGAGAGGAAATTCTAGAATTTTAATGCAAGTATATGTGCCATATTTGTAGAGGAAGATAGTAGTAAGAGGAATAAGGGCAAAAGAATCTTGAAGGAGTAGGGATTCCTAGTGGTTTTGGCCAAGGTATGGGACTTGTGTGGGTTTGTGTTTATATGGATCTTCTTACTCTTTCAAATGCATGCAAATTGAAGTCTTTGGCTAGATCTAGAAATGTAAATGCATGTCAAAATGATGAAAGAACTTAGAGTTCATTGGGGGATTATTCCCTAATAGCTTAACATAGTTGTATAATCATACTTTTAAAGGGAGGGCCTAACACGAAAAGACCCTTAACCATTCATGGTATACACATGTTTCATAATATGTTTTGATGTCAAAATTATGGAATCTAAATTAAAGGTATTAATTAGAAGTGCTATGAATTAATAATGCCTGAAATTAGGGATAAAATGGTGTAAGCTTCAGTAAGCTATTTAGGCATAAAAAGGAAGCCCTTACAAGAGTTGTTGCTAATGAAAAGATATTAGAATTGTATAATCCACATCTGTCGTGCTCGTGGGAATAGTCGCACTCACGATAATGCACTATATGTGGACCTTTAATTTCGCCTTGGTCGCGCTCATGACAATGCACTATATGTGGACTTTTATTTTTGCCTCGGTTGCGCTCACGATCTTAGTCATGCTGGCGACTTGCCTATGTAATATGTACTCTTCTTTTATTGCCTTGCTTTTGTATGAGATAATTTGCTTTACCATCTTAGCACCTCTATAGACTATGAATAACACTATAACATGCCAAGAACCCATATGATTATAGTATTGATATATGTATAGTTAAAGTATTACCAAAGAATTCATTGAATTATATGATAAGATGCAATTGAATGTTATGACATGTTATAGAGTTTCATATGTGAGGTATGTGTTATGATGAGCAACCAAACAGATATGTTCCACTACTTGATTAAAAAGGCATGTTATGCACACATGAAATAGCTATTGAAAGCAAGATAAAAGAACATGAAAAGCCATATGATTGATGCATATGAAATATGCCATAGTGATGAATCAATTGTTATATGACTATTGACTCATTTCAATTGCATAATGTAAGAATGAATATGTTATATGAAAATGAGAATCAATTAAAGTATTGCCTGCGTATAGAGTTCAATAGTGGATATATAGGCGCCTATTGTAGCTGCCGCCATTGACCTTTTTAGGTCTAAAGTACAATTGATCCTATTGGATCATGCACTAACCCGTTTGGGCCCACAGTTTTGATATCTTCGGATATCCACAGTTTTGATACCCTCGGGTATCCACCGATCCCATTATCCACCTTTAGAACTTAAGTAGGCTAAACTAAAGTACTAATGTTTCACAGTTAATTATAGTATAATTAGTGCATCTTATATATGGAATAACATGTTTAACTATGGTTTCTAATGCATGTGTTATATTACATATATTATGTACAGATTGTTTTTTTTTTATAAATTGTTTAAATTCATGTATGCTGAATTAAATGTATAATTACAATGTTATTTAAGGTATTATGTTATATTATATACTTATTTCCATTATGTCAATTTTAATATTTACAATTATCATATGTTATATGTTTTCGACGACCACTGTGAGTGGTTGTATTTCGTATTTAGTGTCTCTACTAAGCTTTATAGCTTAACATGGGTTATTTTATCCATGTAGATTCTATAGTCAAGACTTTTTGCATATACAAGCTAACAACAGTTCATTGAATTTGATGTAGGGAAATTTTAACTAATTTTGTATAAGTTCTTTCACATGTTCAATATGTATAAAAAGCTATTTATTATATGCATGTCATATAGAATTAGATGATGTAATAAACTCATCAAAAGAATGTTAGTATATGCATGCATATAGGAGCTAGAATTCTTATATATATATATATATATATATATATATATGCTAGATGAATGCTGAATGTTATGCATGACTACAAACATATTAAGATAGTTGTATCATGCATGAATATGTTAAATGTGTTGCATGATGAATATTTGCGCAAGTAATTAAAAATATGGAAGGTGTGGAAACACTTATTTGATATACAGGTTGTCTAATTAAATGGACCATTTGATATGATTAACGTTGATTTAATTGGGTTAATAAGCTACAACAATATGACTAAAAGGTATGATATGATATATGATAAAGGCACTAGAATAGGGTATTTCAAAAGGGGTCAGCCCTTTATGAATTCCATTAATGATATCAAAGAGTCGATAGTCTCCCAAGATGCCAGCCTCACTGGTAATACACAGATAGTGGGCCGGACATATAAAAGGGGTCACACAGATAGCATAAGTCTCATTACCCTTGAAGTAGTACAGGCTGTCAAAGAGGATATTAAGCATCACAGGCTCCGACGGCTTAGTAAGGAGTCTTTAATTAGAATGACGGATCCCAAAAGCATGGACCACCTTTTAAGGGTTACATGGGATGTAGTTGGGCATATATGGAAAGGTACTTGGTGAAAAAAGGACACTAAGGATGGCCGCAAACTCCTCATTTAATAGGCATATTTTGACATTATTGAAGTAGAAGACATGAAAACGAGGGTCCTAATAATGAGTTGATACAACAAGTAGGTCCTCATCTAGCTCCACTCTTTGAAGGAAGTGCAGATTAGAATAGGGAGACAAAATAGGATTGTCCCAAGTTGTATAGTCATTAAGCAATAGAGCAAGCCTTTCTATAAAAGGAGTCATTGTAAACAAAATGGAACAAAAGTTAAGGAAATGTGAGGTAAAAGAGATAGGAAGTGAAGAAGGCATAGTGGATGTAAGTAGAGAGTAAAAAGCAGCTAAAAATTTAAAAGGCCCTTTATATGCCAGTTTGCACGACCGTACAAACCTGATTGCATGCTTGTGCAAGAGGCCCAGTTACCACCTGGTAAAAATGAACAATAAAAAACATCTTTGCATGTCATCCACCTCATGCTGCATCATTCCACCCTCATATGCATAGTTCCAGAACATTTATTTTGTAGAAAATTTATCCATTTTCAAACTTCAAAGTTGGCTCACTATTCAAACTTATAATTGTTGTCAAGAAAGCTCAATAATTAAGGGAGTATATTTTGCATGCATATCCGGTTATGTGAGCATCGTGGAATAAATAAAAATGAAAATAATAATAATAATATAAAATAATAATAGTAGAAAATTAAGTAAGTAATGCTAGATAAAAGTAAATATGAAGAAATTTTGAGCATAATATGTAAATATGAGAACAGAAAATAAATTTCTTAATAGTACACTTGTGTAAAAATGAGTTCTTGTAAATAAGTTGTAAATAAAAATAATTTTTTTAACTAGATAAATTGTAAAAATTATAATTCTTAGAGTCATTTTGAAAAAAAAACAATTGGAGTTATTTTGCATGAGTTTGGGACAAAACCCATGCAAAAACACTATTTACATAGGTTTTTACATGTAATGGAAGGGTTTACATTCAAAACTTTTCAAATTACTAATTTTCAGCCTTGCATGCCTATGCATGGCTTTTACACACCCTTACAAAGGTTGCACAACTGTGCAAATCTAATGCATACCCGTGTAAAGGCTCAGGATATAAGTAGCCAGCACTTTCTTCCTTTTTTTTCTCTTTCTTTCCTTCTTCTTCTTTTTTTTTCCAGTTCCAATGTTGTACAGTCTAGTTTTTTACACTTTTCTCATCCATTTGATGTTGTTTCATGAATTTGATCAGGTGGATTACTGGTTTTTGCACTAAGCACATTTTGAAATATTATTTGTGCATTTTCATTGAGTTTTTATCTTACAATAAAAAAGGTATGTTTAACATTTTCTACCTCTATTATGATTCAAATGGGACAAAAATGATATGAAAATGATGGAACGAGTTGTTGTGAATGTGTGTGATGCAATGTTGGTGATAGTTTTTTTTTTTGGCTTTAAAGATAATTTGAATGAATATGCCAATATGTTGTGTGATAGCAAGTTACAACACTCTAGGTTTTTTTAGTTTGTTTGTTTTATTATTTTGTATAATATTATTTGTAATTGTTTGCTTGCTTTTCAATTGAAAATGTGCATATTGGCGGCATATACACCTTGTATAGAATTAGAAGTTGGCAAAAAAAAAACATATATACGAATTAAATTATTAGCTTTGTATATAAAATCATAGTATACAATATATGAGAAAAAAATCAGGAAGAAATATGTGTAAAAATAAGGGAGAAGAAAGAAATTTATTTGTTTATTTATGAAATTTTATTTGTTTATTTATTATTATTATTATTATTATTTATGTGATATTGTGTAAATATATAAAAATATCAATAGAAATAAAAAAGAAAAAATTACAATGATGTGTAATAAGATAATAATAGGAGACAAGGATAAATTAGCTTTATTTTTGAAAAGGATATACAATATAACTATGCATGTGATGTAATTTTACATAAATAATGTTGTCTTGCCAATGGTGGAATTATATAAGTGTGTACATGTACTTGAACCTTTCATGTGCGTTTGTTCGCATATAAATAAAAATAGTGGTAATGATTGCTAGACACCTGATAGTAAGTTAGGATGAACTATGTGTGTGTTAGTTGATAGCTTTAAATTAAGAGTTTGTTTATTAGTGCATTTTTAGTATGTTTTGAAATTGTTTTAGTGTTACTTTAGTTCATTTTGTGTTTAATTTCATAAGTATTTGATTTATGTGGGTTTAATTGTATTTTTGATGTTTTGCAAGTGTTTGAAAGGAAGACGGAAGAAATCAACTCGGTGGGGGGCCAAATCACCTCAATTGAGGTCTTTAGGAGAATAAAGTTTGAACGTGTTAATACAGAGGCCAACACCTCGTTGAAGGAGGATTTCCCTCTACCAAGGAGGACATTAGGAAAAGGGTACCTCGATAGAGGTGACTTCCTCCTTTATCGAGGCAAGGCAATTTCTACAAAGGCAAAAATCACCTCGATGGAGGAGGAATTCCCCTCTACCAAGGCAAGTGTCCAAGTTATGATTAAATTCCAACTTTCTCTGGATTAGAAACTTTTATGGCAATTGGTTTCTTCATTCAAAGGTATTTAAGTAAGTTTAAACACTAGAATCAAGAAAGGAACAAATTTTTCTTAAGTTTTTAGACCTAGTTTCAAGAGTACAATCAACTTAGGGTTGGAGGTTGCAAATTGAAGGTTCTGTGAAGACCTCAAGAGGAGTTAAAGACTTTATATGTATTGTAACCTTTTATTTCAAATTTTCAATTGTTTTTAAGATGAACAATGACTAGTTTTTCATACTTTTGTTGAAAGAAACTTGAACCCTCATTTTTTTATTGTAATGACTTTAATTTGATCTTAATTTTCAATGCAAGTGTGATATTTTCTTAATTCTTGAGCTAATACTTATCTAAGGTTATGTTGAATTGATGCTTAATCTATTGAATAAATGGTTAATTGTCAATTTAGTTTATAACCTATGATTTGCGTGTTCTTATTTGATATACTTACGTTGATGCATAATTGTGTTATGTGAATTGAGGCAATAGTGTGTAAAGCTAGAGTAAAATTAGAACTAAGAAATATGAATTAAGAATAGGCTAGAATTAGGTTTCTCAAAAGAGGATTTAATGATAATTTAAGATTTTATAAATCAGATCGATATGCTAAGTATTAGATTGTTCATAATTGGAGATTTAATGCTTAAAAGGATATTTTGAAATAGTTATTTAAGTTTAAATTTGTTTTCTATAACCACTTGCATTACTTTTGTTTGAGTCATTATAATAGAAGTTGAGGTGGATAGTCCCTTGGCATATGTGTTTTTTTTAATATTGAATTTTATCATCTTTTACATCTTGTTCTATTTTTAGTTTTGTAATTAATTATTTTAATTTCATTATTTGATTTGTTTGGTTATTATTTTTAATTTAGTTAATCTATAATCACTCTAAAACTTGCAAATTCTTTAATGCATTGTTTATTCTAAAATTTGGAACACAAAATCTCTAGGGTACGATATTTAAGGGTCTTAATCTTATTTTCTTATATTACTTAACTGATCTAGTACACTTGCTAGACACCAATCAAGTTTTTAGCGCTGTTGCTAGGGATTGGCATTTATTTTAGATTTTAAAGTGAATTTTGTGTGCTACTCTTCTTCTCTTTCTATTCTTTATTCTTTTATTCTTTTCAAGCAATAGTGTATGGTAAGAGACGACCTAATTTTACCTATTGACCTTGAGATTAAGAAGACATTACCTAGAATAAAGCAAAAATAAAGAAACAACATAAACCCATTAGAGGAGCTATGTGATGACCCTCTCCTTAATGATCCACCACCCATGCTTGGAGGGCAAGTGATGCAAAATAAATCCTAAGGGAATGGGATGAGATTGAGAACTATAAGGGACTATGCCATTCTTAGGTGGAATGAGGAGCACAGGACTGTAATGCTACCTTAAAACAACCACTTTAAGCTGAAACATGCTACTATTACCGTGGTCCAAAAGAACCAATTCTCAGGATCAGAGATTGAAGATCTAACTCAATATTTGGACATTTTCCTAGAGATAAGCGATACAATACAAATCCCAAATGTGTCTATAGATGCTATTAGACTAAAATTGTTTCCATTCACTCTCATTGGTAAGGTAAGGGATTGGTTGTAAATGCTACCAAGCCAATCCATAAGAACATGGGGGCAAAAGCAATAACTTTGAAAAGCGAGAAAGAAGTAAAAGAGATGTAAAAAGGTAAATTTCTTAAAAAATGATGGAACTAACAATGGAGCTAAGTATTTCTAACTTGAATGTTATTGTTGAAATACTTAATGTTATTGATCAAGGTAAACGTAAGGACAAGTTGGGTGTTTCTAAAGTTGATGAGTCTAAATTATCTTATCCATCTTTAGTTAGGAAAGAAAAGAAAAATGAACAGTTAACTAGATTTCTTGATATGTTAAAGAAGTTGCATGTGAATTTACTTTTTTACTGAAGCTTTATTACACATTCCTAAATATGCTAAGTTCATGAAAGAATTATGCTCTAATAAGAAGAAGCTAGAAGGCATAAGTACAGTACAATTATCTTAAAGTTTTAGTGCTATTTTAATGAACAAAATTCTTGAAAAATTAAAAGATCCAAAGACTTTTACTTTACCATGTGAATTAGGAGCGAATTTTGTTGGACATGCATTATGTGATTTGGGTGCAAGTATAAATTTGATGCCTTACTCTAGTTATAGGAAACTAAATTTAGGAGACATCAAAAAGACCTGACTAACACTACAATTGGCGAATAGGTCCATGAAAAGGACAAAGGGCATAATTTAGGATTTATTAGTGAAAGTTGGAAACTTTATATTTTCAATGGATTTTGTGGTAATGGATATGGAAGAGGATAGGAAAGTGCCTTTGATTATATGAAGACCATTTGCGAATAGAACAAAGGCTTTCACAGATATATAAGGGCAAATGGTGACGTTGTGATTCAATGATGAGGAGATGGTGTTCAATGTCAACAAAGTAATGCAAAACCTTTCCTATGACTTTTAAGAATCCATTTATTTCATTAATGGTGTTCAGAAGTGTGTAGATGAAAAACAAGAAGAAATGTTATTAGAAGATAAGTTTTAAAGTTGTTTAATACATCCAAAGAGCAAGGAGCAAGTAGGAGAGAAAGAGAAAAAGCTGTTAAGAGAGTTAGAGAAAGAGCATAATGAGGAAGACAAAAAAGAGAAGGATTCAGTCCCTTCTGAGGGATAAAAAATTTCTAAACTTAAAACCTTTCCTTCGTATTTAAAATATGTATTTTTATAGGAAAATGCAAAACCAATAATCATTCCTTCTCTTTTGATAGGTTTAGAGGGAGAAATGCTCATTGAAGTATTTAGAAAACGTAAAGAAGCCATTGGATGGGAGACATCTGACCTCAAGGGGATCAGCCTTAGCTTTTATACACATCGAATTCCTATAGAAAGTGACTTAAAATTAGTGGTACAACCTTAATACAAGAAGTTGTGAAAAAGGAAGTGCATAAATTGCTTGATGCAAGGATTATCTATCATAATTCTAAAAATAGTTGGGTTTGTCCAGTTCAATGTGTGCCTAAAAGGGGCATATGACTGTAGTGACCAATGAACTCATTCCTACATGCACGATGACAGGATAGAGAGTGTGCATAGACTATAAGAGATTAAATAATACTACTAGGAAGGATTATTTCCCTTTCCCCTTTATTGATCAAATGCTAGAAAGGTTGGCAAGAAATAAATTTTACTATTTTTTGGATGCTTATTCAAGGTACATTTAAATACCCATAGCCCCAAAAGACCAAGAAAAGACCATATTTACATAACCTTATGGTACCTTTGTATATAGGCGAATGTCTTTTGGTCTTTGCAATGTGTCTGCCACCTTTCAAAGGTGTATGATAGCCATTTTTTGTGATTTTATTGAAAAATTCATGAAATTTTTCATGTATGACTTTACATTATATGGGTGTAGACACCGGTTCCTGAGTCAACTCCTGATCAGAATTAGCTGATAAGGAATGGTTTCTCATAAATGGATAAGGAGCAGAGGTGCCAAGATTTCTCTCTAGATTTCATGTTCTCAAAATGTTTTTTTTATCTTTATTACGGGTTTAAATGTTTAAAAATCCTTTTTGGGATTTTTTCCTTCTTTATCTCTTTCAAATAGTGCAAAACGAGAAAATAAGGTTTTAACACTACAAGAAAATCTGGAAATAGCAACGGAAAAATAACAATGGAATTGATTCTGTTGCTAAATTAGCAATGAAAAAGCAATTTCGTTACTATTTAGCAATAGAAAATAGTTTTCGTTGTTAAAATTGGTTAAACTTTATAAATTTAGCAATGAAAAAATATTTGGTTATCTTCCGTTGCTAAAAGTGGAGGGAATTTTTGGCGCCATTATTTAGCAACGAAAATTAGCAACAAAATTAGTATTCAGTTGCTAATTAAGGCGACAACAAATGGCGGATAAAATTTGGGACGAAAAATAGCAATGGAAAGTAATTTCTGTTGCTATTTTAGCAACTGAAATAAAATTCCATTGCTATTTTAGCAATGAAAAATTATTCCTTTGCTAAATAGCAACATAATTTTATTTCGGTTGCTAAAATAGCAACGAAAATGACATTCCGTTGCTAAATTTCACTTTCAATGAAAAATAGCAACCGAAATAAAATTCCATTGCTAAATGAGGGGCATTTAAGTAATTTTCACGTTTGTTAGAATTATAAAACGAAAAAACCCTACATTTGCCTCATCTTCTCCCTCATAAACACTATCGCCCCTCTCTCTCTCTCTAACAAAGAAATCAAAGGCAAACTCATCCTCACTGTAGTTCCTCATTGGCGTCTGCTCGTCATCTGGTCTTTGGTCATCATTGGGTTAGTCTATTCTTGCTGGTCTTTGGTCATCTAGCTTTCTACTATGATGGTTGAGGAGTTAAGTTGATTTTTGTTAATTGTTTTGGTTATTTTTTGCTTTCTGGGTTAGTAATAATAAACATACTGTTAAATTCCTAAACATGGTCTTTGATTTATTTGGTATGGTTCGTTGTCTATAACAGAGAAACACACCATTATAGGTTAAGACAACGCTAATATCCAAAATCACCCGCGTCGACTTGCTGCCACTCGTCACAGACAGGCTATTTTTCAGTAAGATTCTTCCATTTTTTTGAAGGCCTAGATTAGATTGCTCATGGGAATTTTCTGATGATGACTGTGGTTTATGACTTTTATGGATGTTTATATTCTCGCTTGTGTCTGGGTTGCTTGTATCTTGTGTTGATGCTTACTGGCATTGGTTCTCCGTGTTCTGATTAATGCTCCATTTTCTTTTGTTCCTTTCCGGAGAATTAGATGATGTAGCATTGAACCAAGTATCTCATGATGAAAGTTTCTCCATCTGGTTTCCTACTTTTGATTGTTCATTGACGGCTTGGCTCTTCTCAGATTGTTTAATGTAGGTTACCCATTTCATTGTTTATTTTCCATTTACATCCAAATCATTATTATTTATAGCGTTTATCATTATCTTTTACTTAGTAAATGTTGCTATTGCTATTTGGTTTTATCTGCCTATCCTAACATGTGTTTCTTACTTTTGATTATTCATTGATTACTTGGCTCCTCTCAGATTGTTCAATGAAGGTTACCCATTTCATTTTTTATTTGCCATTTACATCCAAATCTTTATTCTTAGCAGTGTTTGTCATTATCTTTTAATGGCTTAATGTTGTTATTGCTATTTGGTTTTACCTGCCTATATTGACATGTGTTTTTAACTTTTGATTGTTCGTTGATTGCTTGGTGCCTTTTAGATTGTTTAATGAAGGTTACCAATTTCATTGTTTATTTGCCATTTACATCCAAATCGTTATTCTTTGCAGTCTTTGTCGTTATCTTTTACTGAGTCAATGTTGTTATTGGTATTTGATTTTAACTACCTTTACTGACATGTGTTGGTGATTATTAACCTTATACTTTAGTTGGATTGAAGTCCATCTACGTGTAATGTGTTTGAGCGGGAAACTTATTGAATTTACATTCAATTGTGCTTTAAAGATCTTTATTTTTTCCTTTTAATTCTCTAGCTATTTATTTATTTATTTATAATCAGTTGTTCTCTCTTCAAGTTTTTAGAGTTCCTTGATTTAGTTGTTACAGGTCAATATTATTATTATTATCTTGCTTTTTTCTTCTTCATTTGTACTAATGTTACTCTATAGTTTTCCAGAAATGAATGTCTTCTTTGTACGTACTGCTAATATTTTGTTGTGTAACCAGTTACATATGGGGATGAACATAATTCATTAATACCTGCATATCAGCCCTTATATCTATTTTGTGACAAGTAACCAATTTTTATTTTACAGTACAGCGTCCCCCACATATCTCAAGAAAACTCTTTGCTCTAGATGGTTGGCCAGCACCTTGATAGCACATCGTAATAAGTATGTTCAAGGACACTTGAATTTCAAAATATATATAGTTAACAATATACACACACTTGTATTATACTCATTTGCTTTGCCTTTTATCCTGCACTATATTGGCCATGTTCTGTTACTCTGGTTATGCTAGTTTTTTTGAGCTGAATGCTGGAACCTTCTACTGCTGTGTTCTCCAACACTTCTAAATTCGGTCTTATGATACTGCCTTTTCAGCTTGGGTTTCTCTGGCTTCTCTGGGTTTGGTGCAGCCTTTCAGGCTTGATGCACGTTTGATTTTGTATAAAAGAAGTTCTATCTGGGTTTGTTTTTTGCTTGGTGGATTTGTTTGTTTATGCTTGGTGGATTTATTAATGTTTTGGTGCTTCACTAGTGGGTTTTATAACTTCTATCTATTGTTTTTGTTATGACATGATGTTTGGTTCTGAGTAAGTGCTATGTTGTGGTGTCTCTTGTTAGAATTATACTTCGTAGTTTTGTTTCTGGCTGTAGTGTTGTTTGATAGACAGGGTTTTGGTTTTCTTTTATTTTTTGCAGTAGGCCATTTTATGTACTCTGTATTCTCTAGCTGGTTTAGCTAGTATATACTCTGCATTCCCTGTATTAAAAAAAACAACACACACACACACACACACATACAGAGTTGTATATATAGTTGTAGTTATAATTTTTCATTGGTAGTATTCTACTATATTTGCAGCTGGAGTGTGTGATATCACCGAGTCTTTGTTGTCTTTATAGAAAATTTCAGTAAATTTACTGCTTATCCAATATTTGCAACTTAAAACACAAAATTTTGTAACTTCCACCTTTTCTTAAATGACCAAGTTTGATATCTTAGGGTCTATTTTTAGGGTCTGTATCTTTATTTTAACGCATTATTTATCAAGGAATATTTTAATCTTGTAGTAATAAGGGGTTTTGAGTCAATTGGAGGATTAGGAGTTAGTATATCAGGTTAAAGTTTCATGTGATTTTATAATCACATATGCCTCTATTGCTCTATGGGTTGAGACACTCAGCCATTAAAATTTCAGAAATTATCTATGTTTGGATTTTGTCATGCAAATCAACTTTGGGCTAGATGCCCAAGTATTCTAAGCTTGAATCTTGGATGGTGGATATTTTTTTTGTTCTTTATTTTAAATGTATTTTGATACAATTCTGGTTTTATTTTATTTATGATCATGTAATGTAAAAAAAATCTCAACTTTCTTTTATGTAAAATCTTGAGTTCCATCGTCTTGAATTTATCACATCTGATGCAGAGTTACTAATAGGCCAACCATATTGTTTCTCATGTTTAGTGCTGCTGTATTATTTCCTTTGGATATTATTTTGCTGATTTCAGAGCTGGTCTTTTAGTTGCTTTGTTTTTGGGTCATATGCATTAGAAAAACCTACAGTTATTGTTAAATTGTTATAGTTTGATGTTTTAAATGCTATTTTCTTGCAGATTGTTGAGGTTACATGTTGCAAATTGACTCCTCTACAAGCAGGTTGTCCAGTTTTGGATGCTCTACAAGCTAACAAAACTAGCATAATTTTGCAATTTATAATGTTATAAATAGCAACCAAAGAGAAATTCCATTGCTATTTTTAGCAACGGAATTATAATTCGGTTGCTAAATTTAGCAACCGAATAAATATTCCGTTGGTAACAAAACAAGCATAATTTTACACTTTATAATGTTATAAATAGCAACCAAAGAGAAATTTTGTTGCTATTTTTAGCAACGGAATTATAATTTGGTTGCTAAATTTAGCAACCGAATTAATATTTTATTGGTAAATATAGCAACGGAATATGAATTCGGTTGGTAATGTTGACAAATTAACCGAAATGTACATTGGTTAGATATAGCAATGGAATTTAGATTTCGTTGCTAATAAAAATTAGCAACCGAAAATAGCAACGGAAATTCGGTTTATATTTTTAGCAACCGAATATATTTCCATTGCTAAATTAGCAACCGAACACATTTTCGTTGCTAAATTACCAACGAAAAAAAATTTCGGTTGCTAAAAATTCCAACTACCAAAATTGCAACCGAATTTTCCGTTGCTATTTTTAGTTGCTAATTTTGATTACCAACGAAAATGCACCAAATTCGGTTGCTAATTTCCATTGCTATTTCCAAATTTTCTTGTAGTGTAAAACTTTAAGTAGTTTAGAGTGTTTCAGCCTTATCTCAGCCTATCGGCCTCATAATTCTGCAATTCTATAGCCATTTGAATCCTAATACATAGATCTATAACTTTGATGAAGACACCTAAACCCTTTTCAGCTCTTAAGATTCCCAAAATTAGGTTTGAACGTAAATGACTTGAATCTATCCCTACACCTAGACCAGTCTGTAGTATTGCAGGCATAACTCCCTCTATAGAGCTCATATTGAGGTGGATCTAATTTTAATAGAAACCAGACTCATGTTTGAGCATATTTCAGGAGAGAGCATGACCTAATTATAAACCCAATGTTACCATAAATTTTTCAAAGTTAGAATGCCAATTATGTCCCTAAAAATTTCCTAGGAGCATTCCTCAGTATTTTGGCCATAAATCCTAATGTATAAATCCAACTTGAGTGATTTTTTATACATTGGAAAGATAATACATAGGGGAAAAAATTTGTTGAAGACACTTTGTTGAAAAAATTCATCTTTGAGCCTAAAAATGGCAAAATATTTTGAGTTTAATTTTATTAATATTTTTAGTGTTGATTTTCTAATAATATTATTAAATGTTGTTGTTGTTGTTGTTGTTGTTGTTGTTGTTGTTATTATTATTATTATTATTATATTGTTGTTGTTGTTGTTGTTACTATTATGATTTTTTGAATCATTAATTTTTGTTATTTTATTATTTTGATTATTATTATTATTATTATTAATGTTTTTATTGTTTTAATAATAATATTTATAGTTTACAAATATTATCTTTAATATTTTTATTACTTTTATTGTCATTTTTCATTAATTATGCACTAATTATTTTTTTCTCTTGTCATATTTTTTATATGTATAATTCCCATCAGGGTCGCCATGGAGAACCAACCCTGGTGACTCACATACCCAGTCTGTGAGTGGATCGTTAACTTATGGTTCTTATAGTTCGTGACTCATTTTCATTTAATGGAACTGCACCATTTTTGCTTGTACATCATGCCATTGGTCCGTGACTCACTAGGCATCTCATGGACTCGGTCTGTGACTCACCAAAAGTCACATTTTTAAGGTCCTCTCTCTTTTTCTTTGCTGGTTTCTCCCTCTTTTCACTAGAATGCCATTTTTACTTGTCTAAAGACTTATTTCCTTCATTTATCCTCATTGGGAGCTCCAAATCACATAACGTGAGTACCGTTGGAACCGCACTGGAAGCATGCTTCTGAAGGTGTCAATATTTTTGCATTTTTCCCCTAATTATTTTTCTACCATTAAAGCACAAGGTACAAATTTTCTTAATCTTTTTTGATTTTCTTATTATTTGTTTAATACATTAGTGATGTTAAATTTAAATTATTAGTTGTGTTTCACATTTGAAGAAACTCCATGGTGTATTTTATGTTGAATTTGGATTTTTCCATATGGGTTAGTCTTTACTATTAGTGAGTTTGTTTTGTATATATGGGAAAACTAGTTTAGTCTCTTAAATAGTTTGTAAAAGTAGATCTAAATAGAGATAAAATAAAGCAAAAATTAAGAAAAAAAAGACAAGACTAAACCCCATAAGAGCAGTAAAGAGAGAAGAATATAGTATAGAAGAGAGAAAAGAAAGGCAAGGAAAAAACAAAGGAAATGAAAAAAAGGAAAAGAGATAGCAGTAAAAAAAGGAAAAATAATAGAAATAGGAATGAAAAACAACAACAGGCAATAAGAAGAATAATATATAGTAGTAAGACAATTATTTGTAGTTTGTATAATATCATGAAATAATGCTAATTAAGGTCTATAATTCAAATTGGGTTTGGATGATTTGTTTAATTGTTAGTAATTTGAATTGATGCCATTTACCTAATAATTTCTTTGGTTAATGCTTGTATAGTATATATGCATAGTTAGTTATTTGTACTTGTGTAAACTTTAATTTATCTTTAGATATATAATTTTAGCTACTTGATTCCTTTAAATAATTCTAAGTAACTTAATCTTGTTTTTAATCTTAATCGGTTCTTTGTATATGAGTTAGAAATTAAAGTTGATGTTGAATATATTTTAATAATATGTATGCATGATGCTTGTATCATAATTAGAGTTTGGTGGATGATATGTGATATACCCATGTTGATTGGAAGCATCTATGCGCTATGACTTGTGTGTAGGAAGAGCTCTGATTTGAGCCATTATGCTATCCATTTGTCATCAAATTAACTGTTGTCATGTGTATAATATGTACATGCGATTGTGTATACATGTTCAAACCATTTCTATTATGCAAGTAATGTGTACATGATCCTAATGTAATGTACTTCATCTTTTAATGTAAATTGATTAGAAATAAAATGTATTTGTTTTCCTTTTTTGATGTGCATTGTAGAATGAACATAGGATTCAAATTAACCAAGCATAGGTCTAGGTGGTTGATTTTTACCTGTGACTTTATTAATTAAAATCTACCCCTATAATACGAAATCACTTATTATTGGTAATAATAACATGAAAGGTGATTATTTTTCGTTCATTAATTCTATATTTTTATGCTTATATGTTTTCATTATATTTAAATTTAATTTTATGACTTTAATTACATGATTTCTTTAATCACATATCAATCACATTAATTCATTTTAAAAATATATAGATGCCCCATCATAGAGAGCCTTCACAACTAAAGCCACGCCTAGATATTTAGGCACTTAAATGGATGATAGCAACTCAGGTTGCTCAATATAGAATCATGCACAATGTACACTTTTAGACTAGTCATTTCATAAGTCAGCATTTTTTGGAGACTTTAGGTATTTAGGAGGCACACAATATTATCTGGCACGAATAGGATGGCTAGACCTTTACACTCCAACATTTACAACTTATCTTGAAGTGGTTCGCCAATTTTTAACTACTTTCAGTTACCAGGGCTATCAGTGACACGATAATGAACCTAGAGTAATTACATTTAGAGTTGCCGACCACGCTTTTAGCATATCTCGAGCTCGAGTATTTGAGGCTTTTGAGATGCCTACGAGTGCTAATGTGTCGTTCCTTGCAGAATCATAGGAGATGATCAGTGGGCTACCATTGTCAGGCCAGGTGTTCTATATAACCCTGCAACAGCGAAGGCTACAATGTTGATTTTGCAGGTTTTGAGGTACCTATAAAAAGTCCTCTCATATTCTTATATGGGACGATTAGGGAGTCCAAGGTCCCTGAATGTCACTGATATATAGAGCCTTTAGGTCATGGTTGAGGGTTGTCACCTTAACATATCACATAAGATTCTACAAAACATTGTCATAATAGCTTGAGCCCTAGGTGTTGTAGTCATTATCGGAGACATAATTACTAGATTATTGTTATCACTTAAAGTCCTTGAGGCCGAGATGGCTGAGATAGGAGCACCTACAGAGGGGGATCTATTTGTAAGTTTTGATATGACATTAGACATGTGAATGGTAGAGCGTCTTAGACCCAAAGGTTATAGGCTATTGTCAGTTGAGGAATGTGAGGGGGATTTAAGATTCGTAGACCCCAAGATGCTGCTCAAGCATATGACCAGCCTGTAGAGGTTGCACTAGAAGTGTATTTTCCCCCTCAGGCATATGACTAGCTTATAGACCATGCACTAGAGATTTACTCTCCCCTTCAGCCATACAGATATGTTCTAGATTTTATATAGGGAGCTTATTTACTTATAGGCTAGGCCCAGTCACCTATCAGCCAGGCCCATTTGATGTCCATGATCAGTATATAGGGTTTAGCTTGGTACATTCTGTATGGCTGTAATTGGCTTCATCAAAGGGTTTTAGTGACTTGCATATATTGCCATCATTAAGCACATATGAGTTTGGTGCATATGGAGACCTAGTTGTCTCTGCCTCTTATGCTCTAGTGCCACCCACTGCATCTATCTCCATTGATTTTAGAGACTTAGGAAGCCATTTAGCCATATTAGAGACTGCTGTTGAGGGAGTAAGATAGGATATACATACTATATTTAAGTGAATTTCCTTATCTAACAGATCCTTTGGTAGGTAGCTTCATAGGATAAGGACCTCTATATCCACTATCACAGATAATGTAGCAACAATTACTACTAAGATTTGCAATATTGAATAAAGTGTTAGAGAACTAGAGATCTTACGCAGCCTATCTTACCAAGTTGGAGTTAGGTGTCAATTGGTAAGAGCTGGCTATGCGATAGGTGCGAGATGGTTTGAGTCACTTAGTTGACCTTCTAAGGTAGGTTCTGATACCCCTAGCTCAAGCCACGGGAGTTATGTTTGAGATACCTTTGGCACTATCACCACCTGTGGGTCCTTCCTAGGAACAACCTCTACAACCTTTGTAGATACCTCCAAGCCCTTTAACCAGACCATAAGTTTATACCAAGCTAAGACATTGCCGGTGACATTTGGGGAGTCATTTATCAATTTTTTTAGCCTTGTTATATTTACTTAATTTTGTTTATATTTAATAGACACATTTTTACTTTTATCTAGATTGCATATGGATATTAATTTTATCTTTAATTTGGATATTAATTTTATCTTTAATTTGTTCTTTTCTTTTGCTTTAATTCATTTATTTACATATACATATTAATTTCTTCATGGATTTAAATACAACATTAGAATAATAAATTAAAATAAGATAAAGAGAGGTAGCAAAAAAAAGTGAAAAAGAGAAAAGAAAGAGAGCCATTTGCACAATCACCCCATGTTTTAATGAATGGTCCAAACTCAAAAAAATCGATGGTCAATCAAAATAAATTAATGGGTGAAGCAATAAATAGTATAAACTGATTTTGTTGCATCTCACTTTAAATCCAAAAAATAATAATAAAGAAAGAAGAAAAAAACAACAACACGATAAATGATGAATCCTCCACATCAACAATAATATTTCAAGATCTATAGATCAAGATGAAACATAATCATGCTTTAGTTATGCAAATGCCGGAAGTAGGCATGCCATGTTCTCCAAAGGATAATCTCCTTGCTTTGAAACTGAAAGCACATGAAAAAAGTCATGCAAAGCCATAAAAGTAAGTATTCACATCATTTATGGTAAATACATTGACATATGACTTCTTCACAAGTATTGAAAAAAACTCCTTAAGAAACATCAGTCAACCCAACCTGTCTTGATGCTACATGCTGACAAACTAACACTAGTTTGACAGTCTTGAGAAGGTTTGACATGCTGACAAGCTGGCATTAACCTAATCTTTTTCTCTGATGCAACATATTGATAAGTTAGCGCTAATCAAAAGATATGTAATCTGTCTCGATTTTGCATGCCAACAAGTTGGCACTAATCAGAAAGTCATTTAGGAGTTAAAGCATCAATAAGTTGATGATAATTACTCTACCAACCTAGAGTTCAAAAGTCAACAAATTGATGGTAACAGCTCATCCAAGGATTTAACCATTAACAAATTGATGATAATTACCCATTAGAAATTAAAACCTTAATGAGAAAATAGCGATTGCTTCACCAAATCTGAGATTTTCTACCTCAGGTATGCACTTTTATTATTGTACTCTAAATTTTGGCCAAAGCAGAAAATATGCTATTTTCCCAAAATTAGGGGCAATTGTAGACATTAAGACTGGATCAGCCTCTGTCAGGGTTACTTAATTAGGATAATGTTATTTCGGAGATAATTAATAAGTAGTAGTGCCTCCTCTTCTCTCATACTCATGTTCTTTGGACATGAGAAAATGCTTTTAAGGGAAAAGCATTCTTTTAAAAAAGGATATTTTCATTCTTTTGTGCTTGGCGAGAAAGTGGCTGATGGAAACTTTTGGTTTAACTAAGAAAGTGAATCATAAACTCGACTCATAGGTCCGGTTCGTGACTCACCACCCGAGTCACACCTTAGAACCCCGGTCACTTCCCTACTTCATTTCGTGACTTGCCAATGAGTCACGGACCTGGTCTGTGAGTCAGCTCGGAATGGTCCAGTAAAACTGGAACATCGCCATAAATAAGGCTCTAAAGTTTGAAACTCAAATTGAAGGCCATAAACCCATATAAAACACCTTTAAACTCTATTACAATAACATATAAAATCAAAACTAAGTTAAAACACCTCAAACAACTTCAATTCCATAAATTAATCTAGTGAGAGAACCTAAGTTTTTGAGAGAGAAAGCAGCCGTGGTGGGTGCAAAAACTCAACTCTTTCTATAAAATAAGCATTAATTCATGCATAATCTATGAAAACACTCATAATAATACTATTCATACAACATTTGACATCAAACACAAGAAAGTTAATATCCATAAAAGATATGCACAAAGAAAAGCTTAAGAATAGAGCCTTGAAGTTCAAAATAAAATAAAAAAGGAACTACATAAATTACCTGAGTTAAGTGAGAGTGCCCATTTGTTCTTCTCTCTTTTCCTTTTACGTGATCTTTCTTTCATTTCCAAAGCTAAGTTTTTTTTCCTTTTCTTTCAAAAAAATAGAGTTTTTCCAAGCACCAAAACCACTTCCTTTTTTTTTTCTCTCTAGTGTGTGTTAAAGATGAGATTATTGCACCTTTAATCCCAAGAAAACATCCCATCCTTCTTAATTGATCTGGATTAAGATCAATGAAAAAAGGACATATATTTTGGTTGAAAATAATCCTCTATTTTGTGGGATGAAAACCTAAAATTTTTTTGGAAACAATGAGTCACAAACCTAGTTTATGACCTATGAGTCACGAACTGTGACTCATCAACCAACTCAGTGGGACCAAAAAAATATTTTGAGTTAAGAAGTGATGAGTCACAAACCAAAGACCATAACTCGTTTAATGAGTCACGGGCATTAGTCTATGACTCATTCGTAACTTATAAAATGAAGCAGGGGAGTGACTGAGGTTTTAAGGTTTGACTTAGGTGGTGAGTTAAGGATTAGACCTGTGAGTTGAGTTCATGACTCACTTCCTGGGTCAAACCGGAAGTTCCCATCAACCATTTTCCCTCGAAGCACAAAAGAATAAAAATATCCACTTTTAAAAAATGCTTTTCCCTTAAAAGAATTGTTTTATGTCTAAAGAACACCAACACAAGAGAAGAGGAGGCACTGCTACTTCTCGATTATCTTTGAAATAGCATTATCCTCATTAAATAACCCTAATGAGGCTAATGCAATCTCGATATCTACGGTTGACCCTAATTTTAAGAAACTAGCTTAGTGTTTGGTTTGGCCAAAATTGAGAGTACAATAATAAAAGTGAATACCTAAGGTAGCAAATCTCATATTTAGTGAAACAATCCCTATTTGCTCATTAAGGTTTAAATTTTTAGTGGGTAATTATCATTAATTTGTCGATGATTTAATCCTTGGATAAGATGTTACTATCAATTTGTTGAAATTTAAACTCTAGGTTGGTGGAGTAATTATCATCAGCTTATTGATGATTTAACTCCTAAATGATTGTCTGATTAGCGCTAGCTTATCGAAATGCAAAATCAAGACAGATTACATATCTTTTGATTAGTGCCAGCTTGTCAACATGCTGCATAAGAAAAAGTGATTGGGTTGATGCCACCTTGTCATCATGTCAAACCTTCTCAAGATTGTTTGATTAGTGCCAACTTGTCAGCATACAACATCAAGATAGCCTATTTTTAGCAACGGAATTATAATTTGGTTGCTAAATTTAGCAACCGAATTAATATTTTATTGGTAAATATAGCAACGGAATATGAATTCGGTTGGTAATGTTGACAAATTAACCGAAATGTACATTGGTTAGATATAGCAATGGAATTTAGATTTCGTTGCTAATAAAAATTAGCAACCGAAAATAGCAACGGAAATTCGGTTTGTATTTTTAGCAACCGAATATATTTCCATTGCTAAATTAGCAACCGAACACATTTTCGTTGCTAAATTACCAACGAAAAAAAATTTCGGTTGCTAAAAATTCCAACTACCAAAATTGCAACCGAATTTTCCGTTGCTATTTTTAGTTGCTAATTTTGATTACCAACGAAAATGCACCAAATTCGGTTGCTAATTTCCATTGCTATTTCCAAATTTTCTTGTAGTGTAAAACTTTAAGTAGTTTAGAGTGTTTCAGCCTTATCTCAGCCTATCGGCCTCATAATTCTGCAATTCTATAGCCATTTGAATCCTAATACATAGATCTATAACTTTGATGAAGACACCTAAACCCTTTTCAGCTCTTAAGATTCCCAAAATTAGGTTTGAACATAAATGACTTGAATCTATCCCTACACCTAGACCAGTCTGTAGTATTGCAGGCATAACTCCCTCTATAGAGCTCATATTGAGGTGGATCTAATTTTAATAGAAACCAGACTCATGTTTGAGCATATTTCAGGAGAGAGCATGACCTAATTATAAACCCAATGTTACCATAAATTTTTCAAAGTTAGAATGCCAATTATGTCCCTAAAAATTTCCTAGGAGCATTCCTCAGTATTTTGGCCATAAATCCTAATGTATAAATCCAACTTGAGTGATTTTTTATACATTGGAAAGATAATACATAGGGGAAAAAATTTGTTGAAGACACTTTGTTGAAAAAATTCATCTTTGAGCCTAAAAATGGCAAAATATTTTGAGTTTAATTTTATTAATATTTTTAGTGTTGATTTTCTAATAATATTATTAAATGTTGTTGTTGTTGTTGTTGTTGTTATTATTATTATTATTATTATATTGTTGTTGTTGTTGTTGTTACTATTATGATTTTTTGAATCATTAATTTTTGTTATTTTATTATTTTGATTATTATTATTATTATTATTAATGTTTTTATTGTTTTAATAATAATATTTATAGTTTACAAATATTATCTTTAATATTTTTATTACTTTTATTGTCATTTTTCATTAATTATGCACTAATTATTTTTTTCTCTTGTCATATTTTTTATATGTATAATTCCCATCAGGGTCGCCATGGAGAACCAACCCTGGTGACTCACATACCCAGTCTGTGAGTGGATCGTTAACTTATGGTTCTTATAGTTCGTGACTCATTTTCATTTAATGGAACTGCACCATTTTTGCTTGTACATCATGCCATTGGTCCGTGACTCACTAGGCATCTCATGGACTCGGTCTGTGACTCACCAAAAGTCACATTTTTAAGGTCCTCTCTCTTTTTCTTTGCTGGTTTCTCCCTCTTTTCACTAGAATGCCATTTTTACTTGTCTAAAGACTTATTTCCTTCATTTATCCTCATTGGGAGCTCCAAATCACATAACGTGAGTACCGTTGGAACCGCACTGGAAGCATGCTTCTGAAGGTGTCAATATTTTTGCATTTTTCCCCTAATTATTTTTCTACCATTAAAGCACAAGGTACAAATTTTCTTAATCTTTTTTGATTTTCTTATTATTTGTTTAATACATTAGTGATGTTAAATTTAAATTATTAGTTGTGTTTCACATTTGAAGAAACTCCATGGTGTATTTTATGTTGAATTTGGATTTTTCCATATGGGTTAGTCTTTACTATTAGTGAGTTTGTTTTGTATATATGGGAAAACTAGTTTAGTCTCTTAAATAGTTTGTAAAAGTAGATCTAAATAGAGATAAAATAAAGCAAAAATTAAGAAAAAAAAGACAAGACTAAACCCCATAAGAGCAGTAAAGAGAGAAGAATATAGTATAGAAGAGAGAAAAGAAAGGCAAGGAAAAAACAAAGGAAATGAAAAAAAGGAAAAGAGATAGCAGTAAAAAAAGGAAAAATAATAGAAATAGGAATGAAAAACAACAACAGGCAATAAGAAGAATAATATATAGTAGTAAGACAATTATTTGTAGTTTGTATAATATCATGAAATAATGCTAATTAAGGTCTATAATTCAAATTGGGTTTGGATGATTTGTTTAATTGTTAGTAATTTGAATTGATGCCATTTACCTAATAATTTCTTTGGTTAATGCTTGTATAGTATATATGCATAGTTAGTTATTTGTACTTGTGTAAACTTTAATTTATCTTTAGATATATAATTTTAGCTACTTGATTCCTTTAAATAATTCTAAGTAACTTAATCTTGTTTTTAATCTTAATCGGTTCTTTGTATATGAGTTAGAAATTAAAGTTGATGTTGAATATATTTTAATAATATGTATGCATGATGCTTGTATCATAATTAGAGTTTGGTGGATGATATGTGATATACCCATGTTGATTGGAAGCATCTATGCGCTATGACTTGTGTGTAGGAAGAGCTCTGATTTGAGCCATTATGCTATCCATTTGTCATCAAATTAACTGTTGTCATGTGTATAATATGTACATGCGATTGTGTATACATGTTCAAACCATTTCTATTATGCAAGTAATGTGTACATGATCCTAATGTAATGTACTTCATCTTTTAATGTAAATTGATTAGAAATAAAATGTATTTGTTTTCCTTTTTTGATGTGCATTGTAGAATGAACATAGGATTCAAATTAACCAAGCATAGGTCTAGGTGGTTGATTTTTACCTGTGACTTTATTAATTAAAATCTACCCCTATAATACGAAATCACTTATTATTGGTAATAATAACATGAAAGGTGATTATTTTTCGTTCATTAATTCTATATTTTTATGCTTATATGTTTTCATTATATTTAAATTTAATTTTATGACTTTAATTACATGATTTCTTTAATCACATATCAATCACATTAATTCATTTTAAAAATATATAGATGCCCCATCATAGAGAGCCTTCACAACTAAAGCCACGCCTAGATATTTAGGCACTTAAATGGATGATAGCAACTCAGGTTGCTCAATATAGAATCATGCACAATGTACACTTTTAGACTAGTCATTTCATAAGTCAGCATTTTTTGGAGACTTTAGGTATTTAGGAGGCACACAATATTATCTGGCACGAATAGGATGGCTAGACCTTTACACTCCAACATTTACAACTTATCTTGAAGTGGTTCGCCAATTTTTAACTACTTTCAGTTACCAGGGCTATCAGTGACACGATAATGAACCTAGAGTAATTACATTTAGAGTTGCCGACCACGCTTTTAGCATATCTCGAGCTCGAGTATTTGAGGCTTTTGAGATGCCTACGAGTGCTAATGTGTCGTTCCTTGCAGAATCATAGGAGATGATCAGTGGGCTACCATTGTCAGGCCAGGTGTTCTATATAACCCTGCAACAGCGAAGGCTACAATGTTGATTTTGCAGGTTTTGAGGTACCTATAAAAAGTCCTCTCATATTCTTATATGGGACGATTAGGGAGTCCAAGGTCCCTGAATGTCACTGATATATAGAGCCTTTAGGTCATGGTTGAGGGTTGTCACCTTAACATATCACATAAGATTCTACAAAACATTGTCATAATAGCTTGAGCCCTAGGTGTTGTAGTCATTATCGGAGACATAATTACTAGATTATTGTTATCACTTAAAGTCCTTGAGGCCGAGATGGCTGAGATAGGAGCACCTACAGAGGGGGATCTATTTGTAAGTTTTGATATGACATTAGACATGTGAATGGTAGAGCGTCTTAGACCCAAAGGTTATAGGCTATTGTCAGTTGAGGAATGTGAGGGGGATTTAAGATTCGTAGACCCCAAGATGCTGCTCAAGCATATGACCAGCCTGTAGAGGTTGCACTAGAAGTGTATTTTCCCCCTCAGGCATATGACTAGCTTATAGACCATGCACTAGAGATTTACTCTCCCCTTCAGCCATACAGATATGTTCTAGATTTTATATAGGGAGCTTATTTACTTATAGGCTAGGCCCAGTCACCTATCAGCCAGGCCCATTTGATGTCCATGATCAGTATATAGGGTTTAGCTTGGTACATTCTGTATGGCTGTAATTGGCTTCATCAAAGGGTTTTAGTGACTTGCATATATTGCCATCATTAAGCACATATGAGTTTGGTGCATATGGAGACCTAGTTGTCTCTGCCTCTTATGCTCTAGTGCCACCCACTGCATCTATCTCCATTGATTTTAGAGACTTAGGAAGCCATTTAGCCATATTAGAGACTGCTGTTGAGGGAGTAAGATAGGATATACATACTATATTTAAGTGAATTTCCTTATCTAACAGATCCTTTGGTAGGTAGCTTCATAGGATAAGGACCTCTATATCCACTATCACAGATAATGTAGCAACAATTACTACTAAGATTTGCAATATTGAATAAAGTGTTAGAGAACTAGAGATCTTACGCAGCCTATCTTACCAAGTTGGAGTTAGGTGTCAATTGGTAAGAGCTGGCTATGCGATAGGTGCGAGATGGTTTGAGTCACTTAGTTGACCTTCTAAGGTAGGTTCTGATACCCCTAGCTCAAGCCACGGGAGTTATGTTTGAGATACCTTTGGCACTATCACCACCTGTGGGTCCTTCCTAGGAACAACCTCTACAACCTTTGTAGATACCTCCAAGCCCTTTAACCAGACCATAAGTTTATACCAAGCTAAGACATTGCCGGTGACATTTGGGGAGTCATTTATCAATTTTTTTAGCCTTGTTATATTTACTTAATTTTGTTTATATTTAATAGACACATTTTTACTTTTATCTAGATTGCATATGGATATTAATTTTATCTTTAATTTGGATATTAATTTTATCTTTAATTTGTTCTTTTCTTTTGCTTTAATTCATTTATTTACATATACATATTAATTTCTTCATGGATTTAAATACAACATTAGAATAATAAATTAAAATAAGATAAAGAGAGGTAGCAAAAAAAAGTGAAAAAGAGAAAAGAAAGAGAGCCATTTGCACAATCACCCCATGTTTTAATGAATGGTCCAAACTCAAAAAAATCGATGGTCAATCAAAATAAATTAATGGGTGAAGCAATAAATAGTATAAACTGATTTTGTTGCATCTCACTTTAAATCCAAAAAATAATAATAAAGAAAGAAGAAAAAAACAACAACACGATAAATGATGAATCCTCCACATCAACAATAATATTTCAAGATCTATAGATCAAGATGAAACATAATCATGCTTTAGTTATGCAAATGCCGGAAGTAGGCATGCCATGTTCTCCAAAGGATAATCTCCTTGCTTTGAAACTGAAAGCACATGAAAAAAGTCATGCAAAGCCATAAAAGTAAGTATTCACATCATTTATGGTAAATACATTGACATATGACTTCTTCACAAGTATTGAAAAAAACTCCTTAAGAAACATCAGTCAACCCAACCTGTCTTGATGCTACATGCTGACAAACTAACACTAGTTTGACAGTCTTGAGAAGGTTTGACATGCTGACAAGCTGGCATTAACCTAATCTTTTTCTCTGATGCAACATATTGATAAGTTAGCGCTAATCAAAAGATATGTAATCTGTCTCGATTTTGCATGCCAACAAGTTGGCACTAATCAGAAAGTCATTTAGGAGTTAAAGCATCAATAAGTTGATGATAATTACTCTACCAACCTAGAGTTCAAAAGTCAACAAATTGATGGTAACAGCTCATCCAAGGATTTAACCATTAACAAATTGATGATAATTACCCATTAGAAATTAAAACCTTAATGAGAAAATAGCGATTGCTTCACCAAATCTGAGATTTTCTACCTCAGGTATGCACTTTTATTATTGTACTCTAAATTTTGGCCAAAGCAGAAAATATGCTATTTTTCCCAAAATTAGGGGCAATTGTAGACATTAAGACTGGATCAGCCTCTGTCAGGGTTACTTAATTAGGATAATGTTATTTCGGAGATAATTAATAAGTAGTAGTGCCTCCTCTTCTCTCATACTCATGTTCTTTGGACATGAGAAAATGCTTTTAAGGGAAAAGCATTCTTTTAAAAAAGGATATTTTCATTCTTTTGTGCTTGGCGAGAAAGTGGCTGATGGAAACTTTTGGTTTAACTAAGAAAGTGAATCATAAACTCGACTCATAGGTCCGGTTCGTGACTCACCACCCGAGTCACACCTTAGAACCCCGGTCACTTCCCTACTTCATTTCGTGACTTGCCAATGAGTCACGGACCTGGTCTGTGAGTCAGCTCGGAATGGTCCAGTAAAACTGGAACATCGCCATAAATAAGGCTCTAAAGTTTGAAACTCAAATTGAAGGCCATAAACCCATATAAAACACCTTTAAACTCTATTACAATAACATATAAAATCAAAACTAAGTTAAAACACCTCAAACAACTTCAATTCCATAAATTAATCTAGTGAGAGAACCTAAGTTTTTGAGAGAGAAAGCAGCCGTGGTGGGTGCAAAAACTCAACTCTTTCTATAAAATAAGCATTAATTCATGCATAATCTATGAAAACACTCATAATAATACTATTCATACAACATTTGACATCAAACACAAGAAAGTTAATATCCATAAAAGATTATGCACAAAGAAAAGCTTAAGAATAGAGCCTTGAAGTTTAAAATAAAATAAAAAAGGAACTACATAAATTACCTGAGTTAAGTGAGAGTGCCCATTTGTTCTTCTCTCTTTTCCTTTTACGTGATCTTTCTTTCATTTCCAAAGCTAAGTTTTTTTTCCTTTTCTTTCAAAAAAATAGAGTTTTTCCAAGCACCAAAACCACTTCCTTTTTTTTTCTCTCTAGTGTGTGTTAAAGATGAGATTATTGCACCTTTAATCCCAAGAAAACATCCCATCCTTCTTAATTGATCTGGATTAAGATCAATGAAAAAAGGACATATATTTTGGTTGAAAATAATCCTCTATTTTGTGGGATGAAAACCTAAAATTTTTTTGGAAACAATGAGTCACAAACCTAGTTTATGACCTATGAGTCACGAACTGTGACTCATCAACCAACTCAGTGGGACCAAAAAAATATTTTGAGTTAAGAAGTGATGAGTCACAAACCAAAGACCATAACTCGTTTAATGAGTCACGGGCATTAGTCTATGACTCATTCGTAACTTATAAAATGAAGCAGGGGAGTGACTGAGGTTTTAAGGTTTGACTTAGGTGGTGAGTTAAGGATTAGACCTGTGAGTTGAGTTCATGACTCACTTCCTGGGTCAAACCGGAAGTTCCCATCAACCATTTTCCCTCGAAGCACAAAAGAATAAAAATATCCACTTTTAAAAAATGCTTTTCCCTTAAAAGAATTGTTTTATGTCTAAAGAACACCAACACAAGAGAAGAGGAGGCACTGCTACTTCTCGATTATCTTTGAAATAGCATTATCCTCATTAAATAACCCTAATGAGGCTAATGCAATCTCGATATCTACGGTTGACCCTAATTTTAAGAAACTAGCTTAGTGTTTGGTTTGGCCAAAATTGAGAGTACAATAATAAAAGTGAATACCTAAGGTAGCAAATCTCATATTTAGTGAAACAATCCCTATTTGCTCATTAAGGTTTAAATTTTTAGTGGGTAATTATCATTAATTTGTCGATGATTTAATCCTTGGATAAGATGTTACTATCAATTTGTTGAAATTTAAACTCTAGGTTGGTGGAGTAATTATCATCAGCTTATTGATGATTTAACTCCTAAATGATTGTCTGATTAGCGCTAGCTTATCGAAATGCAAAATCAAGACAGATTACATATCTTTTGATTAGTGCCAGCTTGTCAACATGCTGCATAAGAAAAAGTGATTGGGTTGATGCCACCTTGTCATCATGTCAAACCTTCTCAAGATTGTTTGATTAGTGCCAACTTGTCAGCATACAACATCAAGATAGCCTGTTTATTCTTGGTTAGCGCCAACTTGTCGGCATGCATAATCGAAATGAGTTAGGTTGACTAATGTTTCTTGAGTCTTTTTCAATACATGTACATAAATCATTTGTTAATGTGTTTATCATAAACGATGTGAACACTTACTTTTATGGATTTTCATAATTGCTTTCATGTGATTTCAATTTTGAAGTAAGAAGGTCATCCTTTGGAGAACGTGGCATGCCTGCTTCCAACATTTGCATAACTCAAGCATGATTATATTTCAACTTGATCTGTAGAACTTGAAATATTATTGTTGATGTGAAGGGTTCACCATTTTTCATTGTCATTTTGCTATTGTGCTTACTATTGTGTTGTTTCTTCGTCTTTCATCATTTTTTTAGCCCCTTGTTTAAAGTGAGATGCAACAAAATTAGTTTATACTATATATTGCTTCACCCATTAATTTATTTTGATTGACCATCAATTTTTTTTGAGTTTGGACCATTCATTAAAACTTGGGGTGAATGCACAAATGGCTCTCTTTCTTTTTTTTTTCTCATTTTTTTGCTCTCTTTTTTTGGTACCAAGCTTTATCCTATTTTCATTTATTATTCTGATGTTGTATTACCATCCATGAAGAAATTAATATGTATATATAAATAATTGAATTAAAGTAAAAGAAAAGAACAAATTAAAGCTGAAATTAATATCCATACACAATCTAGATAAAAGTAAAAATGTGTTTATTAAATATAACCAAAATTAAGTAAATATAACAAGGCTAAACAAAATGATAAGTGAAGTTTAAATGTCATCGACAAGGTCTTAGCCTAGTATAGTCTGGTGGTCTAGCTAAAAGGCCTATAGGTATCTATAAAGGTTATGGAGACTATACTTGGGAAGGACCCACAAGTGGTGATGGTGGCAAGGGTATCTCAAACTTAATTTTTGTGGCCTGAGCCAGGGCTTTTAGAACCTACCCCATAAGATTAGCCAAGTGACTCAGACCATCTCCCACTTGTTGCATAGCCCTTACCGACGGACACCTAACTCCAACTGAGTAAGAAAGGTGGCATGAAGATCTCTAATCCCTCTCACTCTTTATCCAAGATTGTGAATCTCAATAGTAACTATAGCTACATTATCTGCAATAGTGGATACGAAGGTCCTCATACTGCAAAGCTGCCTACAAAAAGACTAGTCAAATAAGGAAATCCACTCAAATACAATTTGTATATCCTATCTTACTCCCTCAACAACAGTCTCTAATCTAGCCAAATGGCTCCTTAAGTCTCTAGGATCACTGGAGGTGGCTGTAGTGGGTGGCACTAGAGCATGAGAGGTAGAGGCTCTTAGGCCTCCATATGTACAAAACTCATATGCGCCTAATGACGATGACATATGCAAGTCACTAAAACCCTCTGATGAAGCTGATTATTGCCATGGAAAATGTGCCGAGCTAAACCTTATATACTGATCACAGACATTTGAATGGATCTGGCCGATAGGTGATGGGGCCTGCCTACCAGTAAATAAGCTCCCTGTATAAAATATGAAAAATATCCATATGGCTAAGGGGGAGAGTGAATCTCTGGTGCAGGGTCTGCAAGCTGGTCATATGCCTGAGTAGAACCTCAGGGTCTACAAATCTTAAATCCCATATCACATTCCTTAACTGACAATAGCTTGTAACCTCTAGGTCTAAAGCGCTCAATCATCTACATGTCTATTGCCATATCAAAACTTTCAAATACACCCCCCTCTACAGGTGCTCCTATCTCAGCTATCTCGGCCTCAGGAACTCCAAGTGATAATAATGATCTAGTAATTATGCCCCTGATAACAACTACAACACTTAGGGCTTGAACTATTCTAACAATATTCTATAGAATCTCATGTGATATGTTGAGGTGATGACCCTCAACCATACCCTAAAGGCTTCATATATCAATGAAGTTCAGGGACCCAAGACTCCTTAATCATCCCATATAAGAACATGAGAGGACTCTCTGTAGGTACCTTAAAACCTACAAAATCAACATTGTAGCCTTCATTGTTGCAGGGTTATATGGAATACTTGGCCCGGCAATGGTTGCCCATTGATAATCTCATGTGACTCTACCAAGAATGAGCACATCAGCACCCGTAGGCAACTCAAAAGCCTTAAATACTCAAGCTCAAGATATGCTAAAAGCGTAGTCAACAACTTTGAATGTAATTGCTCCAGGTTCATTATCACGATATTGATAGCCCCGGTAATTGAAATTAGCTAAGAAATGATAGACCACCTTAGGATAAGTGGTAAATGTAGGAGTGTAAAGGTCTAGCCATCCTACTCGTGCCAGATAATATTGTGCGTCTCCCCAAATACCTAAAGTTCCATAAAAATGCTGACTTATGAAACAACTAGTCTGAAAGTGTAAATTGTACACAATTCTGTATCAAGCAGCTTGAGCTACTGTCATTTAGTCAGGTGCCTGAATATCTAGGCGTGGCTTTAGCTATGGAGGCTTTCTGTGATGGGGCATTTGTATATTTTTAAAATGAATTAATGCGATTGATATGTGATTAAAGAAATCATGTAATTAAAGTTATATAATTAAATTTAAATATAATGAAAGCATAAAAATATAGAATTAATGAAGGTAAAACAATCACCTTTTATGTTATTATTACCAATAATAAGCGATTTTGCATTATAGAGGTAGATTCGAATTGATAATGTCACAGGTAAAAATCAACCACCTAGACCTATGCTTGGTTAATTTAAATTTTATGTTCATTCTATAGTGCACATCAAAAAAGGAAAACAAATACATTTTATTACTAATCAATTTACATTACGAGATGAAGTACATTACATTAAGATCATGTACACATTACTTGTGCAACAAAAATGGTTTGAACATCTATATATAATCGTATGTACATATTATACACATGACAATAGTCAATTTGATGACAAATGGATAGCATAACAGCTAAAATCAGAGCTCTTCCTACACACAAGACATAGCGCATAGATGCTTCCAATAAACATGGGTATATTGCATATCATCCACCAAACTCTAATTATTATACAAGCATCATACATACATATTATTAAAATATATTCAGCATCACCTTTAATTTCTAACTCATATGCAAAGAACTAATTAAGATTAAAACAAGATTAAGTTACTTAGAATTATTTAAAGAATCAAGTATCTAAAATTGTATATCTAAAGATAAATTAAAGCTCATACAAGTACAAATAACTAACTATGCATCTATACTATACAACCATCAACCAAAGAAATTATTAGTTAAAAGACATCAATTCAAATTACTAACAATTAAATAAAACATTCAAAATCAATATGAATTATAGACCTTAATTAGCATTATTTCATGATACTATACAAACTTCAAATAATTGTCTTGCTACTGCATATTATTCTTTTTGTTGCTTGTTGTTGTTTTTCATTCCCATTTCTATTATTTTTCCTTTTTTACTACTGTCTCTTTTTCCTTTTTTTCGTTTCCTTTTTTTTTCCTTGCCTTTATTTTCTCTCTTCTATGCTATATTCTTCTCACTCTACTACTCCTATAGGGCTTAGTCTTATCTTTGTTTTGTTCTTAATTTTTGCTTCATTTTGTCTCTATCTAGTTCTACTTTTACAACTATTTAAGAGACTAAACTAGTTTTCTCATATATACAAAATAAACTCACTTACAGTAAAGACTAACCCATATGACAAAATCCAAATTCAACATAAATACACCATAGAGTTTTTTCAAATGTGAAACACAACTAATAATTTAAATTTAACATGACTAATGTATTAAAAAAATAGCAAGAAAATCAAAGAAGATCTAGAAAATTTGTACGTTGTGCTTTAATGGTAGAAAATAATTAGGGGCAAAAATGCAAAAATATTGAAACCTCCAGAAGAGTGCTTTCAGTGCAGTTCCAACGGTACTCATAACAGGTGATTTAGACCTCTCAGTGAGGAGAAATGAAGGAAAGAAGTCCTTAGAGGAGTAAAAATGGCGTTCTAGTGAAAAAAGGGAGTAACTAACAAAGAAAAAGATAGGGGACCTTAAAAAAGCAACTTTTGCTAAGTCACGGATTGAGTCCGTGAGATACCTAGTGAGTCATAGACCAAGGGCGTGACTTATAGGAAAAAATGGCATAGTACCATTAAATGAAAATAAGTCATGGGTTAAGAGGACCGTGAGCCAACGGTCCACTCATAGAACAGGTCCATAAGTCATTGGGGTTGGTAAAAAAATCCTGACAGATGCAAAGACCAAGAAGATGGTATTTATGGTCATTAATACATGGTTAATCACAAATTAATTACATTTTAATTAATTAATTTATATTTAAATTAATTTATCCTATATTTTTATCATTAATTTACATATACTATATAAATTCAATTCCTATTATTTTCCTTTTAATAATTAACAAAACCTAATATAATCAATTTTTGCATGATTCAATGATTAATGCATGGCTTACTCCTTGCATAAACCTTTAAGACTTTGTACCGTAATTACAATTATGCTCCTGCAAAATCAAAAGACAAGTGAAGCATAATTGCATCACTACAAGAAAAATCCTGATTCCCGACAAAAACTTACCGATGAAAAAATTTTCGTTGCTAATTACCGATGAAAAAATATTTTTCGTAGGGAAAATTGTTGAAAAAAATATTAATTGTGATGGAATAACAAATCCATTGTAAATAATGGAGGGAAATTTTCTCGCCAAACTTTACTGACGGAATCGGAAAAACCATCGTTAAATTGGCGCCAATATTAAGCGCCTAATTGAATTCGTAGGTAAATTACCTACGAAAAATGAATTCCGTAGGGAAATTACTGACCAAATGTTTATTTCGTACGTAAATTAGCACCAATATTATGCGATTAAAATTGTACACAAAATTTACCGACGGAATAAATATTATGTCGGTAATTTTCCTACGGAATCGCCATTTCGTAGGTAAATTAGCGCCAATATTACGTGATTAAAATTGTACACAAAATTTACCGACGGAATAAATATTCCGTCGGTAATTTCCCTACGAAATCGCCATTCCGTATGTAAATTCCCTACGGATATTGAATTTCGTTGGGAAATTACCGACGGAAGGTTTATTCCATCGGTAAATTAGTACCAATATTAAGCGGTTAAAATTGTACACAGAATTTACCGACAGAATAAATATTCCATCGATAATTTCCCTACGAAATCGCCATTCTGTCGGTAAATTACCTACAAAAATTGAATTCCGTAGGGAAATTACCGACGAAATGTTTATTCTGTCGGTAAATTACTGCCAATATTACGCGGTTAAAATTGTACACAAAATTTACCAACGAAATAAATATTCCATCGGTAATTTCCCTACGAAATCGCCATTTCGTAGGTAAATTCCTTACAAAAATTGAATTCCGTAGGGAAATTATTGACGAAACATTTTTTCGTCGGTAAATTACCTTCGAAATTCAATTTTCATAGGTAATTTACCTATAGAATCATCCGTCGACAATTTTCCCTACGGAATTCAATTCCGTAGGTAATTTTTCTACATAAATAATTAAGAAAAAAATTAAGAATACATAATTTTTTATCACTTCATTAATTCTATTTAACTATTTTATTAAAAAACCCTCATTTTTATAAATTGTTAAATATTTTTGTATAAATGTATGAGAATTTTTAAATAGATACGAATGATGCTATGTACAATAGTTAGATGTATTTCAAAGTCATTAATGAATAAATATATTAACGTTGACCAATCAAAGTTTTATTTCTTAGTTATGTCTTGGAAATGGTTAAACTAATAGAAGTACTACAAGAACAGAAGATTGTTATTAGAGGTTCTTAGATAAGTTGTGAAGTAATTTCAATAAATCTAGATATATGAACTAAAACATGAATTATGACTTTAATTTTTTTCCATTTTCGTGTATTGTAGCTGATTTTTAGTTGATATGATATGTCATTTTCATCCTTTTCTATGTTTGTTTAGATTGCTATATATGAAGGAACTTCGAGAGTGGAAAATTCCTTTTACCATTTGGCGTTGGAAGGTGAGATTCTTAAAGTGTTGTTGCCTTCATCCTACCCCAAATGTCTTTCTTTTATATATATTCCTTAGTGTCTTTTTGTGAAATTAGGTATCAATATTTTTTACCGATTTTACCTTTACTTTTTGGCATCCTAACTATATTTATATATGTCTCATCATTTTCATCTATATTCATCAATAAAGGAATTGATAGAAGATTAATTTAATTGATTATGAGTTTGTGCTTTCATTGTAAATCTCAAAATACACTTGAAGTGGAACAGATTTTTAATTTAAGAAGTTTGATATTTTATTGGTTAAATGTGAGGGACATTCTAGTAGAATTTTTTGCTTTATAATTATTTACCCCATTTATTTTTACAAATTATTATCAAATATTTAATTAGCATTTTGTTTTAGTTTAAAATATAGGTAACGGATGGTTAAAATAATAAAATTTTAATTTTTTCCATATTTCTAAATTTCATTAATATATAGGCACCCTAACTGTACAATTGTCTAACAGTTTAAATAAATAACTAGAGAAATTTTATTTAAAAATCAGTATTCCATTAAATATGTAAAAAATTTTAAATTTAATTTTTTGACATATGTAATTGGATGCTAGAGAAATTTTATCAAATTGTCACTTTTTACACAAAATTTTAATATTAAGATAATAATTAATTTTATTAATTTTTGTGAAAAATATATTGAATAGATTAAAATTATTAATTTAGACTATTATAGTCAGGTGTGTAGAAAAAAAAATTAATTTGGACTTCCAGGTAAAGCATGTAGAAAAAAAAAAAATATATATATATATATATGAAACCATATTAATTGTGTTTAAGGTGAAAGGATGCAGTTCTCAAATGTATAAGAAAAAAAAAGAAAAAGAAAGAAGCAAGGGACGAAGGGGGAGATGGGTAACGGGAAAGGGGAAGAGGCAATGACGTTGTCGCCCTCCTCACCGTCGCTCAACGGCGTTGACCACCAAAGAAGAGATCACCGACCCATTCTTCCATTCAGTTCGTGGCGCCGTTTTGCTTCTCCACTAGTCAAGATACTAAAGTTTCTCTCCTTCTCTTCGTTAAACGACAGCGGTAGATGGTGACTCCACTTGCATTGGCAAGTCCACTAAGGTGAGGCGTTCACCTTGACACCCACCATTTGGCTCAAATTGCCGTCCATAGATAGATCGGGAAATAAGGAAGCCAGTCGATTTTGAGCAGATCCCGACCAAATAGCGTAGCGGTTGGGCATGTGGTCACCGAAAATGGGACCCTACGGTTTTGGCCTTCATGGCGGCAACATCAAGGTGTCACTGGTGGAGTTCCGATAAAGCTTCGATGTTGGTTCGGTAAGCACAAAGATGGATGAAGGTAATTAAATACACTCTCTTAATTCATTACTCTTTACTCATCATTAATTTATTTTTATTTAATGGGATTTTGATTGTTTGAATGTTGTGGGTGAGTATTTGAATCAGCCATTAATCCTCAAATAGGACTGTAATAGTTAATTTTTTTACGGACTGTTATTGTTATTCTATTTTTGTTTAGTGACCTTTATCTTCAATCCGTAATTTTTCCTATTGTTTGTTTTTTAGACCTTATGTCAGTCTCTGTTGTTCTTTGATGGGGATCAGGTTTCTAATTTTGGTTTAATTTTTAGTAGTTTTTTATGGGTTGATAGGTTTCTTAAGTTGTTGGAGCAGGTTCCTTTATTATGCCTCTATTGCATCTCATCATTTTGCTTGATTCTTTTAATTAATGTACATGCTTTATTCTTTTAATTAACGTACACGTGTTGCATCCTTCTATCCCATTTTTTATTTACATGCTTTGTACATGCATCTCACATATCTCAAATCAAGTTAATTTGTTTTTATTCATATAATATGTCTTGATATTATTTGTTGTATTGTGTGAGTATTATTTTATTTCTTAATAATTATTATTGGTTATTTACCCTTATTTATTTATTTATATATATTTATGCAACTTATCTTCCTCTGTCTTTAAGCTTTGAAAATCACATGTGGCCCAACTTCCTTTGCCCCTTCAATCCCTAACCAATCACAACTCACCACATCATTACATTTTCTCTTTTTAAGCCAATGTTTGTTTCTGTGATTTGCATCAATTGATAACCTTTTTATTTTTCAATACAAAATTCAAGTTTGCTTCTTCATTTTATGGGCCTAGTTTCCCTGCTAAATAATTTTTAGTAAGAATCTGTAGCTTCTTTTTCTTCTATATGAGGTTTGAAATTGCCTTTATATGCATGATAAAGAACCCGTGAAATAGTGATGCTGACTAAATATCAGACTTTGTGGTTGTTTTTCCTCCAAGGTATATATCTGCTGATTTCATTTCCGTTCTATTACTTGGCTATCTTTGCTATTGAAAGAGAAATATTTGTTGGATGCATTTATCTTTAATAACCCCTATTTAATTAACATCTGTAAAATGGGTATTCTATAGACATACCAAACTAGCATTTACTTTACTGCATATAGCAAGATTTAGTGAAAAAAATGAAACTGCAGCTTTTCACCTTTATGCTGCTTTTCCCAGTATGATTGTTTTTCAGGTTTAATCAGATTTTATTGGTTGTGAGAGAAAGACAGTATATGCACATATTGGTTGAGTGTTAGATGCAAAATTTGAAAAAGATAGATTTTATAGCATTTCAGTTGCTATGATTTGAGTGTCTATTGTATTGCATTATCATAGTTGTGTTGCAAAGAGTTTTACATGTCTGCCCAAAGATTACTTATGTTCCTACTCCAAGTAAGCTACTTTTGAAAAAAAAAACTACCTATTAAATATTAATCTTTTATAAAAATGTTGGATTTGAATTTGAAAGATCTTTGTGTTCCTATAAAATGGTGGGAAAAAGAAATGCAAGGCTTAATAGAAATATTCTCTGTAAAAGCAACATCTGTCATTAAATTTCATAGAGAGCAAATATGTAGAGGTTCTTGATTAAACTTTAACTAATTATTATTTTGCTCACCGGCCATTTGGTATTGTTGTCCTTTTCAGTGGGAAATACCATTTCTTAATCTCTCTAGGTGGCAGTTGAATCTTTTGAATTGAGATGTTGAGAACTACTACTAAAAGAAAACTCTTTTGAATATAGGTTCAAGTAGATGTCATCATGAATGAATCAGATGATGTGGTTGATGGGATGAAAGAGGCAGTTGTTAAGTGCAATATCAAAAAGCTCGTTATAAGAGTTGCTACTCCAGGCTCTGTTTACAAGGTATGTACTTGGTGTCAAAATGTAAATATTAAGCTAACCATGAAATGTCACTTTGAATAGCTAGGAGATGTATAAGAATTTTTCAACCTTTCTTTTTAGATCCACTTGATGGGCTAAAAAAAGGTTGTTTACTTGTGATATTTTCTTGAGAGAGGAATTTATTTTTTGTTTGTACAGGTTCATGTTTTTTCATTGAATTACTTCACATGGATATACTTAAGGCTCGAGAAAACGCACTTGAAAAGGTTTGTCTCAGTAAAGTTTTAGCACTCAAATAGGTAATTATACTTAAGAATGCTATATGCATCTTATTATGGTGGAACAAATATAAACTTATATACATAGATAAGTAGTTAGATTTATTAGATTGTCGTTAGATTTATTAGATAAACGAAGGAGATACTGAACATATTTATTAAACAATTATTAGAAAATTGTAAAATTTTTAGTAACGAAAAAATCCGTCGCAATTTTTTTTTACCATATGGCAACTTTACCGACTGAAATTTATGGACCGTCGGTAAATTTACCTACGGAACATATTATTCCATTGGAAATTTGCCTACGGATTTGTTATTTTCGTAGGAAAATTTAGCAATGGATAATATAGTTCCATCGATATTTTTAACGACGAAATTTGATTCCGTCGGTAAATATGGCAAATGCCGACAGTTTTTGGTTTGCATCTCCCAACAAAATTACCGACGGACTATAATTTTCGTCAGTAAAAGTACCTATAACCGGATCTCCAACGCCATTTTTCGTCGCTAAATTCCGTCGGCAATTTGGTTTCCCTATGAAAATTCACTCAATTTCGTTGGTAATTTCTGTCAGCAAAATGAATTTTTCTTGTAGTGCATGAATGCATATCCCTCGTAAAAAAAATGTGTCACCCACGTAATTTGAGATACAAAGGAGTGATCAGGCAGGCAAATTAAGGACCATGAGAGTAAGCCATTTTCTTCATATATTTTATTTTATCATTTTTTCATCTTTTTTTTCAATTTTTTTTAGAGATAGCTCACTCTACATGTCGGAGGACTTTCATTATAAAGTGCATAGATTACTAGATTCCCTCAAAACTTGGGAAAATGAGAGATTGGCCTTATACTCTGGTTTAAAATTTTTTACAGAGAGCTGGGCTTGACAATAATCTTTTGCTGGCAGCCACTCGATACTGGGATCCTTAATTTCATATTTTCGATTCACACACTAGGAGCTTTGCTCTCTAGCTAACGAGTTCACTAAGATTCATGGCATGCAATTCCATCTTGGTACCATGCCTTATGTCTCAAATTGTGTACTAGACTATCCTAGTGAAGCAAGTCAAATCTTAAAACTCCTACCATCAGTTGTTTTTAAATTGGTGTCTCGACAAAAGCCTATCTCATTGGAACCTTTGCTTGATGTATTGAATGACTTTTATGAAATACCTGCTTTTAGGATAAGCATTATTCTGTTGATTTGTCTTTCTTTGTACTTGGCAGTGAACTCAAAGGACCCATTTGGTGATCACCAGCTATTTGACGTTATCACAAGTATACATGATGGCTTAACTCCCTTCCTATTTATCTTAGTGGAAACCATTCTTGTTTGGATACAGTCTATTCTGATCCTTATGCAGTTTTCTTAGGATGCCCTTTATTACTCCAAGTATAGTCATTATTTAATGGTAATGTGCCCCTTATAGGATTTGACATTAGTTTTTCTTAGTGGGAAATGCATCGTTTTGGATTTTCACGACCTTGTGCCTTATTTTTATTTGAAATGGACCCAACCCAACCTAGTGGCTTTTCATTTTCATCATTCATATTTTTTTATTTAATTCATTTTTTATTTCATTTCTTTTTTTTTTAGATATGGTTGCGAAAGGAACTAAGGTTACTTGAAAAACCTCTTCCTAGAGTGATCAACACGTATTCTCTGAGGCATTTCCTTCCCAAAGAAAATTTCTTAATTTCAATTCATCCGAAGAATGCTTTGTATGGCTTACATTGATGGAGGACAATAACATTAGCTTTATGAGCACTTGGATGGTACCTGACTATGTGACCCAAGATAGACAGTTTGGTTGTGTTCCATTATACAGTCTATACAGAGCCACTTTCTACATAGTTTCCCATTGTGCTTGCTAATTTAGGGAGTTACAGGACATCTTAAGATGCCTATTATCATTTTAAGGAGGTACTTTATCTATCCCTTTTATTTCTCGTTACAATCAACTATGGACGCAGCTATATCCTAAAGCTGACATTTGAAACCCCACCAACTATGATTATACCACCTCATGGCATATAAAAGATGAATATCTAGTCCCGATGTTGACAACAGAGCAGGTTGGCTAAGACATAGCTCAAGCAAAAGTAGTAGAGGATGGCCTTTAGATCTATAAATATGGTGTAAAATAAATATGCACTACTTTTTAACATAGAACAAGACAACTCAAAGTATGTATAATAAGCTGCTCTTATTTATTTTAATGTAAAAGGTTATGTTACATATGATAATATTTCTACATAATTCATTACATATGATCATTTATCTAACAACAAGTCTATAAGCACAAGATCCCATTCATTCATAGGATTAAACTTTGAAAGTACCTTTACCTTATTATCAATCAGCTCTCTCAGGTTTTCTTAATTGAACATTTTCACTTTGCCTCTAATTTTTTCCCAAGGTGCCTTTTCTTATTTTTACATTGACGAGGCACCCAATTGTAGCAAGGCTACCGTTTATCGATTTTTGACCCGTAGGGCTATATTCTCTTCTTTTTCTCTTTATATTTTTTCATTTTACTAAGTCTAGCGATGGAACCCTTTTAGTCTATCGATGTTGACTGGCTTCTTAAACTCATTTCCATCACTGTCACTCAATATGGCTGCACCTTTAAACAATAACTTTTTCAGCACGAACATGCCTTCCCATATTGGTCTAAACTTACCTCTGATGTCTGGTAAACCGGGTCTTATTTGTTTAAACACCAGGTCACCTTCTTTGAAGGGATGTTTTCTAATTTTCTTCTCGGAAGGTCTTGCCAACCTTTTCTAATAAATCTAGTTATAATAATAAGCTTACATTCTCTCTCCCTTTAATAGTTTAAGCTACAGCAACCTTTGCTTAGCCCATTCCATTTTTGAGAGCCCAGCTTCAAGAAACACTCGCAACAATTAATGCTCGATCTCTACTAGTAAAATGGCCTCTATTCTATATACCAAAGGGAAAGAAGTTGCTCCAGTTAAAGTCCTGGCAGTGGTTCTGTAACCCCATAGCATAAAAGGTAATTTTTCAACCCAGTCCTTATAGGTTCTAACCATTTTTGCTACAATCCTCTTAACATTTATATTGGCTGCTTTGACTAGTCCTTTTGCCTAAAAATGGTATGACAAAGACTTATGATGCTGAACACCATACTTTCTAAGCATTTTCTCAATTTTCTCCTAGAAAATGGGAACCATTATCAAATACAATATGATGTGGAAGCCTATATTTGCATATCAAACTCTTTTTGATGAATTTTTCCATCTCTCTGGCACCCAAATTCTTAAAAGATTTCACATTTATGCATTTTGAGTGATAATTGATAGCCACCACAATGAACCTATGCCCATTCGACACTAACAGATGAATCATTCCTATGATATCTATACCCCATGCAGCAAAAGGCTATAGCAAGGTAAGATTGCATAACTCTGACATAGGTACATGCCTTAGATCAGCATATTGTTGACATAGCTAACATTTTTTTACATACTTGGAATAATCTGTATCCATCGCAAGCCAAAAGAATCCTTGACACATGATCTTTTTAGCCAGTGCTAATCCATTCATATGGGTACCACAAATTCCAGCATAAATTTCCTTCATAATCTTCTTGGCCTCTTTCTCATCTGCAGATCTCAATTGTATCCCATCAGGCTATCTTTTATAGAGAACCCCATCAACAATGATGAACTAAGCGATCAGCTTATGCAGCATCCTTTGATCTTTCTTCGTGGCTTTTTTAAAAAACACAAACCTCTTCAGATAATTTTGGATATTAAAATACCATGGCTTCCCATTATCTACCTCAATGTCCCTCACATGTTGTGCTTTATAGCATGGCTTGTTAAAGCTAAAGACAAGTATAGGTTTCATGCTTACCCCCTTCGGATTATCCCACATTGACACTAATGTTACCAAAGCGTCAACTAATTGGTTCTCATCCTAGGGAACATGCTTAAAGACACAAATCTCAAACTGATCACCCAACACTTTCAAATAATTTACATAAGGCAACAATAGTCTTTCTTTTACCACTCATTCACCCTTTGTTTGATACACCACTAAGGATGAATCGCTATAAACTTCAACAATCTTTGCCCCCAATGACTTCAAAGCTTTGAGTCCCAAGATACATGCTTCATATTTAGCTTAATTATTAATGGCTTTATATCTGAGCTTTTTAGCTAAAGGTAACTTTTCTCCCTTAGGGGCCATTAGAATCACTTCTATCCCTGCGCCTTTATTATTCACAACTCTATCAAAGAACATCCTCCATCCATAAATAGTTATAGCAGGGACATCTTTATCAGGGAGCCCATAGGACATCTCTTCTCCTTCTAGCGACTGACTAGCTAAGAACTCTACCACAACCCTTTTCTTAATGATTTTTTGAGTTATGTATTCAACATCAAACTCCTACAGGAGAACCATCCATCTCCCTATCTTCCCTAGCAACGAAGGTGCTTTTTTCAAGTACTTAAGGGGGTTTTATTTTGCTACAACTTACACTTTATACGAATGAAAATAGTGTCTAAATTTCTTAAAGGCCTACATAACTGACAAGCAAATCTTGTCCACCTCTACGTACTTAGTTTCATATGGCAAGAATTTCTTGCTGAGGTAATTCACTACATATTTTACTCCAAAATCATCCTCTTGAGCCATCATTGCCCTCACTGAACCATTTTTTATGGTTAGATATAAAATCAAAGGATTTTTGGCTCTGGGCGATCTTAGCACTGGCAGATGTAAGAGGTATTTGCTTATGGTATCAAAAGCCATTTGACAATCTTTATTCCACACCATTGGTTGATCCTTTCAAAGTAGCTTAAAGATAGGCTCGCAAATCGAGCCTAAATGTCAAGTCCAACTTTCCTAAACTGATTGATCCAAAATTCCAAAAAAAAAACTTGTAAGGGCTGACTTACAATAACATTCGAATGCACACAAGATGTCACACCCTAAGATTGAATCAAGATCTATGTTCTTATATTACATGTTTGGTCATAACTACTGTTATTTCCACATGATGCATGTAAATAGGAATGCATGCATAAGTTGGGTATAAGCATCCAATTAACCCATCAGGGGAAACCTATAGTATGCATGGAGACACATGCTGAAGTGAGTTTAATTCTAAGGTAGTGACGATAATGCCTCATGTGACAAAGGCTTCTTTTGCCATTTCTAAGTGCTTGAAGGCACAGTTTGTAAAAGGGTATATCATCTTTGGTCAGAGCAGGATGGACTATTTTCCCCTGAGAATAATAAGAGAACTCAGACAGAGGGCATATAAAAAAACACTAAAGGAGATAGCCAAAGAAAGCTTGCATGAAGATCAGAAACACTGAGAAAGATGCACTAGGGTCATCTACTAGATTGCATTCCAGGCGGAGTCCCCCTTGGCACCCATGGTGTAGACCATACATTTCATGAATACATTTTTGCATGCTTGCATGCATTCTTGTACATGTTGTATGCAACTTTTGTATATGTCACCATATACATAACTTTGTAGGTAAAATAGAATTCAGCTTTGCCATACTTGCCTTAAGGATTTGCTCAAGCCTTCATCTATAATAGCCTAGAGATTCAAAGATTTGTCATGTTAATGCAATGACCACTGTAACACTATCCTTTTGCCAACTTTAAGGAGTATTCCTTACTTAATTTGTCTTATTAAGGTTCTAACACAATTTTATTTCATAAGTCTAAGGATCATCACCTCCCTGATGTATTTGAGATTATCACAACATCATCCTTTTCCTAATTTCAGGGAGTATTTCCAATTTAATTTATCTTGCCAAGTTATGCCCAAAGTTGTGGCATAATTTCCTTTTAATTTATAGGTTTGAGAATCATTGCCTCTCTGATGCATTTAAAAATAGCCATGGCATTGTTTTCTTTTTAAGAACAATTTGATGGTAGTTGCCTCCCCAACGCATTTAAGACAACTATTGTAGCACCATCCTTTTGTCAATCTCAAGGAAGTACCCCCATTAAAATAGCTTCGGCCTCAAGCTTAATTTGCCTCGTCAGGTTATGTCTCGACATTCTAACATAATCATTTTTGCCAGTTTTAGGTTTAAGGACTACCTCCCTTTCTTGAACATGAGCTCAAGGATCACTATTTCCCTATTGCATTTAAGACGATTACTACAACGTCATCATTTTTGGTAAAATTCAAATTAAAGTTCGCTATCTCCTTGATGCGTTCAGGATGACTGCCACAGCATAATCCTTTTTCCTAAATACAGGGATTATTTTCAATTAAAGCAATTTATGCCTCAAGTTTAACTTATCTCACCAAACAATGTCTAAAATTTAAACATAATTGCTTCTTATTAATTTACTTTTAATTTGAAATTTTGATTCATCCGAGTAATTCTCAACTGTGAATGGTTTTGACCTCAATTTGAAGAAATTTCTCTTTCATTCAAATATGAGCTGAATAAGGGATATCTATGCTTTATCTCTATCTACTAAATTACATAAAAGCCTTTCCTATACCATGCAATTTCCAAATTTTGAGCAACTTAGGCTAGTTTTAAAAGTTTAATAAAAGCTATTTACAAATGAGGAAATTAGGTAAAACTTAATAAGAGCACTAAAACCTTTCTAATTACCCATCAAAGCAACCTCGAGATGAGACAAGACCTGAAAAATAATTCGGGCAGTCTTTCTTACATGGCCTTCTAAATGACTTTCTCCTACCCAGATTTTATATTCGTTTGCTAGCCCCTTGAGCCTTTACTTTATGCATGCTGAATGCGTGCTCATTTTATTGTTACACACATCAGATCAACCCCTTAACTCAAAATTATTTTGGCTTCCCCTTAGGAAGATGACGGCTATGGAAAGGTTGATTGCACATTTCAAGAATGAAGGGAATTAATCTCTACCAAACTTTTGTATGAATTTCATTTATAAGGAATTAGATTTGTTAGATGAAGTAAACCTGAAAACGGGAAAGGAAAAAACAAAAATGCTTACAAAAAAATATAACAGAAAAAAAAAGAAAAAAAAGAGAAAAGAAAAAGAAAAAAAACAAAAAAAATAGAAAAGAAGAAAAAAGGAAATAAAGAAATGAAAAGAAAAAATAGGGGAAATGGGAAACCATTGAAGTTGAGATCACAACACCAACAAAAAAAATGAAAATGAAAAATGAAAAGAAAAGGGAGACCTTAAGCTATTACCTCTCAAACAATCCCTAGTGGAGTCGCCACTATGACTCTTGCCGAACCTTATAGGCATCTGGTTTGCTCTCAAAAGCTTGCTTTTAAGGCTCGAGATAGGATCAAGGTTATTTAACTCATAAAGATCAGTCGCTTCGTAATGGATAGGGATTCAACCCAATCTATAATAACTCGAGCCTCAAAAAGTCATGGATAGTGGCTTGAGGTATCCCCAATTATTTGCTAATGATCAACCCGTGAGGGCATTTACCGGGCATATAAGGTAGGTATTATGGAGTCCCCACCCAATAAAACATTAAGAAATAAGTTCTAACCATATGAAGCCAAAACTAGAGATAGTTTGAGACCTCACTCTTATTTATACCTTTGGTTAATGTTATATAAATGAGTTTTAGTTATTAATATATTTCATCTCTTTTCTCACACGAGTGATTATACATAGAAAATAAAGGTGCACTCAAACACGTTAGAAAGCAATAAAGCATGGCATGGAAAGCTATAAAGCATTTAAGAATAAATGTAAAAGTAAATTTATACATATATCAAAGAGTTAATTTGAGTTCATTTGGATGAGGACATCGGTCCTCGCATGTATATTTGCAAAAAGGCAATATTTTAAGTGTATTTTGGGTGAAAAGGGGAACAGTGGTTCCCTCATGGCTTTGAAAAGAATCGTGTTCAGTGTTTAATTTTAAGGTAGAAAATAGTTTGATGTATTTTTATATTATCATTCAAAAGAATCAAGATTTCACAATAAATAAAGACATGAAAAATAATAATATAAGTAAAACATAGATAAATTGTGATATTTATTTATTTAAGAACATTAGTTCTCTCATGAATATTTATAAAATTCTTTTGTGTGATTTTGGGAATAAAATAAGACATTGGTCCATTTTATGAGGAAAATTCAATTAATTAGGCAAAAATATTTTTGGTACTATTTATAGTTAAAGCATGCTAAAAACTATTTTCTACCTTAAAATTAAACACTAAAAATGATTCTTTTCAAAGCTGTGAGGGAACCAATGTTCCCCTTTTCACCCAAAATACACTCAAAATATTGCCTTTTTGCAAATATACATGCAAGGACCGATGCCCTCATCCAAATGAACTCAATTAACTCTCCAATTTATGTATTAATTTACTTTTACATTTATTCTTAAATGCTTTACAACTTTCCATGCCATGCTTTATTGCTTTCCAGTGTGCTTGAGTGTGCCTTTATTTTCTATGTATAATCACTCATGTGAGAAAAGAAATGAAATATATTAATCACTAAAACTCATTTACATAACATTGACCAAAGGTATAAATAGGGGTGAAGTCTCAAACTATCTCTGGTTTTAGCCTCATAAGGTTAAAACTCATTTCCTAATATTTTAATTGGTGGTGACTCTATGATACCTATCTTGTGTGCCTAGTAGATGCCCTCATAGGTCGATAATTAGTAAATAAGTAGGGATACCCTGAGCCACTGTCTATGCCTTTTAGAGGCTTGAGGCATTGCAAATTGGGTTAAATCCCTCTCCATTGTGAAGCAATCGATCTTCATGAGTTAAATGAACCTTGATTCAGTCTTGAGCCTAAAAAATGGGCTTTCGAGAGCAAGCCAGATTCCTATAGGGTTCAACGCACATCACAATGAGCGTGATTTTAAGAGTTGTTTATCTAACCTTACTTTGGTTTTTAAAAGGTGTGAGGAGACTAACCGTATCCTCAATTAGGAAAAATATCATTTCATGGTGAGAGAAGATATATTTCTAGGGCATAAAATCTCTAAAAGAGGAATTGAGGTTGATAAGGCAAAAGTGGATGTTATAGATAAATTACCTCCTCCTACAAGTGTTAAAGGCATTAGGACTTTCCTTAGTCACGCCAATTTTTACCGTCAGTTCATTAAGGATTTTTCTAAAATTGCTAAGCCCCTTTTAAATTTATTGCTTAAAGATGTTGCATTTAACTTTGCTGATGAGTGTTTGTAAGCTTTCAATTTTATGAAGAAAAAGTTAATCTCATCACCTATCATCGCATCATTGAATTGGAGTTTACCATTTGAAATTATGTGTGATGCTAGTGAATATACAGTAGGAGTGGTTTTGGGCCAAAGGAAGGAGAGAGCTTTTGATACCATCCATTATGCAAGTCACACACTTAATGGTGCATAAGTTATTTACACCAATACAGAGAAGGAGTTATTAGCAATAGTATTTACATTTGAAAAATTTTGGCCATATCTCTTTTGTACTAAAGTCACAATATGGTCGGATCATACGGCTCTTAGGCATCCTTTTCCTAAGAAGGATTCCAAAACAAGGCTAATATGATGGGTTTTCTACTATAAGAATTTGATATAGAGATAAATGAGAAAAAGGGAGAAAAAAATTTTGTACCTGATCATCTATCTAGATTGGATCATACTCCTGTGGAAAAAGGGGAAAATTTTGATTTATTTGTCGATGAATGTATTTGTGTTGTCTATTCTGAGATTTCGACCCCTTAGTTAGTTGATATTGCCAATTTTCTTACAGTGGCTTACCTCCTGAAGGACCTTACTTGGCAATAAAAGAAAAAGTTAAAGGCAGATGTAAGGCATTACCAATGGGATAACCCGTACTTGTTCAAGCTATGTCCTAATAAGATACTCTGGATATGCATTCCAAAAGAGGAATAAGTAGACACAATGAGACTGTGTTATAAAGGAGAGATTGGAGGTCACCATAGACCAAATCGCACGGTGAAAAAATATTTACAGTTAGGTTTCTTTTGGCCCTTCTCTTTTTGTTGATGTTATGTCTTTTATGGCTTTAAGTGATAGATGTCAACATGCAGGAAACATATCAAAATGGGATGAGATTCCCCATGAATAATGTCTTAAAAGTGGAAATGTTTTACCTCTGGGGAATTAACTTTATAGGCCCATTTTCAAACTCATTTGGATTCAAGTACATCCTAGTTACTATTGATTATGTCAGTAAGTGGGGTAGAGGCAATGGCTACTAGGACTTGTGATACTTGAATAGTGCTTGAATTCTTTAGAAGAAATATTTTTACTAGGTTCGGGGCACCAAGGGCTATAATTAGTGATAAAAGCAAGCATTTTGTCAATTATCAATTCAAATCCTTGCTTAAGAGATTTGGTGTTAGGTATAAGATTACAACCCCATATCAACCCCAAGCAAATGGGCAAGTAGAAGTGTCAAATAAGGAGTTGAAATCAATCTTAGAGAAAAATGTCAATAATGCTAGAAAAGATTGGTCTCAAAGGTTAGATAAGGCTTTTTAGGCCTAAAGAGTTGCATATTAAAACCCCTATAGGCATGTCTCCATTTAGGTTAGTTTTTTGGAAATTATGTCATTTGCCAGTCGAGCTAGAGTATAAAGCATATTAGGCTACAAAGTTGCTTAATTTTATCTAAGATGTGTAAGAGGAAAGAGATGCTTACAACTTAATGAACATAAGGAGTTTTGACAATGGTCATATGATAACATGGCTTTGTACAAGGAGAAATAAAGTGTTGGCATGATAAGAGGCTAACTCTAAAGCAATTTTTTCCAAGGATGTTGATTTTTTCCTACAATAGTTGATTGAGGTTGTTTCCAAGTAAGCTAAAGTCTAGATGGCTTGGGCCATATCAAGTGCTACCAAGCAACGAATTTAGAGTGGTCACCATCAAAAATCCAAAGGATGGTCACAAATATCAAGTTAATAGCTACAAATTGAAGCCTTATCATGTTGATCAAATGCAGGTTACTGAGGCAACCTTAGTTTTCCATGACAAGTAAGGTGATTTTAAAAAGTCTAGATGAAGACTTTATAAATTTAGAACTAAATTCTTTAACCCTGCTTAGTTTTACTTGTGTGTGTCTTTAGTCAGCTTTTCATTGTTAATGTATGATTTTTATTATTTTGGTATATTTTGTGATTAATGAATTAAAGGGAGAGTTATTTGTATCCAGTGTGTAAAGTGGATTTGCAGTGCAATTTAACTTGTATGTATGTTTCTCTTTTAGTCTATTCATGTTTTTGAGTAAGAGTTGGTTATGTGTTCAAGGGGTGAGCAATTAAAGTTTATGTACTTAATTTTAGGACCTCGAGGTTGATTTAATTTGTCATTAGAGGGTGCCAATGAGAGTGGGTTTAAGGAAAGATTAATAATGGTTAAGTTTAAGGTATGGAAGTTTAGTTAAAGAGATTTGTGCATATTGGTGTAAAATGTTAGTGTAAGCCCCAGCCCCAATGCATTGTAATAAAACACTTTGAATTAATAAAATGAGGCATTTGTTTTATTTATTGTATTCCTGTGCATATCAATTGATAAAACTATCCAAGAATGTTGTTTCGATTTAAGTTATCATTTGTGAGGCACATGGTTGTAAGACCTTGAAACAAATGAGACTTCATTCTAAATATCCCTAGTCAGTCATTGTTATAGGAATAACAATGAATTAAGACTAGTATGCTCTCTCTGATATTATGAATTCTGTCTTATGGATCATTAAGACAAAAGTGTCAATTAGAGATCATAGACACATGTTAAAGAACATGGTATCTGAATACGATCCGCTCATGAGAGCACTACATGGTACGAGTCATAAATGTTTCTCATATACAAGTTTTATATCGGAGTTCTTAGACCTAAAATCTCTATGAAACTCTTTATGAATTACTGTGTACTTTGACATACACCTAACGTGCTCATAACAGAGTAACAAGTACGGGTATGATTGGGTATGCATTGATTCATGTTAAAGAGCATGAGAGAAGTGAAGGGATTACCCCTCTCGATAAGAGAGAAAAATATCATCGGCCACTTGATTAGTGAACTGAGAATTGTATGGCCATACCGAGATGAAATAATGAGTAATCATTATTTATCTAAGAGTTCAGTGTCACTGGAATATCAAGAAAGGATTAATATATATAAGGATGACTAGTTTCATGCCTTATATTAATTCTGATATTTATGGGTAAGGGACTATGCAAAATTGCATTAGGTCACTAAATGCCATATGTATTTTCATTTAATTTGGAATGCTATAATATCTTGCTAGAGAATATATATAGCCTTTGAATTAATTTATTAATTCATTGCCAACATTAAATGGACCTATAGGATCGCACACAAAGCATTGTGCTTAAAATATTTGAATAAAGTATTGGGCATTAATTTGGGCTTTTAATTAAAGTCAAATTAATGTATGTAATGGGTTTTTAAAATTGCTATTGGACCTTGGTCCATAAGAGAGAAAAATTCAGCCCACTAGGTTTAATTTCAATTAATTAATTATCTTGTATTAATTAAGTTAATTGAGTATTAAATCCTAATGATATTTAAATCAAATTAAAATACTTAATTAAGGGATGGCTTAGTCGAAATTCCAAGATAAATATTGAAGGAATTTCGGCACATGTGAATTTCTTTATTAAGTGATATTATTTGATTAAAGGTCTTATGTATTTATCTTGGATTAAATCAAAAGAATTTGAATCAATATATATCTCTTATTTTAAAGAAGTGATAAAGGCTAAAATTAATTATCTCTAAGTAGTTGATTTTAGATTTATCACTTAAAAAAATAAAATGATATATATTGAATGAGAGAGAAAAAAAAACCCTAGTTTTTCTTTGGTTTTTGCGTGAAAACCTTCTCTCCCTCACAGAATTTTCTCTTGGCCAAAATAAAAAAGGAGAAGGATTCTTTCTTGATTTCTTGTTTTCTTGGGCATTAATAGCACCTAAAAGAAGTTCAAGATCAAGTCTTGTAGCTTTAAACAATTGCCATTACACAATACTTTAAAAGAGAGCTAGCAATCTCTATTTTAAGCCATCTTTGCAAGTGTGTGTGTGAGAATAGAGGGGAGTGGCGTAAAAGGCTGTTCCTTGGCATTGGTGATCAAGATCTAAGGCGGAAAAAGTCATCTTAGTTGCTGGTCATCACCAAATTCAAGTATTAAAAAACATCAAAAGTTGTAAGTTTTAAAAACCCTATAATTGCATGTTTCGATTCTTGTCATTGAATTATTTGGCATGTATGATTGTTTTTATTGTTTTTCTGCTGTACGATTACCATGAACATATCATGTCATATTACATCAGTGGTATCATAGCCTAAACATGCTTATTTTAGTGCTTTAGATGCATGAAAAAATTAATTAAAAATCGTTATTTTGAAAACATGCAATGCTGAAATTTTCTGTTTTGACTTTTTTGCATTGTTTTGGTGTAAAAACGATTTTAATTGATTAGATAGGTATTATAATTAATATGACATGTTAATATACTGTCCTAAGATATTCTAGGAGCTGTTAATGGTCGGATTTAATTGATAATACCTGATGGTATATGTTAATATTAAAACTAGGTGCTAGTTGGCATGTTAATTGTTAGTTTAACAACTAGTTTTCAATATTAAATGTAAAAAACGATTTTGGCATGTTTGTAAGTGATTTTTAAAGATTAAATATCAGGTCTGGACATATTTTAAATTTGGTTTTGATTCTGGTCCATGACAATTTAATTGATTAATTTTTAAAATCACTTAAAACTATGACTAGTTTGTGTTTGTTAAATGTTTAATCAACATTGTTTGTTTTGTTTTGATTAAAATGGTAAAAACACATTTAGATCAGATTGGTACAGAATATTAAATCAATATTTATGACCTTATTTAAATTATTAAATGACTCATAAAATTGATTTAAGTATTTGTGCATTTTTGTTGCATCACATAAGCATTAAACAACTAGTTTTGTTGTTTGTTTGTTTTTATACGCATGCCGTGTATCATATATATGTTCTTCATGATTTTGTGTTTTAATTCATGTTGGTACATATTATATGTATTTTTAATGTTTATGGGCTGTATGACATAAAATTAAAAAATTGCAAAATTGGAAATTATACTAGAGTTGATTTATGGCACAAATCTAACTAGTTAGTGTTTTGGGCTTTTAAGAGAACTTATTCAATAAGAGGATTTAGTCCATTGGGCTTCGGCCCAGGCCCATCATGGGATCTTCTCTTAAAGGTTCAAGTACACGATTTTCATTAATGGGCTTGGTTAAATTAAATAAAATTGGACTTTGTTTTTATCCATGCATGTTATGTATATTTATTTGCTAGTTTGGTGTGATGAATGGATATGCATGGTGCATTCATGGGCCCTGGGTTTTGTAATTAAATATGGCCTACGAGCCATTATGTTTTATTGTAAAAGTTTCATTTATTTCTTAGAATAGAATATACTTGAAGACTTTGTAAATCAAGACGAAGCCTACCGGAGGTGGAGAAGCCCAACTCGAAGATTCTTATGTAATAGTATAGAATCTTAGTTGTAGATTTTTGGGCCCATGTTTGTCACGTTTTACTTTATGCAATTATATATATATGCATGCTATGTATGGATGACAAAGCATATTCCATGTAAGCCGTAATAAAATGAATCCCTAAAAATAGTAAGTCACGAAGTTGCCTTCCTAATTCAAAACATGTCAAGGCATCGATCATCGGTCACGTAGACTAGGAGTCCTAGATGCGCCCGATTATCTTTTTGAGGCATGGGTTGTGAATGTAGGTTGGACTTAACATGGAAAGGGATGCCTGGACCTAGGCAATTAATAAATGGGTTTGTGCTATAACATCTTGAGATGTTAGCCCATTTGATCCAAGAGTCATGTACGAGACATGATTGGAGTTTTTCTACCTAAGTAACTTAACTTGTTAGGTGTACAAGCTCAGCTTGACTAATAAATTGTTGTGAAAAGTGGATCTTGGCCCACATTAAATCACTAACGCGAATTATTTAAAGGGATATTAATTCGGTTTGTGGGATTATAAATAAGACCTCATTTAATCTTGTTAAAATTTAATTGTAGATTGAAAATGGCATCTTCAAACAACGATTTCTCATTGCGATCGGTCCTTGAAAAGGACAAATTGAATGGCACCAATTTCATAGACTGGTCTCAAAACTTAAGAATAGTTCTTAAGCAAGAGAAAAAGTCGTATGTTTTGGATGCACCCTTGCCTGAAGAACCTGCTAGGAACGCCTCTACGGTTCAAAAGGAAACTTTTGAGACCAAGAAGAGCGACTCCAATGATGTGACCTGTCTGATGCTCACCATTATGGTGCCTGACTTGCAAAAGCAATTTATGGACAAAGAGGCTTATGTGATCATGGTTCACCTCAAGGAGATGTTCCAAGAGCAAGCTCATCACGAGAGGTTCGTGACAACAAAGGCCTTGATTTCTTGTACGATGGCTGCGGGTACTCCTGGTAGTACCCATGTACTCAAGATGAAAGGGTATCTTGATACTCTTGAGAAGCTTGAGGTACAAGTGCCAAAGGAATTGGCCACTGACTTGATCTTAGGATCATTGACTGATGATTATGATCCATTTGTGATGAATTATAACATGCATGCAATGAACAAGTCAGTCACTGAGCTTCATGGGATGCTTAAGAATGCTGAAGAGAACATTCGAAAGACCAATCCCGTATTGATGGTTCAAGGGGGCATTAAGAAGGGACCCGCTAAGGGAAAGAGAAAGGGAAAGGGAAAGGTAAAACCCAAGAATGACCTGGCTCGATTCAATTCAAGTGGGAGTGCAACCTCAGGCCCAATCCAAGCCCAAGGTGTAGAAGCTCAAAGAGAGTGAGAGCACTTGCTTCCATTGCAACAAGAATAGGGCATTAGAGGAAGAATTGCACTCTCTTCAAGGAAGAACAAAAGAAGAATGGAGCCAAGGCATCTAGTTTTGGTATTTTTGTTGTTGAGATTAACCTTTCTATTTCTACAACTTGGGTATTGGATACCGGTTGTGGGTTCTCACATTTGTTCAAATGTGCAGGGGCTAAGAAATAGGCGGTTACTTAGGAAGAATGAAGTGGACCTCCGTGTGGGGGAATGGAGCACGAGTTGCTGCCATGGAGATAGGCTACTATCAACTCACTTTACCTTTCGGACTTTGTTTAATTTTGAAAAAATGTTATTATGTGCCTGCCATGAGCATAAACATTATTTTAGTTTCTTGTTTGGATTTGGATGAATTTGATTTTGTTATTAAAAATGGCAATGCTCACATTCGTTGCCAAGGCATTTCTTATGGCAATACCATGTTGCAAAATGGCCTTTATATCCTTGATTTACAAAACAAAGAGTCCATATACAACATTAATACAAAGAGGGTTAAAACAAACGAATTGAACCCTACTTACTTCTGGCATTGTCATTTAGGACATGCAAACGAAAAACACATTTCAAGACTCCACAAAACTGGAGTGCTTGGGTTATTCGACTTAGAGTCTTATGATACATACGAGCCATGTTTGCATGGGAAAATGACAAAGAGTCCTTTTAACAAGAAAGGAGAGAGGACCTAATGACTTATTGGAACTAATACATACCAATGTATGTGGACCTTTAAGTACATAAGCTAGAGGTGGTTTTAGCTAGTTCGTGACATTTATAGATGACTTCAGTAGATATGGCTATGTCTATCTAATGAAGTACAAGTCTAAAACTTTTGAGAAATTCAAAGAGTTTAAGAACGAAGTAGAAAACCAACTTGGAAAAAGTATAAAAGCCATTCGATCATATTGAGGTGGCGAATACTTAAGCCAAGAGTTTGACAATCATCTAAAAGAGTGTGGTATTATTTCACAGCTCACTCCTCCTGGAACACCGCAATGGAATGGTGTGTCCGAAAGGAGAAATCGAACTCTATTGGACATGGTTCAATCTATGATGAGTCAAGCTAATCTTTCTATCTCTTTTTGGGGTTATGCATTAGAAACTGCTGCGTTTCAATTAAACCGTACTCCAACTAAAGCAGTTGAGAAGACACCATATTAGGTATGGACTGGGAAAGAACCCAATATGTCATTTCTCAGGATTTGGGGCTGTGAAGCACATGTTAAGAAATTAACATCTAACAAACTAGAGTTCAAATCCATTGTCTGCTTGTTTGTGGGTTATCCCAAAGAAACAAAGGTATACTACTTTTACTCACAAGCCGAGAACAAAGTATTTGTTGCTCGCAAGGCTATTTTCTTGGAAAAGGAGTTCCTTCTCAAGAAAGATAGTGGGAGTAAAGTAGAACTTGGAGAAATTCAAGTGCCACAAGCTCCTATAGAGGATGAGTTAGAAGTGGGATCAAGTTCACAACCAGTTGTGGAACAAGAACCCATTACACAAGTACCTAGAAGGTCTGGTAGGGGTACGTCAAGAGATTAAGAGATATGGATTTCTAATCACTGATAATGACACTATTGAGTTAGTAGATCGTGAGGATCCTACTACCTACCGAAAAGATATTGAGAGCCCAAACTCAAAAAATTGGCTTGAAGCCATGAAATTCGAGATGCAATTAATGTACGATAACCAGGTTTGGACCTTGGTTGATCCACTGGAAGGTGCGAAGGTAATTGAATGCAAGTGGCTATTCAAACTCAAAGCTGATAAGACCTACAAAGGTAGACTAGTAGCAAAAGGTTTTCGACAAACTCATGGTGTAGATTATGATGAGACCTTTTCGCCTGTAGTCATGCTCAAGTCCATTAGGATCTTGCTTGCCATAGCTGTATATCATGATTATGAGATATGGCAAATGGATGTCAAAACTGCTTTCCTCAACGAAAATTTACTTGAGGATGTGTATATGACACAGCCTGAGGGTTTTGTCAATCCCAAGCATCCTAAGAAGGTTTGCAAGCTTCAAAAATCAATTTATGGATTAAAGCAAGCACCCTGAAGTTGGAATCTTCATTTTGATGAGGCAGTCAAAGAATTTGACTTCATCAAGAACGAAGATGAGCCTTGTGTGTACAAAAAGGTTAGTGGGAGCATAGTAGTATTTCTGGTCCTATATATGGATGACATCCTTCTCATTGGGAATGAAATTCCAACATTGCAAAAGGTTAAGCAATGGTTGGGAAAATGTTTCTCAATGAAAGACTTAGGTGAAGCCGAGACAATACTTGGTATTCGAATCTATAGTGATAGATCGAATTGGCTCTTGTGACTAAGTCAAGAAAAGTACATAGACAAAGTACTAAAGCACTTTAGTATGGGAGACTCAAAGAAAGGGTACATACCTTTGGCTTTGGGAGTTCTTTTGACTAAAGAATAGTGCCCTAAAACCAAAGAGGAAAGGGACAACATGAGTATAATTCCATATGCATCTGCTATTGGATCTATCATGTACGCTATGTTATGTACTAGGTTGGATTTTGCTCATGCACTAAGTATAATAAGTAGGTTTCAGCAAGACCCTGGTGAGAAGCACTGGCCTACTGTAAAAGGGATTCTAAAGTACCTGTGAAGGACTAAGAATCACTTTTTGGTGTATGGTGGTCAAGAAGAGCTCGTCATACAAGGTTATGCCGATGCTACTTTTTAGACCAACACTCAGGATTCTAGATCACAATCTGGGTTTGTTTTTGTTTTGAACGGTGGTGCTGTCAGCTGGAGAAGCTCAAAGCAAGAGATCGTTACCGACTCAACTACAGAATCTGAGTATATTGCAGCAAGTGAGGCTGCAAAAGAGGCTGTTTGGATTAAAAATTTCATTTCTGGATTAGGAGTGGTCCCAAGCATCCTAGATCCATTAGAAATTTTCTGTGACAACAACGGGGCCATCGCACAGGCCAAGGAGCCCCGGTCACACCAGAAATCCAAACACATACTCAGGAGGTACCACCTGATCAGAGAAATTATTGATCGTGGGGACATCAGGGTTAGCAAGATAGCAAGTAAAGACAATGTAGCAAATCCTTTGATGAAACAGTTGCGTCCAAATCTACACAAAGCTCATTTAAGAGCATTCGGTCTTAAGGCTATGCCCAATTAGGACTAGTGCTAGTGGGACATTGTTAGTGTAAGCCCTAGCCCCAATGCATTGTAATAAAACACTTTGAATTAATAAAATGAGGCATTTGTTTTATATATTGTATTCCTGTACATATCAATTGATAAAACTATCCAAGAATGTTGTTTCGGTTTAAGTTATCATGTGTGAGGCATATGGTTGTAAGACCTTGAAACAAATGAGACTTCATTCTAAATATCCCTAGTCAGTCATTGTTATGGAAATAACAATGAATTAAGACTAGTATGCTCTCTCTGATATTATGAGTTCTATCTTACAGATCATTAGGACAAGAGTGTCAATCAGAGATCATAGATACATGTTAAAGAACATGGTATCTGGATATGATCTGCTCATGAGAACACTACATGGTACAAGTCATAAATGTTTCTCATATGCAAGTTTTGTATCGGAGTTCTTAGATCTAAAATCTCTATGAAACTCTTTATGAATTACTGTGTACTTTGACATACACCTAACTTGCTCGTAACAGAGTGACAAGTACGGGTATGATTGGGTATGCATTGATTCATGTTAGAGAGCATGAGAGAAGTGAAGGGATTACCCCTCTCGATAAGAGAGAAAATATCATCGGCCACTTGATCAGTGAACTGAGAAGTGTATGGCCATACCTAGATGAAATAATGAGTAATCATTACTTATCTGAGAGTTTAGTGTCACTGGAATATCAAGAAAGGAATTAATATATATAAGGATGACTAGTTCTATGCCTTATATTAATTCTGATATTTATGGGTAAGGGACTATGCAAAATTACATTAGGTCACTAAATGCCATATGCATTTTCATTTAATTTGGAATGCTATAATATCTTCCTAGAGAATATATATAGCCTTTGAATTAATTTATTAATTCATTGCCAACATTAAATGGACCTACAAGATCGCACACAAAGCATCGGGCTTAAAATATTTGAATAAAGTATAAGGCATTAATTTGGGCTTTTAATTAAAGTCAAATTAATGTATGTAATGGATTTTAAAATTGCTATTGGACCTTGGTCCATGAGAGAAAAATTCAGCCCACTAGGTTTAATTTCAATTAATTAATTATCTTATATTAATTAAGTTAATTGAGTATTAAATCCTAATGATATTTAAATCAAATTAAAATACTTAATTAAGGGATGTCTTAGCTGAAATTCCAAGATAAATATTGAAGGAATTTCGGCACATGTGAATTTCTTTATTAAGTGATATTATTTGATTAAATGTCTTATGTATTTTTCTTGGATTAAATCAAAAGAATTTGAATCAATATATATCTCTTATTTTAAAGAAGTGATAAAGGCTGAAATTAATTATCTCTAAGTAGTTGATTTTAGATTTATCACTTAAAAAAATAAAATGATATATATTGAATGTGAGAGAAAAAAACCCCTAGTTTTTCTTTGGTTTTTGCGTGAAAACCTTCTCTCCCTCACAAAATTTTCTCTTGGACGAAATACACAAGGAAAAGGATTCTTTCTTGCTTTCTTGTGTTCTTGGGCATTAATAGCACCTAAAAGAAGTACACGATCAAGTCTTGTAGCTTTAAACAATTGCCATTACACAATACTTTAAAAGAGAGCTAGCAATCTCTATTTTAAGCCATCTTTGCAAGTGTGTGTGTGAGAATAGAGGGAGCGGCGTAAAAGGCTGTTCCTTGGCATTGGTGATCAAGATCTAAGGCAGACAAATTCATCTTAGTTGCTGGTCATCACCAAATTCAAGTATTAAAAAGCATCAAAAGTTGTGAATTTCAAAAACCCTAAAATTGCATGTTTTGATTCTTGTCGTGGAATTGTTTGGCATGTATGATTGTTTTTATCATTTTTCCGCTGTACGATTACCATGAACATATCATGTCATATTCCATCATAAAACAAGTTACCCCTCAAGTGCAGATTCCATCTCCTCAGTAGAGGAGATTTCCACCTCAACCAAGGCGGCCTTATTTCTTTATCCCATAAGCATCTCCTCGATAATGGGGAATTCCTCCTCCATAAAGGAAAAATCTCCCTTTCCATCCAGTATTCACCACCTCTGTAGAGTGATTTCTCCTCCATTGAGGGACCCTCCCTTCCTATACTGAGACAATTACCTCGATAGAGGTGATTTCACCTCTATTAAGGGACCCATACCTTTTAATCCCTCATTTATTCCTCCACCAAGATAAACATCCACTTTGGATAAAATTGCTCTCCCTCAACCAAGTTAAATATCACCCCAACCAAGGCACTTAAGTCTAGCTTTAGATTTTCTTCACTTTTAATCTCAAAATTCATCAAGTAAGTTCAAGATTCTTTGTTTAATCTTTCATGCTTCATGTTTACATTGTTTGGATTGAATTTAAATAGGTTTGTTATTCTGGACTATGGGTTATCTAAGAGATTATTTTGATTTGAAATGGTGTTTTAATTGCATCAAATTTCTTTTAGTTTACTTATTGATTGAGCTTTAAGTTTGATTTCAATTGTTGGCTTGATAATGTTTAGGAGTACTTTAGTTTTGGCTTAGTTATTTTGTGTACACCATGTGTTTGATGAAATGCCTCAATGACTCTTCTTGTGCTTCATTTCTTAATTCTAAACCATATCTAATCAATCTCAAATATCATTGTCTTCTTTCCACACTTGATATCCACTCTTTAACCAATTGATATAGTGCATTGAAAATTGATGACCTTAAGCTATACTTGACTTGTTTGCCTTGGGTTGATTTTTGAGATTTTGATTTTAGACACTTACTTTTTCTATTATTGAATCATGTAGTGACCCTAAAGAGGACAAGACATGATGGCACTTATAGTTCCTCAAGATTACACATTCCACATATCAAATTGTATGAATATTTTGGGACAGCCACCTATGTGAAGCCAGTGTACTTGAATAAACTCTTTCTTGATATTGCTGTTGGCAATCTTTGGGCTGAAAGTTTCCCACTGGTTCGAAATGTTAGGTGGGGTGCATTTATCAAGAAGATGCTTAAAGTACATCCATCCCTTGCAAGAGATTTTCTCACGCCTTTTAGATGCCATTTTGAGGATGAGGATGATTGTGGCATAATATGTTTTATATTTGGTCGAAAACCCTACACTATTTCTTTTACAAAATTTACACGGCATTTGGGATTTTTAGTGGATGGTATAAGTGATTTACCTAATTCCACCCAAGTTAGAATTTGGCTATGATCTGAGATCCCTTAGACCCAATTACGTACAATTCTAAAAGGATTAAGTCTCACTCTTTGAGAGATTATGCATTATGGGTTCTTTATTGGTTCTTAGCAATCACTTTTTATAGTAGTACGAGTGGCCCAGGTCTAGTGAATGCAAGTGAGTTACTTATTTTGAGGTGTATGGTTGAGAGGATTCGATTGAATGGTGCTTATATGTTATGGTAAAAGATAGAGGATTTGCAATGGAAGCTTAATGTTGTTAAATAATCTCTTTGGGATGGATTACCATAATTATGGCAAAAGTGGTGAAGCACATGGATATGGGGGATTCTCTTAGTGAACCACAATACATAGATTTTACAATGTTGAAGAATATGAAAGTGTTGTGGGATAAGCCGCACTGCCATTGGATAGATAGGAAGGAATATTTACGTTTAATCATTGTTGGCTGTAACAAAGATGGCGATCAAGAGGCAGCTGTAGCTGAGGAAGATCCTTCTCCACAAATGGTAGCTTTCAAAAATCAAGTGAATACTCAGTTGGATGTTTAAGCAGAGCAGATAGATAAATTGCAAAAAAGTTTTGGGCATTTCACCATACATTTTTAAGAGTGCTTTCCATCAGCACCACCTCTACCACCAAAGTGATCTTTTGTACCTGCTATCTTACTAAGGATAGCAAGAACTTTTTAAGGGGGGTAGAGCTTACTTAAGCACAATTTTGCTATTGAGATTAAGGAAGTAAAAAATCCCAACTCCCCTTATGTCTTTGGTTTATGAAATTTTTGTTGTTTTATTTTGTGTTTTCTATTTTTTTCTATCGTTTCTTTTTTTTTATAGTTGTGTTTGTTTAATTTGTAACTTTTATTAGTAGTAGAAACTTTGTAATATGAATGTTTTAGTAGTATTTTTTTATGGTAGTTTTAGTGAAGTTTTGATTTTGTTTTTGCTACCGGTATAATTTAGTTCAAGTATCATTTAGTTTACATTGAGTTTAGTTGGCCCTAGTTTATTTTCAAAATTGAACTTGTTGAACTTTAACTTAGAATGTGTAATGGTAAAAATCTATGCTTAGCATTAAGGCATGAATGTTTTTTAATTGAATTCTAGTAAGATTAGTTTTCAACTTGAATAATATTTGTTAGTTTCCGCATTTTGATCACTAAGACGAGTTTTGAAGTAAAAAAGAAAAAATTGTGCATGAAAGTAGTTGAGCAAAGAATTTTAGGACACTAAAACCTTCCTTATCACCCTTCAAAGCATAAAAATAACTCAAACAATTTAGAAAGTGATCTAGGCAAATTTTTTCTTATTGAGCCATATTGAGACTATTTACCTACCCTTTATGTACGTGTTTCTCTTATTTAGCCCTTTTGTGCTTGATGAGGCATGTTTAATGCATGCCATATATATTTTTCTTGTTACACTCATCTGTTTACCATATAACTTAAAAAGCCTTTATCTTCCCTTCTAAGAATTGGCCACTCTAGGATTGGGATGGATTAATATTTTAGGTATTTCAAAAAGTATAATGAGAAAAGCTTTTTGGGATGTTTTTGTCAAGGGATAGTGTTGAAGTCTAAAGAGTAATAAACATTTGAACTTGTAAATACCCATGTTATCATTGGTTACCAATAATAAAGCTACCAAGTTCTTGAAAAAAAAAAGAAAGAAGAAAAGAAAGTTTGACATAAAGCTAGCAATTTATGGCAAAGTTTTAAGTGTAAGGTATTTACAAGGGAAAAGAATTGTGATCTTTTCTCTCAAAATTATTTTGTGTATGAAGGTTAACTAAGCGAGTATGGTTTGATTCAGTGGATTAAAGGTGGAAAATGTTGGTCTATTTAATTAGAGAGTGGTTATTCTTCTTGTTTACTATTGTCCATTCTTTGTTAACTATTGCCCTAACCACATTACAACCTAATGAAATCCTATTGATTCTATATTTTATTTTGAGTTTTTTTGCAGAGATGACATTTGGGTTTCAGTGCTAAAGGAGAGGCTTATAGTGTTTATAGAGTTTTAAGTGCCAAACTGTTTGTACATTTAGGCATGCATTAATTCTAAAGCTTGACTATGAGATTGCATTGGTGTTTTGATTTTAAAAAAGCTTAACTTGTTTTGGTCTTGCAGACACATAAGGAAATTGGCTTATATGTTCTTGATTGAATTTGATCTAGTTAGAATTTTGTTAAGTGCTCTTGTTAATTGTTAAGCATGATTTTAACGTGCATGATTCTTGGTTGAAGTTTGATTATTTTGAGGAGTTGGTTTGTTAATTTTGCTCGAGGATGAGCAAAGACTAAGTGTGGGATATTTGATAGCTTTGAATTAACACTTTATTTATTAGTGTGTTTTTTGTATGTTTTGAAACTGTTTTAGTGTTACTTTACTTAATTTTGCATTTAATATCATAAGTTTTTGATTTATGTAAGTTTAATTATATATTTGGTGTTTTGTAGGTGTTTAAAAGGAAGGAGGAAATCAACTCAATGGAGGGCCAAATCACCTAAACCGAGGTCTTTAAGAGAAAAAATATTGAACATGTTAATATAAAGGTCAACACCTCAGTGAGGATGATTTCTCCTCTACCAAGGAGGACATCAAGAAAAAGGTACATTTAGGTGTGCATTAATTCTAAAGCTTGACTACGAGATTGCATTGATGTTTTGATTTTAAAAAAGCTTAACTTGTTTTGGTCTTACAGACACATATAGAAATTGGCTGATATGTTCTTGATTGAATTTGATCTAGTTAGAATTTTATTAAGTGCTCTTGTTAATTGTTAAGCATGATTTTGACGTGCATGATTCTTGGTTAAAGTTTGATTATTTTAAGGAGTTAGTTTGTTTAATTTTGCTCGAAGGTAAGTAAAGACTAAGTGTGGGGTATTTGATAGCTTTGAATTAAGACTTTATTTATTAGTGTGTTTTTAGTATCTTTTGAAATTGTTTTAGTGTTACTTTAGTTAATTTTATGTTCAATTTCATAAGTATTTGATTTATGTGGGTTTAATTGTATATTGGGTGTTTTTTAGGTGTTTAAAAGGAAGGAAGAAATCAACTCGGTGGAGGGCCAAATCACCTCAACTGAGGTCTTTAAGAGAAAAAATTTTGAACATGTTAATACAGAGGTCAACACCTCAGTGAGGATGATTTCTCCCCTCTACCTAGGAGAACATCAATAAAAATATACATTTAGGTGTGCATTAATTCTAAAGCTTGACTACGAGATTGTATTGGTGTTTTGTTTTTAAAAAGCTTAACTTGTTTTGGTCTTATAGACACACCTGGAAACTGGCTTATATGTTCTTGATTGAATTTGATCTAATTAGAATTTTCTTAATTACTCTTATTAAGTGTTAATCATGATTTTGATGTGCATGATTCTTGATTGAAGTTTGATTATTTTGAGGGGTTGGTTTATTTAATTTTGCTTGAGAGTGAGCAAAGACTAAGTGTGGGGTATTTGATAGCTTTGAATTATGACTTTATTTATTAGTGTGTATGTTTTGAAATTGTTTTAGTGTTAGTTTAGTTAATTTTGTGTTTAATTTCATAATTATTTGATTTATGTGGGTTAATTGTATATTGGGTGTTTTGTAGGTGTTTAAAAGGAAGGATGAAATCAACTCGGTTAAGGGCCAAATCACCTCAACCGAGGTCTTTAAGAGAAAAAGTTTGAACATGTTAATACAGAGGTCAACACCTCAGTGACGAGGATTTCTCCTCTACCAAGTAGGACATCAGGAAAAAGGTACCTAGATGGAGGAGAATTCTTCCTGTAGCACCCTTATCCTATAATTTATACATATCAGTTTATCCATCTCATTACACATGTTTTACTCTGCAACATAAACATATACCAACTATATAGAGAATTGATATTCATACTTAATCCATAAGAGTGCTAAACTATTAAGACTTTATAATATACATTAGAGTCTCTTTACAAAATATAACAACTGATTAACATCTTACTAACAGCTATACTTTTACAAGATTTCAAACACAACATAAAACCTTTGAAATACAAAAAGGAACCAAAAAGAAGACTATATACTTTATAATCTTCAAAGACTTGTGTTGGCCAACCTGCTATAGATATCAGTCATGCAAAAAAGTCCTAGCCTTGTAACCTACATGGATGAAACACCCGTGCTAAGCTATAAAGCTAAGTGGGGAACTAAATCATGATAAATGACCACTCATAGTGATCATCAACAAGCACACAACATGCCTTAAATATAACAATGATTTATTTCAAGAAATGAAAGAAATTGAACATTTACATTCACTTATAGAAATCATAAAGTTCAACGGTAAGAATTTGTATTGATGTTTCAATCACCATATATGATCATACAAGTTCCAACATCCTTTGGACTTAAATTAAACTATTTATAATATGATTATTTTATTTTAATCAATGCTTAATCATAAAAGTATAGTTATTTATTATTAATTTCATAAACAATCTTCACAAGTATTGAAATTATGTTAATTCTATTCTTGTATGTCTAGGATATACACACATTATAATTATATAACAAATCAACACTTCCAATTACCATGAGATTATAATATTACTACAGGCTTACTTTATGTTCCAAAAGTTATTCATGTTATAACATAATAGATGTATCATAAAAATAAGCCTATCAACCAATCATAACACTTATATATATCATCACCATAAATAACAAACACACGTTAAAGAATGTGCACATGCAACAATGTGAACACATATATAATCATAAGAAAAATATTTCAAAAATAATGGTTGTTACCGTCTAACTTTTATAATATTTAATATACAATATGCTTATGCAATTATAAAATTGTTGCGCCCATTAGATATTATAATACTCTTGAACTTAATAAAAGTTCCTTCATCATATATATATATATATATATATATATATATATATATATCATCAATTTAATCAAAGTATTAATATAATGCAAATTCATCATTTAACAATTAGCATGTATTTTTGATACTAGCAGTATTACTTACATATATTTACTATTGGACATTCCTATAAATGCGAGTTTTGTATGCAATAAAAGGAATTTTATTGTAGAATAGTATGAAGTCAATTAAAAACTTTCATGCCTTATTAAACTTTTCTTAAACTTTGATAATAAATCCTGCACTATTCTAAAGAGGTGGATATCGAGTTATACTATAGTACCCAAAGGTACAAAACTGTTGATTATAACGGTGGCACCCGAAGGTATTAAATGGTGATCCCTTGTAGGGATAAAACTATATGATAAATCGGTCAACCCAAACGGGGTCAAACAAATAACATAGACCCAAACGGCTTCAAACAAATAACATGGACCGGTCAAGCAGACCCAAACGGGGTCGGCTACAACCCAAACGGGGTTGTTCAAATCAACTCTAACTTTTAAACCCAACAAGGTCACTGTAACTTTTAATTTCAAGTGGACCTAAACAGGTCAAAACTGTTCAAAAACAGCTGCAAGGTACCCTTATAGGCATGCCTATCTATCCACTTCTTATACTCAATGCAGGCAGTAAAATCTATTTACTTTATCTTTTCTTTATTCATTCATATTCTTATATGCACATGTATACTCTTATGTAACTATGAACAATGTACTCATATACATGTTTATGTATAACTTTCTATAAACCTGTGAATATGCTCACTGTTGGGTATTACTACTTTATACTTGTAATCTTATTCGATCATTTAACTATTTTGTATGTCAAGACTATACTTATATAATGCCATTTGTACCCGTACATAATCATGTAAAAATATATATCTTCTCTAATACATAAATATATATGCAAAATTCATAAACATTTTATAGAATTTGCTCATGTAACAATCACGTAACAAGATACTCCCTCTCTAATGCATACACTTGTATATATAATCTCATATAACATTGCCATTATATGCTTTAATAAGATTTTCCATAATTGAGTCTATAGCACTGTAGATCTGTATTTTAGCATGCTAACATGTAACAACACGTATGCTTAATCATGTCATTTCAATTAAGTAAAGACATATTCATACATTTCACTTTAACATATTCTTTGAATCATTACTCTAAAATAGTTTTCAAGCTTTGAACCCAACCATGTAAGATCATACATATATATATATATATATATATGTTTATATGCACACATATATTCTACTTGTAACACCCTAATTCCTTAACCATGGATAATCATCATCATAATCATCATCATAAACCTATTAAAGACTAGGCAATAATAATAATAATAAGACAGGCCATTATTACATTCCACAATAAAATAATCAATCTTATCGATAAATAATCATAACATAAATGGCCTTCAGGTATCCTGAATTCCTCAAGGCAACTGCATCTTGCCCGATCCTCTGAAGCTTATCTTGAAACCTACACGGATAAACAAACCCGTGCTAAGCTATAAAGCTTAGTGGGGAACAAAAACTCTATAACTAACTTCTGACCATAAATCATCATGTCATAAACAACTTTTTATATAATACAGAATAATACTTGAGTCTATTGTATTGATCAATTCACCAAGAACATATTGGGGAAGTACTCAATCTTGTTAATAATACCCTATTTACTTATGTCTAGAGCATTCTAAAAATTCTTTTAATGAAAAACTTGTCAATTAAATAGCATTATCTTACTTGTTCTCTTACTTGTTCTCTTTCTTTAGCTAGCTTGATTTGTACCTTTTATTCATTTACTACAGCTTTAGAATTCATAGTTGATAGTACAAAACTTTAACTTAATGAATCATGCACAATGTTACATAATTCATGTGTATGTGTTCCTTAATATTATCTTAACATGGTAACTTAGACCTCTTACAACACTTATTTATATCGTACGTTACACTTAGTTAGGTTGATGTTATCATTATGCATATGTGAGTGCAAACCTTTATATTAGATCCATAAACTTTACATCCTTTATGTGATCTTATCATGGTAACCTGATTATCTTACAATCTTAATTCTATGTTATGCATTGAACTTTGTTAACTGAATGATATCTTTAAACCTATATGTGTGTAAACATTTTTATATATTTAAACAGAATGGCAGAATTGCATGTGATCACAAAGAACAAGCATTAAATGTCATGGTTATAAAACAAGGCTTCGATGCCACATGCATGCATTTTATAACAGAGCACATGAAGCTTAGTATACATGTTATAGTCTATGTAAGTTTTTAATACAATATGGTACATTTTGGGATCTATATATTCTCTATGGAATCCCACCAATGGAGTTTAACTCACATCGGCACTCACACAGGAACCTTCCTCATGGTCAATGATATACATATCTCATAATCATGATATACTAAACGTAGCATCTTATTTCATAAAGACAATTATAATCAAAAGGAAATTTAAGATAAAACAACACAATACAATAAGTCATTCATCATGCGTATGTTAACTACGTGAATATATATATATATATATATATATATATATATACCACTTTATTCCTTGTACCATTTTTTTCTTTTTATCATCTTTAATAGCCTACATAAGTACTAGTTCAAAGGGTGGATAACGAGAGCAATGGATACCCAAAGGTATCTAACTATGGATATCCGACGATATCAAACAATGGACCCAAACGGGGTCAAACAATGGTTCCAGCAAGGAACAAACTATGGACCCAAAAGGGCTGAACGATGGTTCCTTTAAGGAACAAGACGCAAACGGGGTCAACTATGGCAGCTGTAACTATATCCCTTTAGGTATGCCTATCTAATCCACAGCTGAACTAAGACCCGCAGGCTTAACCACTTAAGAACATCTTTAATTTAACATATCCTTCTTTACTTAGTACATCATTTGGCTTAAAGCCACTTTTCATAAAAGCATGCAAATCATTTATATCATACTTTAAACATTGAGCTCTAGGCTTCAAGACATATGGATGCTATCATATGATCATATAGTTGCATCAACTTTCTTTCTTTCATATCATGATGGTCACAGGTTTATGAAATTAATAATATGTAATCTTTCATTATTAGCATTTTTCATGTCCACATGTGTATATACATATATATGCAGTTTAAATCATGAAAATATAGGCTTTCATTACTCATACTTGTTCACCTATTGAATTAAGTTACTCATCATAGCATGCTCATACTAACTATACAATATATAGTACTTACATAACCTATAGAGAGTTCTTGATGACATACCTTGTTGCTGCTCGCTATGAATAGTTTCCCTATTCTTACACTTATTCACATCAATACATAAACACACACACACACACACATATATATAGCAACACTCAAGCATTTATGATCCATATAATAAAATAAGTAGGTTCTCTGATAGCTTAAGGTCACTACTTGTTCATATTTGATCCCTTGATTCACTTTCATGATTACAATATTAGAAACCACACGTGACATACTATAACACAGTCATATATACTTCAATCATCTTACTTGTATTTTTCATCTTAAAATATTTTATACTTAGGTGAGTTGTGTAAGGTTATTTCATCTTAATCGTTAGTCCACTACTAGCAGACTTACGGTTTTTATATTATATCATGGGGCATGATTAAATAAATAAGTAAGTTTTCTTGCCTCAAAGCTTATCATTAAATTCCTATTATGGTTTAAAGCATAACCAAACTTCTATAGTTCCACCTTTGATTGTCAATAAATATTCCATCTCTTTTAGCTTAGTCATACACATTATAACTAACTTCTTAATGTTACTAGATCATAACTTGGTAATCTCTTGCCATTGAAAAGAAATATATATATATATATATATATATATGGTACTTGGGCAAAGCCAGTTACTTTGTTTGAGTTCGCACCGATGCCAAATCCGTAGGATACATTAAATAGCATATATATGTTAGAGTCATTAGTTTACTTCTTATTGTCCTTAGTCATATGCTTATTATATATTGCCTCTTACTCTCATTAGTTATGTCTCCACATGGCACCAATTATACATTTTTAACACTCAAATTCAATTAATAGACCTTCCTCTAGTCACACATTTCTAAACTATATATATTTACTTAAAATCTTAGTATTCAAAGACTTTTAGAATAATAACATTTCTTGGGTAATCCATTAACATACCATTCATCACTTGCATGCTCAACCATTATCAACCTTTCCCATTACTAGCTTAATTCCTCTTTATTATAGCATTATATTTATAAACATGGCTATACAATGTTGTGCACTTAGGTACACAAGAACCATTAAAATTGGAGTGTAAAAATGGCCATACATAAGAAGAGGAAAGGACATAAGTGGTTGTGCACTTCCATGAAGAAAAGGAGTGAGTGGTCGTGTACATCAAGGAGGAAATGCATGCTTGGCCATGTATGGGAATGAAAAACAAGACAAGTGGCCATGTATTCTCATGCATAAAAGAGTGAGTGGCCATGTATTTTGAAGGAGAAACCAATGAGTGGCCATGTGTTTCCAAGAAGAAACCACATGTGGCCATGTACAAGAAAGAGAGAAACATCACGTGGCCATGTGCAAGAAAGGAGACAAACTTGCATGGCCATGTGTAAAATAGGCAACAATATGTGTGGCCACGGGTAGGAAGAAGGAAAGCTTCATGTGGACGTGGGTGGGAAAGAAAACAATGTGTGTGGCCACGGGTGGGGAGGAGGAAAGCATCATGTGGCCATGTGTCATGAAGAACAAACACACGTGGTCACGGGTTAGGAAGAGCAAACTCACCCGTGGCCATATGTGGGAAAGAAAAGAGGAAAAACCAGAATCCCAATCGTGCATAACATGAATTTAAACCGTAAATCTCACTTCCCCTCTTGCTTACATGATCATTTAGGTTACTAATCATGTTATAATCATCAAAACATATTATTTTAAACCCTTAGCTCATTATCAAAGCACATACAATATGAGAGGGAAAATATGTACAGTAACCATCCCAAAAATGAATCCTGTACCTCAAAATCAAGCTTCATCTCCTTCAACATCCATTGCTATAGCTCTCTTTCTCCTTCATTTCTTTATACATAGAGACAACAAACATGACTTATCATCTCTTCCTACAACCCTAAGATCATAAATCAAGCATGGAAGAAGAGATCTATGGAAGGGAGACATTACCTTCATGCTAAAACACCAAAACCCTTGAGCTTCTTCTTCAATCCCGTGACCAAAAGAGAGAGAGAGAGAGTCCATTCCTCATCTCTCCAAGTGTCCTAAAGTAAATGAATGGGGAAAAATATCTTCCCAATTAAATCTCCAAAATGCCCTTAAGCACAAATAAGCCCCATTATTTCAATTTCTTCCAACTTAACCCCAAGACTTTCTAATTCATTTCAATTATATCCTTTTCTCTAATTTAATTTGACTTAACTCTTATACTTACATGCTAAAATTATCAAAATACCCCTCTTGGGATTTAACCTTGATAATTGCAAAATAATCCAATTTTGCCTTAATTAACGATAGTCCTCATTAATTAGCAATAATTCATTTAGGGTCATGATTGGGTCCTTACACTACTAATCACATTACTTCTTTATACAAGTAAAGTTAACATTTCAAACTATATGTATCATAGTAATTTCAAGAAATCAATAGGAATCATTTATAATCATCTAGAATTTTATATATATATCAGCCCATTAAAGGACAAGTTATACAACTAAATATAATAGCTTTAGATTTATCGATATGTATACAACTAGGTAACATGACATGCTTTCATTTTCTTGGTTCATATACTCCAGCATCAAATGAACATTCATGAGTATCATTTTTTTAATATTAACTATCATGTATGTATTTATATCTTACACCTTGCATAAGCATATAATCATATTATAGTACACAATTGTCCAGTGTTTAAATATGCATTCATATATTCATATAGTAATTCGAGTACCGATAATTAAACATACCTCTCATCATGAACTTATACTTGAACATATGATCTTTAGGTAACACATCATATCACAATCATATTATCATACATATAAGATTAATAATAATTTCATAACTTCATACTTCCATATATTAATCTACTTTAATGAAGGTTCATCTATATGATAACAATATATCTTTACAGCTTTGTTTCTATAAGTCATTATATTAATCTCATATTTTGATGTTACATAATACTCTCATATTTATATTTTAAAATGTTCTAAACTCACATACTAATGCTCTATTTTAAGTTTAATTACATGTTTTAACATGCTTTAGATGTGTTTCAAAATGTTAGAGTAAGTGTTGATATTTGATTAAGCTATAAATCAAGTATAACTATAAAAGGAAAGGGCAACGGCTAAGAAAATTGGTCCCAGCTGAGACTAAAGGCTATAATTGAGATCAGAAGGTGTGCACGGCTAAGACAAAATGTCTCGGCCGCGCCTCCCTGAAATGCCATGTGAAATTTCTGCAGACAGTTTTTCTAAAGCAAATTGAACATCATTTTAGACCTCATAAATGGCATTTTCATCAAAAATGGTCTTCTACAACTTTGTTCCTCTATGGTTATAGTTTCTAAAATATCAAACCTTATCTCAATATCAGTTCTAAGTTGAAAGATATTGTCAAAATACTGAAGACTATTCATGAATACGAGATTGCACATTTGTCCGATTTTCAAGCTAGGTTATGACCTATTTAGAGGCAGAATTAGAATGTGATTTCTCTTATGAAATCTATTTTTGGAAGTCTATTTTAACACCCAATTGGAATCATTTAATTATCTATTCTCAAACTCAAGATATTACCAAACGAATACAACTAGGTCTAGTGAACCCAAACCCAGAATTTTAAAATTTACATGCATGTCCATTTAAACATCAAAGATTGATATTTTATTTCAAGTTACTCATCAAATATGATTTCACCCATTGTATTATAAACTTTCTATAATAACATCACTTTAAAATAATCTCAAATCAAGCTTTTAACAATTTATTTATCCTAACTATATCAAATAACACATGCAGGAGGTAAATCTCTACATCTCTTCTTTGTAGCTATAACACTATATCAAATTGCATCCATCTCATATTATAATCACATATTTCACTCAAGGAAAAGACATGCATGAAAAGTAAGTTCCCAAACCGGATCATGCAACTCAAATCTTCTTCAAAATTCTCCTTTTTCTCTCACTATCTTTTTCTTTTATGATCCTAATTTTCTCCTTCTTTTCCTTTCACAATAATTTTATCCATTAACACAAACTTCCAGCATTTAACTCAATCTGCTAATAACCAAAACAAGAAGATGGAGAATAAGAAGAAGAAATTAACCCCTAAACTATTACTTCATTTTACGTTGACCCATCCACTTCCAGCATTTAACCCTTAAGATGTCGTATTTATAAATTGACCCCTAAACTATTACTTCATACTTCAATTACAACCTTGAATATTATTATACAAACATAATAATTTAATTATGCCCTTATAAAATTCATACCATATAATTCACACATTTATCACATAATTAATGATATCTTAATAATATTTTTTTGCCCCAATCAATATCTTAACTCTTAATAATTCATCCAATAATACTCAATAGGCTTTAATAACATGTAATTGCCCTTGAATTCTAATAGGGCCTATTTTGGGTCCTTACACCTCCTCTACCAAGGCAAGGCAATTTTTACATAGGTTTTCATCACCTTGGTGGAGGAGGATTTCCCCTCTAGCGAGGCAAGTGTCCAAGTTATGATTAAATTCCAACTTTCTCTAGATTAAGAAGTTTTGTGGCAGCTAGAGTGATTCCACACACATATACATATATATTTAGTGAGAAGAGTGATTGGTCTTGTAAATTATTGCATTAAATATAATTCTAAAATGATGTAAATATAATTAAAATAGGGTTTCATATTGGATTGTTGTTGGTTGCTTTGCCTACTGTACTCATAGTAGAACATTCTGAATTTTCCTTGAAAGTGATTCTGTGTATTTTATTATTGCTACTTCCTCTAGATGATGATGCCATTATTGATTTCACATCTGATCCATTAAGATCATATAGTGGATTATGTCATTTACTTTATGTCAACTAATCTTGTACAAACATAAGATTATTTTTAAGTTAAATGTTATGATTAAAAATTTTTATTCATGACTTAGGTGAAGTCAAATTAAAAATATTATATTGTTAGATTAAAATATAAATGTCTTATAATGAAATCCGAATAATTTTATCTATACTTTATTCTATATATTTTGATATCTATATATGTAAAACATGTTTTATAATTTGATCCTTATATTTTATATATTTTATTTTTAATTAATATTTTCTTTTACATCAATTGAAAATACTATGATAATTATGTTTTATCTAATAACAATAACATCCGTGCATTATAATATTTTTTAATTCTATTTGATTTTATATGAAAAGTCTAATTTTGTTAGTTTCTTTGTAAACCAATACTAATAAATAAGGATAATAGTAAAATATTGAAACTATGCCAAAAAAATATTAAAACTTTAAAATGAGATAACTAATAGATAATGAGATACTCTTCATAGTTTTTTGTTATTTCCTTTATTCTAGGATTTTGTTAGTATATCTTCTTGTATTTTTTTTTTTGGGTGGAAAAAGGGTAGCAAAGATGGTAATCCACCAAATTTGGCTACCATATTCTTTGAGACTCACAAAAAGGACAATAAGCTTGTTGAAACTATCACTCATGACAGATATGTGTGTATGATTGATTTAATTTTCATTATGTTACCTTTTATACAATATGTTGATAAATTTTAAATTATTTTCATATTATAGACTCAAATTCAAGAATTAGTGGAAATAGAACCTTATCTTTCCAACATAGAAGTAGCAGAAAAAGTCTTTGGACCATAACGAAAAGATCATGTTCTTGGATTTGGGGGTGGAGTAACTGCAACACAATTGAAAGTGCCTAGTTCATCGAAAGAGGCATTGTCATCTAAGCCAAAGAAAGTTGAAGAAGAAAATCTAGAATTGAAAAGAAAAATCGAAGCTTATGATAGTAAATTTGCACGACTTGAAGCTGCAATTTTTGGTAAATAATCTAATATGCATCCTGCATCACCATCTTCAAGTGAATCCCAAACAGAGTGAAGCATTTAATAGGTAAGTAAATATGTTCCAGAGTATAAATTCTATAATATTTTTAAGTATATGGCAGCATATATATTTTTCTTTGAAATATTAATAATTTCTTTTTTTATGATTATGATTGCATTTTACATGTATTTTTTGTAGTATTTCTACACAAATTTTCATCATGTTTGATTTGCAATATGATAATATGTTGTTAATATATTGTTAAACTTATTATTATTTTTTTACTTTCTTAGTCATTTGATCTACTGCCTTTATAAATGAATATTAATTATAAATTTATGTTTGCAGGTTTTTCGATCAATGGACAACGAAGATTTGATGCTCATTATTAAATTTTTTGAAAATTCTAGCTAGATAGATGTTGGTATAGCAATGGGCTATTTTCCTAAACAAATTTATATATGACAAATAGAATGTTAAATAATTTTGAAATATTGCTATACTTTGTAATTGGTTTTTTGTAATTTATGAAAAGAGTATTTATTATATTTTTGGATATGTATGTATGTGTCAGAGTGTGAATGGGGTGTACGTGAAATATTTAAATAAAATTGTTTATATTAATTATCGGATGTACATTTAGTGGTGTAAAATTCGATCACCATTTGTAATTATTAACGATCGGATTTCCTTTTGTTAAAAGATATAAACTATTCGCGAAGGAAACTTTTGGTCGCTATAAGTTAATTTTACGACCAAATTTCCCTTCGCTGAAAGTGGTAAATAATTAATGAAGGGAGAAACCGACCATTAAAAGGGCTTTATTAATGACCGGACTTCCCTTCGTTAAAAGCAAAACACAATTAGCGAAGGGAAATCCAGTCACTAAAAATTTATATTTAACATCCGGATTTGTTCTGATCATTAATAACTTTAACGACCGAATATCAATCTGGTCATCTATACTATTAACGATGGGGCTTTTAACGATCGGTGATGACCGAATTTTTTCGGTCATTATAGTGTTTTAATGACCGGATTTTAACTTTTAACGACCGAATTTACCCTCATTAAAGAGCATTTTTCATATAGTGTTAGCAATTTCCTTGACACATATAAAAATGAATTTCATATCTTTTTTAGAATCAAAGAACGTGATTCAGAGCAAAGATCTAGACTTCAAAGATCACAGAGTCATAATATCTCTTGAAGGTAATATTCTAAGCTTATTTATAATTTCTCTGTCAACCATTCATTCATTTAATCTCACAATTATTTAGATGATGATTTGATTCTTTTTTTATTGTTGAGATTGAATGACATGTTAGCTTTGTTAAAGTATGATTCATTTCTGATTTGTGTGATGTTCTAAAGGCATAATGATCTAAAGGATTCCTCCATTATTGTTTTTTCAGTTCTTTTTTAACATGTATATGTGTTGTACTTCATTAATTTTAATGCAATATGATGTATGTTTTGGTATTTTAATGTGTTTTTGGCACGATTTAATGATTTGTTATTGCACATCTAGGATTAAAATATTTATTTACATAATTTCCAACATGTTTTTTTGTTTTGTAAGTTTCAATTCTATTATGTAAGTAAGGGACGGGAAAAAGAGTTGAGGGATGGTCGTCCCTCACTCAAAGGACAAGACATCCTTCTACCTTCTTCCTGGCCATCCCTTGTGTTGGATTTTTATGGTTACATGCATCATATACATGAGCGGAATTTTATAATTTTTAACCATATGATCTGATCTTGCCATGAATACACAATATAACTATATGAGAATAAGAAAAATCACCTTTGATTTTTGTTGAACAGTTGATTTTACTTTGCACCGGGTTGTCGCAAACCACAGTGTCCAAAATCGAACACCTCCAATGAGTAATCCACACTAGAGAGGGGTAAATTGAACCAACAAATTGGTGTTCAACTAGGGCTGGCCGAAATTTCCAAGAGCTAGCTTGGGAAGTGGCGCAAAAGTGGAGAGAGAATTAAGAGAAAAAGACTTTCCTTTTGTTTTAATCACTTAACCCTAATTCTCATTAGTTGGCCTTTTATAGTTAGGTTAAAATTCCAACTCCTTAATGAGATTGGGCTCTTTAAAATTGCTGGAGAATTATTAATTGGGCTTCTGGAATTAATTATAATCATTTGGGCTTAATTAAATCCAAATTAAATCTTTTCATAAAAGACCATGCACAAAATCCACAAACTAGGCCCTTTGTGCATCTAATTGGATTTAAATACCCAAATGGATTCCAAATCCAACCAAATTAAATATGTGAGTTCCATAACACTTATGTAACATATATAAATTAATTTGGTCCAAGAAAAAGCCCTCTAAGCCCTTCTGTATGGAGTTGGCGTGTAGCCCTCTTCTGGAGGGCTTCCTCCAACTTCTTCATTCCTTTGGCCCTCTATAATTTCTCCAATGGTCCTATTAATTATTATATCAGTCCTATAACACTTATAGTAGTCTTATAACACTTATAAGATAATAATAATTAATCATGAAATACATTATTTCATTTAGGTCCAATTTACAGAACATTTCTCAAAAGTTCCGCGGACAATTTTATTTGATCATAATTAATTAAACTCTTTAATTAATTATTACCATATTCTCCTCTCTACCTTTATAATAATATCAAATATTATTATCCTTGTCATTTTACCATTTTACCCTTTTCTCTATATGTGTGTGACCTATTGGGTTCCTGTCCATGTTGGCAGTATAATATGTAATTGTGAGTTCTATTCAAAACTCACATGATTTAAACTCCTTTAAATCATTTTATCAATCTCTATTGATATTTTGATACATCATTATACAAGTCATGATTGGCCTCTAGCTAGGCATCATGACTACCCAAATGTCAGGAAAGTCATGTGGTTTGACTGTACCCTTCCATAGAAACAGTTATCGTGCAATTACTCCTTTCACCACTCTTATCTCAATTAGATTCTGAGTATGGATTTCTGTCAACTCATATAAATCTAATTATGTATGTTCTATTAATTTAACCATTGTTCCTAAAATGCCCTTCATGGATCTCCATCCATCTCGGCATATTACTCTGGCCAGAGATTCACTGAACAAGGTAATTATAGAATCATGTGAGATAACTTCCCTTGTTAAATCTGGGATGGTGAATCCTTTGTCAATCACTCAACTATCTTCAAGTAGGTCATGATATACCCAATCTCCTAACTATGTTCACTCCCAGTTGGAAGTAATCAGTTATGGAGTCAAAGTATACCACTTGCTACTTAAGATAACTTTGGTGATCTCAAGTCTAAGGATACTTGCACAACTGCTATGAAGAGATTCCTCACTGACATAGATTTAATATCCATATGAGGATTCTCTTTGCAGGTCTCCAATGAACTTGTTCCTCTAACAAGCATCCACATGTTAGCATTGATTATCATCCATAATCACAATTATGAGAACCATTGCTTGAACCATTCAAGAAGCATAACATGTGCTAGTCTGTCCGAATTAACAATGTCCTATCTTGTTAATTCTATGACTAGGGATATTTAGATATTAACACATTTGCATGCGATAGACATCTCACATCATGAACACTTTCATGATTGCCTTTGCACTGTGTTTATAATATCTAGGACTTCATTTATTAATTTAAGATTTACAAACTCATGTATTCAAACACAGCATTAATAAATGAATGATGCCTTTTATTAAGAATATAAATTTCATACATATGAAAAACATCCCTATTACATGGGCTCTAGGGCATACTCTCTAACAATCTCCCACTTGCACTAGAGCCAATCACTCATATGTCTCAGACCCATGCTATTTATATGGTGATCATGCTTTATCTGGGAAAGTGCTTTAGTCAGGGGATCCGCCACATTGTCATCTGTGGGAACCCTTTCTATTTTCATATCATTTCTAGCTACTATTTCCCTTATGAGATGGTAGCGTCTGAGAACATGCTTGGATCGCTGATGAGACCGTGGTTCCTTTGCTTGCGCAATGGCTCCATTGTTGTCACAATATAAAGGAATCGGATCAACAATGCTAGGCACCACTCCTAGTTCGGTTATGAACTTTTTGATCCAGACTGCTTCTTTGGCTGCTTCTGAAGCAGCAATGTACTCAGCTTCTGTCGTGGAATCAGCAGTTGTTTCTTGTTTGGAACTTTTCCAACTAACTGCTCCTCCTCCCATTATGAACACATAACCAGATTGTGATTTACAATCATCTTTGTCAGATTGGAAGCTGGCATCTGTATACCCGTTTACTTCCAAACTGCCCTCTCCATATACCAAGAATACATCCTTAGTCCTTCTCAAGTACTTAAGAATATTCTTGATAGCTGCCCAATGTTCCTCTCCAAAATTAGATTGGAATCTGCTTGTGACACTCAAAGCAAATGCTACATCTGGACGTGTACATAACATAGCATACATGATAGAACCAATTGCAGATGCATATGGTATTCTATTCATGCTCTCTCTATCCTCTAGTGTCTGTGGACACATAGACTTAGAAAGGTGTTTCCCATGCACCATGGGTATAAACCCTTTCTTAGAGAGATCCATATTGAACCTCTTCAATACTTTATCTATATATGTACTTTGAGAAAGACCTAGCAACCTATTGGATCTATCTCTATAGATCCTTATTCCCAGAATATAGGATGCTTCTCCAAGGTCTTTCATGGAGAATTGCTTGGATAACCATATTTTAACAGATTGGAGAAGAGAAATGTCATTTCCCATGATCAATATGTCATCTACATATAAAACTAGGAAGACAATTGCACTCCCACTGACCCTTTTATACACACAAGGTTCATCTTCATTCTGTGAGAAACCAAACTCTTTGATTGTCTCATTGAATCGTATGTTCCAACTCCTAGAGGCTTGCTTCAATCCATAAATGGATCTTTGAAGCTTGCATACCTTTTCGCCATTTCCTGATGTGAATCCTTCTGGTTGTGTCATATACACATCCTCGGTAAGATTTCCATTAAGGAAAGTTGTCTTCACATCCATCTGCCAAATCTCATAATCATAATGAGCTGCAATGGCTAAAAGTATTCTTATAGACTTAAGCATCGCTACAGGAGAAAAAGTTTCATCATAGTCAATACCTTCTTTTTGACGATAACCTTTTGCTATTAAGCGAGCTTTATAGGTAACTATATTACCTTCCATGTCAGTCTTCTTTTTGAAGACCCATTTGCACCCTATGGGTTTTATCCCTTCAGGTGGTTGAGTTAAAGTCCATACTTTATTCTCATACATGGAGTCCATTTCGGACTGCATAGCCTTAAGCCATAAATCACGTTCTGAACTGTTCAAAACTTCTTGATAGCTTGTAGGCTCATTGTCCTCTACTACAGTTATGCCTCTATCCGAATCAATGTGAAATCCATATCTCACAGGGATAGAACGCATCCTAGTAGATCTTCTAGGATTTTGTGTATAATCAGGTTCAACTGTGATTTCATCATTATGAAATTCAGTTTCAGGTTCAATCGATTGATCATCTTCTATTTGTGGGTTTTGAACTTCACCAAGCTCAATTTTACTCCCACTGTCCTCTCGTAGGAGAAATTCTCTTTCTAAGAAGACAGCATGCCTTGAAACAAACACCTTTTGTTCTAAGGGATGATAGAAATAATATCCAAACGTTTCTTTTGGATATCCCATAAATAAACATTTGTTAGACTTAACATCCAGTTTGTCTGACATTGTCCTCTTCACATAAGCAGGACAACCCCATACTTTCATATGAGAAAGCGTGGGTTTCTTGTTATTCCACATCTCATATGGAGTAACATCAACCGATTTACTAGGAACTCTATTTAACACATAAACAGCAGTTTCTAGTGCATACCCCCAAAAGGACTTAGGCAAGTCCGCTCGGCTCATCATCGATCGAACCATATCTAATAGTGTTCGATTCCTCCTTTCGGATACACCATTGTGTTGTGGTGTATATGAAGGAGTCCATTGAGATAAAATCCCATTATCTCTAAGATAATCCTAAAACTCTTGACTTAAGTATTCTCCACCTCGATCTGATCTAAGTGTTTTAATACTTTTGCCAAGTTGTTTCTCTACTTCATTTCTGAATTCTTTGAACTTTTCAAATGCTTCAGACTTATATTTCATTAGATAGATATATCCAAACCTGGAATAATCATCTATGAAAGTAATGAAGTAGGAGTAACCTCCTCTAGCATGTGTAGTCATTGGACCACATACATCCGAATGTATTAAGTCCAAAACCATTTTAGCTCGTTCTCCTTTACCAATAAAGGGAGCTTTTGTCATTTTTCCCAATAAACAAGATTCGCATGTATCAAATGATTCATAATCAAATGATCCCAAATCACCTGACTTGTGCAATTTGGTCATGCGTTTTTCATTTATGTGGCCTAAACGACAATGCCATAAGTATGAGGTATTTAGATTATCATGTTTCATTCTCTTGGTATCCACATTATGTACTTCTTTAATTAAATCAAGAACAAATATACCATTCTCAATGATAGCTTTTGCATAAAATATATTGTTCTTAAAAATGTAACAACATTTGTCCTTTAAAGAAATATCATAATCGTTCATTAAACAACTGAAAGAAATAATACTCTTGGACAAAGCTGGAACATAACAACAATTATTTAATTCCAGTACTAATCCACTAGGAAGAGGCAAATAGTAAGTCCCCACAACTGTTGTAGAGATGTTTTGTCCAGTAGCTGACTGCAAACATATCTCTGCCTTTCCAACTCTTCTAAAGCTTCTAAGCCCCTGTAGATCATTACATAAATGAGATCCACATCCGGTATCTAATACCCAAGATTGTTTTGAAGCAATAGAATAAGTATTAATTTCAATCATATGAATACCTGAAGTAGAAGCATCAGCTTGCTTCTTCTCCTTGAGAGAATCTAGATAGGCCTTGCAGTTACGCTTCCAATGACCATCCTTTCCACAATGGAAGCAAGTTCCTTTGGGATTCTCTTTCTTGGCAACCTTCTTCTTAGAGATCCCACCATTCTTTGGCTGCGCCTTGGTTATCTTCTTCTTCTTCTGCTTCTTGCCTTTAGCAGAAGTGACAACCATGACACTTTTTGGATCCTTCTTAAATGATCCATCAGCTGTCTTGAGCATATTGATTAACTCAAGAATGGATACTTGGATCTTGTTCATGTTGAAGTTAAGCACGAAAGGTGCATAACTTGGAGCCAACGAGTAAAAGATTAAATCTATGTATAGATCATTATCCATAACATAGCCAAGTCTACTCAAATGCTCAATATACCCATACATCTTCAATGCATGAGCAGCAGCTGAAGTGCCTTCCACCATTTTGCAACTAAATAGAGCTCGAGCAATCTCATATTGCTCAGTTCTAGCCTGAGAAGAATAAAGCTCCTCTAGATGCAAAACGATGGTTCTAGCATCCATCATTTCATGTTGCTTCTGAAGCTCCGAGGACATAGCACCCAGCATCAGACATGCTGCTGTTTCACTATCCTCCATGTATTTTCGATAAATGCCTTTGATCTCATCAATGGCATCATTTGATGGACGTGGTGGTGGATCTTTATCCAAGACATAGTGGATCTTTTCAGCTCTGAGAACAATTCTCACTTGCCTGATCCAGTCAGAATAGTTGTTGCCAACCAGCTTGTTATCCAAGATTGATCGTATGTTAATGTTTGATGTGCTCATGATGATGACCTAGATGTGAAAAAGAAAAGATATGAGAGTATGTTCATATATATATATGCATTAATAAGGTCTTTAATTAATCCATTTACTCCCACTATTTTATTGCGAATTAATAGCCCTCACTATATAATCCGAGAAAACCCGATGGTTTTCTTAGTGGGCCAATATCCAATCCTTGATATGTAATTTGACCTTGACTGTGGTCAACAAGCCAAATTCTATACCCTTGAAAGGTAGGTATCTTTATACCAATTGTGTCTCTACACAACTATTGGATCATTAGGTTATCAACTCTTGATGCATGCATATCATATATGCATTCCCTAATCTTGCCTCTAGAACCATTAGCCTTGACTGTGGTCAACAAACTAATGGGCTAGCTAAGATGACCCATTTAATTAGATTTGAATATATTCGATATAATGTGAGCTTGACTGTGGTCAACAACCCACACTATAAAGAACTCTGGTTCTCCTCAAATTAATGGAAGGCTTATATACCTTAGTATTTGTTTGAGGGTTTTAGTTAATTAAGTCTCATCATACATGGTTGGCATACATTGGTATGCATCCTATATCTATCACATAAATATAAGCATACAAATATGGTATAGTTATGGACTTCACTACATTGATTTCCCCGAGCCATGAGAGAAATCAAAAGGTCACACCTAGGTAGTATGCATGATTCAAATAAGAAAAATAATTACATTATCTTCAAGCTTGTTGGATCTCCATCCGGCCCATCTTGCTCCTTGAAAATGGTCTCCATCTCTATTTCTAATTCTAATCTAAGTAATCTAATTACATATTACAATTTGAAATCAAATACAAACCAAAAACAAGTGGCCGGGACATGAAAGTCCTCATTGGGCCAAAACATGCATTATGCTCAATCACATTGGGCTTTGTCCATAACTAACCATCATGCCAATCATTCACCCTTATATGCCTTTCTAATGCATAAAGAAATGGATTACTAACTTTGTTTCAACCTTTGAAACTATATTTTGAGTTATTTTAATGATGAGATCAAATTAGGAAACTTTTTCCATTTTGGAAACTTTCATTTTAGGAAACCTTTTTGTATGAATTTGTTCTTGCCTTAATAATCAATCAAATTGATTATTAATTAATTATAAATTGATTATTTAATTAATTAATCATATTAAATAATTAAAAGAATCAATTTTGGGCTTAAATAAGTGTAGGCCGAAACCCACAGAAGAAAAACCCTAAGTGTGTTCACACACAAACCAGTTTTGTGTCATTTGGACCATTTGGGCCTTTTGGAATGAGCCAAGCCCACTCCAGCCCTTAAAACCCATTAATAAACTTAATTAATGTTTATAATAGTTAATTTAAATCAGCTCCTTGGGCCTGCCAAGTCATTTACTAATTTAAAACAAGTCCGTAAACATAATTAAGCCCATTAAGTGGTTTTAATGAATTAAAATTAATCAAATTAATTTAAGGCCCATTTTAATTAATCCAATTAATTAAAAAACACTTTAATATATCATATATATCATATTTAGAAGATCAAAAGTCGTTCTAACCAAGAACACATCAAGAACACACGAAGAACACCAATTTATCGAACTTTTCGACAAAACTAGTTTTCATGCAAAACTTGTTCGATTTTAATTCCGTTCGATCCTACGGCTTAATATCACATATTAAACACATAAAATATCATCTAAATGATTTTTAAATGGATCCATAAGAAATTAAATTAGAACAGCCCCTACATTACCTAGGGTTTCACGCCAAACCCTAATGGGTTTCACGCCAAACCCAAATCAAAATGCTTCAAAAAATTCGTTTTTGTTTCCACCAAATTTATTTGATCACATATACAACCAGAAATCAATATTTCTCATTCATGAACAATCAAATCTAATATTTTAAAGTTCATGAAATAAATAACTCAAAACAAAACAAAACTTATTCCGCAGAAAAATATAGAATTGTATATCCATGGCAAAACCGTGGCTCTGATACCATGTTGGATTTTTATGGTTACATGCATCATATACATGAGCGGAATTTTATAATTTTTAACCATATGATCTGATCTTACCATGAATACACAATATAACTATATGAGAATAAGAAAAATCACCTTTGATTTTTGTTGAACAGTTGATTTTACTTCGCACCGGGTTGTCGCAAACCACAGTGTCCAAAATCAAACACCTCCAATGAGTAATCCACACTAGAGAGGGGTAAATTGAACCAACAAATTGGTGTTCAACTAGGGCTGGCCGAAATTCCCAAGAGCTAGCTTGGGAAGTGGCGCAAAAGTGGAGAGAGAATTAAGAGAAAAAGACTTTCCTTTTGTTTTAATCACTTAACCCTAATTCTCATTAGTTGGCCTTTTATAGTTAGGTTAAAATTCCAACTCCTTAATGAGATTGGGCTCTTTAAAATTGCTGGAGAATTATTAATTGGGCTTCTGGAATTAATTATAATCATTTGGGCTTAATTAAATCCAAATTAAATCTTTTCATAAAAGACCATGCACAAAATCCACAAACTAGGCCCTTTGTGCATCTAATTGGATTTAAATACCCAAATGGATTCCAAATCCAACCAAATTAAATATGTGAGTTCCATAACACTTATGTAACATATATAAATTAATTTGGTCCAAGAAAAAGCCCTCTAAGCCCTTCTGTATGGAGTTGGCGTGTAGCCCTCTTCTGGAGGGCTTCCTCCAACTTCTTCATTCCTTTGGCCCTCTATAATTTCTCCAATGGTCTTATTAATTATTATATCAATCCTATAACACTTATAGTAGTCTTATAACACTTATAAGATAATAATAATTAATCATGAAATACATTATTTCATTTAGGTCCAATTTACAGAACATTTCTCAAAAGTTCCGCGAACAATTTTATTTGATCATAATTAATTAAACTCTTTAATTAATTATTATCATATTCTCCTCTCTACCTTTATAATAATATCAAATATTATTATCCTTTTCATTTTACCATTTTACCCTTTTCTCTATATGTGTGTGACCTATTGGGTACCTGTCCATGTTGGCAGTATAATATGTAATTGTGAGTTCTATTCAAAATTCACATGATTTAAACTCCTTTAAATCATTTTATCAATCTCTATTGATATTTTGATACATCATTATACAAGTCATGATTGGCCTCTAGCTAGGCATCATGACTACCCAAATGTCAGGAAAGTCATGTGGTTTGACTGTACCCTTCCATACAAACAGTTACCGTGCAATTACTCCTTTCACCACTCTTATCTCAATTAGATTCTGAGTATGGATTTCTGTCAACTCATATAAATCTAATTATGTATGTTCTATTAATTTAACCATTGTTCCTAAAATGCCCTTCATAGATCTCCATCCATCTCGGCATATTACTCTGGCCAGAGATTCACTGAACAAGGTAATTATAGAATCATGTGAGATAACTTCCCTTGTTAAATCTGGGATGGTGAATCCTTTGTCAATCACTCAACTATCTTCAAGTAGGTCATGATATACCCAATCTCCTAACTATGTTCACTCCCAGTTGGAAGTAATCAGTTATGGAGTCAAAGTATACCACTTGCTACTTAAGATAACTTTGGTGATCTCAAGTCTAAGGATACTTGCACAACCGCTATGAAGAGATTCCTCACTGACATAGATTTAATATCCATATGAGGATTCTCTTTGCAGGTCTCCAATGAACTTGTTCCTCTAACAAGCATCCACATGTTAGCATTGATTATCATCCATAATCACAATTATGAGAACCATTGCTTGAACCATTCAAGAAGCATAACATGTGCTAGTCTGTCCGAATTAACAATGTCCTATCTTGTTAATTCTATGACTAGGGATATTTAGATATTAACACATTTGCATGCGATAGACATCTCACATCATGAACACTTTCATGATTGCCTTTGCACTGTGTTTATAATATCTAGGACTTCATTTATTAATTTAAGATTTACAAACTCATGTATTCAAACACAGCATTAATAAATGAATGATGCCTTTTATTAAGAATATAAATTTCATACATATGAAAAACATCCCTATTACATGGGCTCTAGGGCATACTCTCTAACACCTTGCTCTATGGTTGGCCATCCCTCACTCCCTTTTTGCCATCTTTAGGGTACCTTTTAGTTTTCTTTCATGTATTTTAGGTTTTTTAATGCCTTTTTACTTTAATATTTATTTTATACAGTATTTATGCAATATTTGGCATGTCTTTATTATTGTAAATACATTGTTGTACCTATGATTAGCTTATTTATAGGTGTAAATTATGTAGATATTTTATCATCAATCTTAATTAATTTGTTTGTTCGCTTTTTTGAGTAATTGGTATATTTATGGCTGTAGAGGACATATGGCATTTGCATGGGAAGTCGTGCTCCTATTCTGGTTGCGCTCTTTATCCGGGTTACTTCATTTTATTTTCTTTGGTTGTTATATTGCTACTTATTTACTTTCTTCATCGATTTTTATTGTTTATTTGGATGTATTATTTTTAGGGATGTAATGGGTAGTAATAAAATGATTTTTTATGCATAAAATGACAAAATTTCATCTAAATCATTTTAACTAATTAAGTGGGTTTTCTTTAATAAAAATGGACCAATGTCCAACTTTTAACCCTAAAATTCTCACAATATAATAAAACCTTTTTCTTAAGATATGCATGAAGGAACCAATGTTCCTAACCTAAATGAATGCCCCAATTTATATATGTAATTTATTTTCTTCGTTGGACGATTTGTTTATATAATAATTTTTAAATAGGATGTAATTTTAAGTATTTATTTATGGCTTTTCATTTGAATGGGATGTTTACTTAAATTCTATTGCCTGCATCGTGTGAGAGAAGAGAGGGGACTAATTCTAAAAACTCAATTATAAAATAATACATAACCAAGATGCCTAATAAAAGGGATGTCCCAAATACCAGTCTCTATTTAGGCATCAAAATAAGGTAGAGATTCAATTTCCAATGTTTTATTGGGTGATGACTTCATGATGTCTTCCTCTTTGAGCCCACTAGTAGACACCTTCATAGGTTGACCGTCAGTAATAAATATGGTTTACTCCTTATTGTGAAATAGCTAGTTTATGATTAAAAGTGAGCCTTCTCCGATCTCAAGCCCTAAAAGTGAGCCTCCAAGAATCCAACTGATAATGAAGGGCAGGCTCTAATATGCGTCACAGTGTCGACTCCACTAGGTACTAAAGAGACCTTGCTCTAAAAAGTATCTTGGTTAAGTTCTTTATAATTGGGCTTTATTAATTAATCCTCTCTCTTTTCTAAACTACATTTATAACTAGTTAAGTTAGGCATCCCCTTTTAGCCTTGGTGCTATCCTAAAGCATGCCCTACATTCACTCAATGTTGGGAGGTGTCAAAGAGATCCACCAGCCCAAGTTTAGTACCAAATGGTATATGAAATGGTGACCCATCGGTCGTTATGCTTGTGATAAGCTAAACCTATTAGCAGGGATCATGCTTAGGTAGCCCTAAAGTTTTATCACCCTTGACTAATGCCCATGGAATGACAATAGCAACTTTCCTTAGGTTGTATAACCATAATAATCTTTTTCTCGCTATGTGGACCTTTATATATTGACCAAACTCAAACATATCAGGAGGATACCAGTCAAAGGCTGCCTATTCCGATGGACCCAACCAAATCTATATGAGTTAGTCAAAATACATAAAAGTCAAAACCCATACGCTTATGCTTTTAATTAGAGAGGTTATGCTGCTGGTTTTTCATTGTGCATCAAGCACATCCATTGGGTACCCTGCTGACCATAGGCTAAGTCCATCTAGGAAAAAGACTACATGACCTCCTTTGTAGGAGTAATAAGGTTAAAAGGCTTTGTATATGCTAGTATGTGTTTGTGATTGATGTCTAACAAAACCATGCATTGCATTCATGCATCATGTATATACCTTGTAAATACATCATTCATCATGCATCACCCCTAACATTTGATTTTTACAGCCATCATAGACTCATCTACAGGGTCAAATGGGTGCCTAGTTTGAAGGTCCACATCTAGTCTATTAAAGTCGGATTTAGGTTTAAATTTGGGTTCAAAGGTTAGTTCTGAGTTGGGTTTCAGCCAGTTATCAAAAAGTAGCCAAGAAAATAGTTTAAAAATGGCCAACAATGAAATGAATAAAGCCAAAAGGGAAAATAAATTTAGGAGAGTTGCCAATGATACTTTTGTAAGGTTTCTATTTTTTAGGGAAAGGGTGAATATCACTCATATTGGGCCTTCAACAGTAAGGGATGACTTAGATCGGAGGATAGATAGGTGTTTGTAGGAATTTGAGGAGATAATGTTAGCTATAATCGGTGGAATGGTAGCTTTTGTAGCACCTAATGCTAGGTCTCAACCGGTAGCACCTGCTTGTGAGATAGCAGAGCCAACTTATATTGGTAATGCCACCGTAGCTGATGCTACTATGCTTCGAGATCTACTTAAGATGGAAAGGAGGCATGATCCTGAAGATGATTTCATAAAGGAATAGGATGAAAAGTATGTTCCTCTAGTGATGAATATGAGAATAAAGGGTTCTAACACAGAGGATCTGGCTCTTAAGAAGATGAAGGAAAAGATAGAAGTTATGTCTTGGTTGTTATCTGTTGGTAAGGGGATTAACCCCAAAGATAGATATCTGGAAAGAGACAAGCCACTACCCTAAAGGTTTAAAATGCTAGACCTGCCCTGGTTTGATGGTACCTTAAACCCTTCGACTCACATTAAGTAGTACACATTGATCTTGAAAGGGACTACTCTATCCAAGAAGCAAAAGGTAGAATATTTTTTCCTGAGCCTGACTAGGACTATAATAGATTGGTATCATAGTTTGGATATGAGAACTAAAGAGGATTGGCACTTATTAATAGAGAAATTCCTTAAGCAATACGACTACAACACAAGAATGAGGTCACCTTAAAGGACCTTGAATTACTCTAACAGAAACATAATAAGTTTTTTCATGAATACCTCACTAGGTGGAGGAATAGGGTGATGGAAATAAAAAGGAAACCTAACGCAGCTGATCAAATCAGGTTCTTTATCTGGAATGCAAGTCCATATCCGAGGGACGGTTTGAAAATAAAAGGCCTAAAAGATTGGGAATCCCTGAAGGATATAGCTATAGAAGTTAAAGGAGAGTACTTAGTTAGAAGGGCAAATAGTGAAAATACAAGAAGGAATTTCGATGGCAATAAGGCTATCAGGAATAGTAATGAGTTAAACAAAGCTGGAAAGATAGCAAAGGTATCCGCTATAGAAGTTAGCCAATAGAAACGTTACTCCTACTTTGGAAAATCATTATTTTGGGCATTAAATAGGTTGGTTAAAGAATGGAAGCCTCAGCCTACCATCAAGGCCCATAAATAGTCAAGGGCTCCCCTACCATAAGGAGGATCAGTACCGTGCATACCACCAGCATACCGGGAATTTAACTAATTATTACCATACTTTGAGGAGTAAGATTCAAAACTTAATAGATAGCAAACAGATTTGAGATCCTAAAAAGAGGGATAAGAAGAAGAAGGGAGGATACAATGTCATGCCCCCGTCTATATATATGATCGGGTCTAGCTTGCCTGAGTGGTATGTGATGAAAGATCTATATGGAAATAAGTACTTGGCCATTACTAGCTCTACCCCAGAAGTGACAAAGCCAGTTGAGGAAAATCAGCCAATTTTTATGATTGACTATTGGGACACCCCTACGAAGAGTGAAGATAAGGGGGCTTTGGTGCCTATAGACATCTAGAGTTCAGCTAGTGAGGATGAAAAAGAATCAAAAGAAGAAGAGGGAGTAAAGGTAGTCACAAGGAGTGGGTGAGTAGTACCAAAAATCTAGATGCAACTGGCTCATATCGTAGTGCCGACAGAGAAAGAAGTTGAGGACGACCAAATAATTAAATAGTTGAAGAAGACATAAGCCCAGATATGTATTTGGGATTTGTTGAGACAACCTCCTTTGCATAGACAAAAATTAGTACAGGCTCTGAGCGAAGCTACTATTTCTACTACTATATCACCTTCCTAGTTATTGGATTTTATTAGGGGAGGAGCTAGAGAAAATATAGTGTACTTTGATGCTGATTTGTCCGCAGAAGGAAGAAATCATAATCGTCCCCTTTAAATCAAAGTTCAGCTTAATGGGAAGCACACAGCTTATGTAATGATAGATGATGGGTCCTCCATTAATGTCTGTCTATTAGCAGCAATTTTAGCCTTCCGGGTTGAATGAACACATGCTAAGCAAATCTAATTTGACCATTTTTGCATATGACAACTCTAAAAGGTAAGCCGCTGAGACCTTTAAGGAAATAGTGATACCAGACCCATTGAGACTGAGGCTGAGTTTGTGGTTTTACCTATCTCAGCAAATTTCTCTGTACTCCTAGGTAGACCATGGTTTTATAAGTTAGGAGGGGTGCCCTCCATGTTGCACCAGATGATTAAGATTCCTTACAATGGCGAAGTAGTGAATATCAAAGCAGCAAATGAGTCCAGGTGCTTGTACTAGAAATAGACAAACAACCATTTAGTAGGTTTCATGTGGCAGTTATTGATAACTCCAATTCAATGTTTAATTTTAGTGTATTTTCTTTTTGTATTTGTGTCTTATTTTGTGTGATTTTCAATGTTTTAAGTGTTAAATTTCTCTTTTTCTATGCCAAATAGAATTATATTGAGATTTATCAAGTTTTGGTGTGTTTAATGGGGTAATTTTGACCTTTGTACAGAGAATTGACTTGCACACGGCTGAGACCAAAATGTCTCAACCGTGTGCCTTGCAAAATCCCCAATCCGCACCATTTTATTTTAGCACTCTGGAGAGACCATTTTTCTCCACAGAGTGATATGGACTCGGCCGAGACCATTTGTCTCGATAGAGAAGTCTGGGATTTAACTCTGGTAGTTAGAGTAGTAGGCTTCAGAATGGGATAATAAGGGTTTAGATGGGTTGTCCACATTTAAGCCATAGATTTCTTCGTGGTTTAATTCAATGCATTGGGTATGGGGAGGATTAGAGTACCTTAGCAATGTTTTAATTAATGTTTTAGTATTTATTTTAATTAGCTTTACTATTTGTTCATTTTGTTAATTAGATTCAAGTCGCTCTTAATTGAAAAATTGGGAATTTGTCTCAGATTAATCCCACTCAGCTCTAGATATCTCACTTAACAGCCCTTTATCCCTTGGGTTCGATATTTTGGGATCTAAACTATATTCCCCTATATTACTTGTCGATTCGGTACATTTTCCACAAACCAATCAAGTTTTTGTTGCTGTTGTTGGGGATAACGGTGTTATTTATTTGATATATCTATTTGAGCTTAGTTTGAGAATTTTATTTTTCTTTATTTTTGATTTGGTGTTATTCTTTGCAGAAAGATTTTGATGCATTTTCAAATGATGTATGGTTCTATCCAAGATGATGAATTGGTCTTTTTGACAACACAAATGGAAGTGTTGAAGAGAGAAATGCATGAATTGTAGTACCCGCATCAACCTTCAACAATCTACTTGTCATCATCTTTTGAAGATCCTTGCACACAATTGATATCACAAGAGATAAGTGTTTCCAAAATTCAAGTTCTCCTTGACTTTCTTACAAGCAGGGAGAAGCAATTTAGAGCTAAGAAAGAAGAATGGAAGGCCATAATTAATTCTTAAGAGGAAAAGATCAAGAATCAAAATAATTTCTTGAAAACTCAACATCATCTATTGAGGAGTCAAGAATCAAGAATCAAAAATTTGGAATCTAAATTGGAGTTCTTGTGTGTTTTGGTTCAAAATGAAAATGATGGTGATAATGAGGAGAAATTAAGTCATGCACAGGGTAGACAATGAAGAAATCAAGTGTGGGGTGCATAAATTGGAGGAGGGACCAATCATTATCAAAGAAAAGGCTTGTAGTTTGGAGAATGACTTTCAATCTCTTGTGAAGAATTCCTCACGAAAAGAGCAAGAATGGTTCAACTCTCGAGTGAAAGCATTGAATTCAGTCCACTTGAAGAGTCTATTAAGTCTATAAGAGTTGGAAAAGTATGTTTATGAACAACCCAAGGTGGAGGGGTACTTCATTGAAGACATAGTGTTTCCTGCCTTAGTGAATTTCAATAAATTTCTCCTACTGATGGGGAAAAATAAGGAGCAAATTTCAGAGAGACCAACATTTAGGTCACAAGCCCGGCTTCCATATAGTAACGAGAGTCATGCTAGGACTCATTAAATTAAAACTAATTCTCTCCCTCTACTTTTTAGTTAGTTGTTTAATTTGTTTGCTTGTTTTTACTTCTAAATTTTGAGTTTTTGCTTGTGTTGTTGCTAATTGTGTGGTGATTCATTTAAGAATTGATTTTTGCATGAATAATATTATAAATGAGTGTGTTAATGTGCATAAAAGTGGGTGTGAAACTTGAAAAATTTCAAAAATTTTGGCTCACACGACAAGGACCAAATCATCATAGGCGTGTGCCAAGTGCAGTTTTAGTTCCAAAAGAGGCCACACGGCTAAGACCAAATTGTCTCAACTGTGTCCAATGTACAATCTTGATACAAAAGGGGGCACATAGTAGAGACCAAAGTCTCTCAACTATGTGCAATTGAAAAGCTCCATTTTCTGTCCATTTTTGGTGTTACATTCCATTTTCTCCTATTCTCGTATGCATTTTCAATATAAGCACTCTATTCCTTGTGTATTTGCATTAATTTTGGCATGATGAATATGAATCCACTTCATTTAGCTATTTTTGTGTTTCATTTTCTAGTAATTTTATGTTTTGTGATAATTTATTTTATTTCATTATTTTTTCAGTTTTAATTTATAGTTTATGTTGTTATTTAGTTATTTCTAGTTTAATTTTCAGTTGTGTTTTGATTTTAGTTTAGTTGTGATGTTGTTTTTGTTAATTGTTGTTATTAAATACTTTTGCACCTGAATTAGTTTACCCTCATAGTTGTTCCTGTTGTGAACTATCTTAAACTTAGAATTCGAAAGCCTTATTTAGATTAGTTGGAATGGTAAGAAAGTGGTTAGTTGTTGAATAAATTTTTCTTTTTTGATTAGTTTCAATTAGATCAATACTGGTAGGTCTCCCAATAAATGTACACTTTAGGTTTGAGTTTGAAAATAATAAAAACCAATGCATAAAGGTGATCGAGTAGGAATTCTAGAGCACTAGAACCTTCCTCATCACCCTTCAAAGCAATTAAGCAACTTAAAAATGAGATTAGAAATGACTTAGGCAATTTTTTTTTCAATACCTAATTTTCAAAAGAATTTTAACCTACCTTTACTATATTATACCCTTTTAAAGCCCTTTTGAGCGTGCTTAATGCATGCTAATTATTTTTGTAGAATTACATATGCATTTTTATCCCTAAGCCTAAAAAGCCTTTGTCTTACCTCCTTTTTTGAACTGGCCATTCTAAAAGGGAGTGAAAAGAGTTTTTATTGGTAAATGCTAGTAAGTGAAATGAAGGGTTGTGCTTGAAATGTTAGACTCAAAAATTAGGGATACATTGCCATTGCTAAGTGAGATTAAAAATTTGCAGAATGTAGTCTCATTTAAAGAAAATTTGTGGAGTCCATGCTTACCAAATGAACAAAACTGATTGCTCTAAAAAGAAAATGTTAGCAATCTTGGTTCCATCTAAGAGTGGGGCACTCGATGTGTAGAGGAGGATTTTAAGCTCTTTAAACACCAATTGAGTTATAATCTTAGAAAATTTTTTAAAGATAATCCTTCCTCTTTTTTATGCTTTATGTTCTACATTTTGGATATCTAAGTTTGTCAATGATGATTAAATAAAGGAAGAGTTAATTCTTACTTTTGAGAAGAAAAGGGGTGAGTTGAGGTAGAAATGGTAGTTCTAATTTCTGAATCCTAATCTTTTCTTAATAGCCATACCTTAGCCACATCAAAACCTCTTAAGTCCTGAGGATCTTGCTTGTTGAGAGTTATGTGCAGAGATAACTTTCGGGTTCCAATGCTAAAGGAGAGGCTTATGGTATTTCTTAAGTTTCAAGTGTCAAACCGCATGTGTAATCCGTTGCATAGGAATTCTTTTCTCAATTATCGAATTGTGCTATAATTTTTGTTTCAAAAGTTGTTACAAATTATTTTAGCCTAGTACATACACATAAGGAGATTAGCTAGTATGGTATAGTTGAGTCTTTTTGATTTAAGATTTTGTTTAGTGACTTCTACTAAAGTGTTGTTCTAATTTTTCTGAATTTGTTTTTTCTTTCTTTGAGTTTGACCATGTTGGAATGTGGTTTGTTTGTTTGCTCAAGGGTGAGCAAAAGCTAAGTGTGGGGTATTTGATAATTCCAATTTAGTGTTTAATTTTAGTGTATTTTTATTTGTATTTGTGTCTTTTTTAGCATAATTTTTGGTGTTTTAAGTGTTAAATTTCTCTTTTTTATGCCAAATAGAATTATATTGAGATTTATCAAGTTTTGGTGTGTTTAATGGAGTAATTTTGACTTTTGTGCAAAGAATTAACTTGCACACAGTCGAGACCAAAGTGTCTCAGCCTTGTGCCTTACGGACTCCCCAATTTGCACCGTTTCATTTTAGCACTCGGCAGAGACCATTTGTCACGATAAAGTGCTATGCAGAGTTTGAAGCTGTCTAGTCTAGAAGGGTGTACTCGGTTGAGACCAATTGGTCTCAACCATGTGTTATGCTCCATTACAATTTTGGCCGACTAGACATGGCCAAGACCAAAGTGTCTCCGCCATGTCCATCTACAAATGCTATAAAAGCTGCATTTCTGTTTGGCTAAAAGGAGGAGGAAAGCTATTTTAGATCTAGGGTTTTCTTCTTCCTTTTTTTTGGGTTTTCTCTTTATTTTCTGTTGTAATGTAGGTTTATTTAATGTAAGCTTTAGATTAGATTTATTTTTAATGCAAGTTTAAGGTTAGATTTAATTTTCTACAATTACTTTTAGTTTTATCTTCCATTTTGCTAGAGAGTTGGAGGAGAAGTCTTAGAGTCAACTTAAGGCTTCATATACTATAAGGGACTTCATGGGTTTCTTCTTTCCTTTCTCCTTTTACTTTATTAATGTTTAATTTGTAGTTTTATTACTAAGTGATCTAAGAATCCCAATATCTATGTAATGGATTGAACCTATCTTTGATTTATATATGCTTGAATGTTTTATTCTTCGTTGTGATCATTCATTTATCTATTTTATTTAGTATTTGATCATTTTTTTCATTTGAATGAATAATTATGATGTTTGTATGGAATAGGTATTACCATGCTCTGTTATTGTGTTTTTTACATCTGGCGTCCTCAATGATTTCGAAATAGAGGTCTTGAACTCTCTTTGTAGACTGCATTTGATTTAGAAATAGTTAGAGAATAGATGGGTATTGAATTAGTAAGCTCCAAATGGGATAGTGGTTCATACCTAGGTCTTGAGACCTACGCTAATGTTAATTATCAGATAGGCTCTATAATGGGATATCAGATAGTTAGAGTAGTAGGCTCTAGAATGGGATACTAGGGATTTAGATGGGTTGTCTACATTTAAGCCATAGATTTCTTTGGGGTTTAATTCAATGCATTGGGTATGGGGAGGATAAGAGTACCTTAGCAATGTTTTAATTAATGTTTTAGTATTTAGTTTAATTAGCTTTATTATTTGTTCATTTTGTTAATTAGATTTAGGATGCTCTCAATCGAAAACTTGGGAATTTGTCTCAGATTAATCCCGCTCAGCTCTAGATATCTCACTTAACAACCCTTTATCCCTTGAATTCGATATTCTATGGTCTAAACTATATTCCACTATATTACTTTTCAATTCGGTACACTTGTCGCTAACTACCCAGTCATCAAAGGTGAAAAAAATAGGGATGAATTTCCTAAGAGTCCTCAAGTGATCAATATGCTCAAGAGGATGGACTTCTTACCTAGAGATGATTTAGGCAAGAGTTCTCAAGGACCTCAGACCACTATAACTACTAAGGGTCAAAAGGATAAAAAAGGGTTAGGCTTTACAGGAACCAGTAAGAAAGGGAAAGAAAAGAAGGCAGTGGGAGGAATCCCTCACATTTCTCAGAGTTATCCCAGCTTTAGGTTCATGCCTTTATTTTGGGGAGAATAAACCTTAAATGATAGATGGTGAGCTAGTACCATGTTTGAGCTATTTAATGATGTCTTCAACTGGGAACAAGGGATCATCAAGTCAGTTGAAGGTTTCTAGGATGAGGAATTGGACCTAAGATTAGAGAATTGCCTAATTCTGATAAGATTAAAGAAGGCACTTTTATCGATGTTGTTTATTTTTTTGACTGTTTGATGAGAACAATGTTTGCTCTTTTGATTACATTAATGAGATGAACAATTTTGCTTACTCGTGTGATGTTTCTTCTGATTTTCATATGTATGATTATGATCATAAAGCATCTATATTTGACATTAACTCAACAAACACGTGTTTATTCAATCTCAAAACTAAAGAAAACCTAAAAGAAATTTTACTAGCATCAGATATAACTCCTTATGATAGAAAAAAATTTGAGAGAATATTGAAAAAATATGAAAAAGTCTTTACTTGGACCTATGAAGACATGTGAGGGATAGATTGAGAAGTCGTTAAACATGCCATTCCAACATACCCAAGGTATAAACCAGTTAAATAAAAGCTTAGAAGACTTAGACCAAAATGGGCTAAGAAAGTGAAGGAAGAGGTCAGAAAGAAAATAGAGGCCAAGTTCTAAGTGGAAATTCAATACCCTAAATGGTTAGTGAACGTAGTCCCTGTAGCAAAGAAAGATAAAAGGGTAAGAGTCTGTTTGGATTATAAAGACTTAAATAAAGCCTGCCCCAAGGATGACTTTCTTTTGCCTCACATAGATGTTCTTATCAATAGTGCTACCGTATGTGCCATGTATAGTTTGTAGATGGATATGCAGGGTATAATCATATCCTAAAAAAATAGTGGATAGGATTAAAATAGCTTTTATAACTAAATGAGGGACATATGCCTACCGAGTCATGCCTTTTGGACTTAAAAATGAGGGAGTTACCTATCAAAGAATGGCCACTAAGATCTTAGATGATTTGATCCATAAGGAAGTAAAGGTATATGTAGATGACATGATGATCAAGTCAATTACTAGAGAAGGTCACTTCGAAGCTTTGGAGAAGTTCTTTTAGAAGACAGTAAGTACAATCTCCACCTCAATCCAAAGAAGTGCATATTTGGGGTTACTTCAGGAAAGCTTTTAGGTCATGTCTTAAGCCAAAGAGGTATACAGGTAGATTCGTACAAGTTAAAGGCTATCAGAGAAATACCAACGCCTTAGAAGGAGAAAGAAGTCAGGGAATTCTTGGGAAAAATTCAGTATATAAGTAGGTTTATCAATAAATTGACTTTGATTTGTGAATCGATCTTCAAGTTGCTTAGGAAAGATCAACCTGTGGTTTGGAATAAAGATTGTCAGAAGGAGTTTAATACCATTAGGGACTACTTGTTACACCCACCAATGTTGAGACTGCCTCAGGCAGGAAACCCTTGATTTACTTAACAATAGAAGATAGCTCAGTAGGGGCTATGATGGCACAAGAGGATGATTTTGGGATCGAGTATGCAATATACTATCTTAGTAAGAAATCCCTCTATTACGAGGCAAAATATGTAGAGGTTAGAAAGATTTGTTTGGCAGTCATATGGGCATCTAAGAAGCTGAGGCACAAGATACAAGCTGTGGCTAAGCAAAATCCCCTTAGATACCTATAAGAAGCTCCTTCACTATTAGGAAAGATGGAAAGATGGTTGATTCTTTTGCAGGAATTTGACATAGAATAATTCACTAGGAAAACCATTAAGGGAAGAGCAATAACGAAGTTCCTAGTTGATCAGCCTCTAAAAGGTGAGGAGATGACCTATGAATTCTTCGATGAAAACATAACGACAATAATAGTACAAGGGTGGCAGATGTATTTTGATGGAGCTGTCAACAATAAAAGAGCAGGAGTAGAAGTGATCTTGGTTACCTCAGAGGGAAAAAATATGTAATTAGCTAAAAAGCTGAGATACAAGGTCACGAATAATGAAGCAAAGTACAAAGCTTGCATTTTTGGGTTAGAGACTCTACTAGCTATGGGGCCACATTTTTGGGTTAGAGGCTCTACTGGCTGTAAGGGCAAAGTTTGCAAAAGTGTTTAGGGACTCATCTCTTATGGTTTACCAAGTAAGGGGTGAATGGTCAATAAAGGAAAAACACTTGTTATGTTATCTTAGATACCTGAGGGAGGAAAACTAGTTGGCAGATGCTTTAACTACTTTAGTGTCCATGTGGGATAATCCGAAGGGAGTGATTATAAAACTCATGTTAGTTTTAAGTTCTGATAGGCCATGCTTTAAAAAGGAACAGGTCATGGATATTGAAGTATACAATAGAAAACCTTGGTATTACGATATTCAGAATTACTTGGAAAGGTCACTGTTCCCTAAGGAAGCAACTAAAAAAGACCAAAAAATGATTTGCAAGCTGTCAACTTAGTTCATCACTATAAGAGGAGTGCTTTATAAAAGACAGCCTGATGGAATTCAATTACGATACTTAAATGAAAAAGGAGGTAAAAAGGGTAATGAAAGAAGTACATGCAGGAGTGTGTGGAGCTCACATGAATGGGTTAGCCTTAGTAAAGAAGATTATGAGACAGGGTTTCTTCTGGCTTACAATGGATACTGATTACTCTAAGTATGTCAAGGAGTGTCAATTGTGCCAACAGTATATAGATCTGAGACATCTACCCATTTCTAAATTATGCAACTTCACATCACTATGGCCATTTGTTGCATGGGGAATAGATATCATAGGAATGATCCATCTGCCTACCTCAAATAGACACAGATTCATCATAGTAGCCATTGATTACTTCACCAAATGGGTAGAAGCCAAATCCTTTAAGAAGGTAGATACACGGGACATGGCTAAGTTCATCAAGAAAAACCTAATATGCAGATATGGATTGCCTCATCACGTGGTCTCGGATAATGGGTTATAGTTCTCAAGTGAAATTAGACAGATGCTTATTAGATATGAGGTTTGACATCACAAGTCTTCTCCTTATAGACCTTAAGCAAATGGAGTAGTCAAAGCAACTAATAAGAATGTAAAGAGAATATCCTAGCTAAGATGGTATGAACTTATAAGGATTGGTCTGATAAGCTACCCTTTGCACTATCGGGTTATAGGACCATAGCTAGAACTTCAATAGGAGCAACTCCATTCTTTTTGTTTTATGGAATGAAGGCAGTACTGCTAGTAAAAATTGAACATCAGTCCATGAGAGTAGTTCTAGAGGCTGAGATACCAGAAATGGAATGGGCTAGGCAGAGACTATCATAGCTCAATTTGCTCAATGGGGAAAGAATGAGGGCATATTACCATAGCCAAGTTTATTAAACAAGTTTGGCCCATTCATTTAGGAAGAAAGTTAGGAAACACCCTCTGAAGGAAGGAGAATTAGTGTTCAAACAGATGAGGCCCAAAATTCCAAGCATCCGAGGCAAATTTAGGCCCACATAGAAAGTCCTTTTGTGCTTAAGAAGCTACTATCCAAGGGTGTTGCTGTTTTGTCAGACAGTGATGGTTATGAGTTTCGAGAACCTGTGAATGTCGATAGATTGAAAAGGTTCCATGGCTAAAAACAAAAGAGAAAAAGAAAAGAATAAATGCCCTATAGGTTGAAAATCGAACCTTGCTAAAATTAGGTACCTTGCCAAGGTAAAAATCGAAAAAAGGCATCCTAGGCAAAAATTAAAGGCTGAGAGAAAATAATCAATCAAGAAAACTCGAGAAGGCTAATTGATGACAGGAGTTATGATGCTTGTAAAGTTTCATTTCGAGATTGAATAATATATATCATTAGGATAAAGTCAGATATTGATCATGTGTACCAAAATCAGAAATGAAATGTCATGCATGTATTCCTAAATGTCATATGAGTATCTGAAAGTAACATTTCCTATCATATGTTCAATAAAAAAAACATCATCTATGAAAGTTTCTGATCTAATCTATCAATATCATGTCTCTCTCTCCATCCAGATGCCTCAGGTGCAAAAGTCTATTGTCAGCAGCTAGACTAGTGACCCACCATTTATATGAGTCAGAGGTAGTAAAATCACAAGAATCCACATTAGAAATAGTAGTCCTCACTGGAAGTTGAGTCCAAATCTTATGATGATATTTAGTTACAAAATAAGCAGTAAGGATACATCCACAAAAACCCAAAGGTTGCCTAACAATGTCCTTCCTACCTCTGAACTGGCAAACACATCGGGCAGAGACATAAAAAGTGGCTCAGTGAAGTTTACAAAGAGTGACACATCCTGAATCTCCATCCATGACCATAGAAATGATAGGTAACCAAAGACACCTAAACTTGATATTGGCATCTATGGAACAACCAAGACAGTTGATGGCATCATGAACTAACTAAAATTCATACTTAAGATGCCTAGATGTGACAAGCCTCATAGGGCAAATCCATGTAGCTCTGACTTAAGGAGGAGGCTTAGACAATAGATGTAACTTCTCACGAAGCCATACCTAAAAAAACAAAAAAAGCCACTGAGGTAAGTTGGATTAATCTCGAGTAAAAGTAAGCCATAGAAATGTGTGAAAATCTGAAAGGATGCATATTTCAACAAAAAAAGCTAACATGAAAACCCACAAAAGGCATGTTACCTTTAAAGATAAGGACATATATAAAGAAGCAAGGGACTGCCTGCTAAGAATAAGGAAGAACCATGTTGAGTAGAAAGCTTGTGATGGAATTCATCTAAGCCTATGATGATCTTTACCATAATTAGGGGGAATGAATTGTACCCCTAATGTATGCCAGCAATAACATTGAATAATTCATAGTCCGCGATCATGGGATCACCAAGACGCATCAACTAATAACAAGAAAGGTAGTAGAACAACACCATACCAGAATGAAAGGTAGGGATATCATCGCAGTCAGGCAACACATCTATTAACCACTCTAGTGGAAAGGTCATCTCATGAGGCACCAGACCCTTAGCCTCAAAAGGAAGGACACCCAGAGCACAGACCACCTCTTTGGGATAAGTGGCCATGTGAGAAGGTAAGCATGGTCGGACATTAAGGTTGAACCTAACACCTACCATGGTAGCAAATTCTTTAGGTAAAGGGCATAGCTCCTAATGAGTGAACCGAAACACATGAAACCTAGGGTCCCAGAATCGAAGTGCAGTAGACAAGAGGTGTTTATCTGGAGAAACTCTTCTCAGGAATCTCAGACTTGAATAAGGAGCTAACAGAGGATCCTTTTAAGTTTTTGAATCGTCCAGTAACTGGTGTAATTTCATAAGTCCAGTGGTCATGATTATGAGGTTTTCGAGTAATCTAAAGATACAGAAATGATGGGAGAAAATAAATAAATAAATAAAGAGAAATAGGCAAGGAAAGACAAGAAAGAAAAGGAAAAAAAAAAGAAGAGAAAGAAGATTACCTAATGAAAGTTTCCTGGAAGTTAAAAAGTCAATGGCATAAAATCTAAGAAAAAGGGCACTATTTATAGGAAGTGGTGAGCCATGACCATCTCTCACCTCAGAGCGAGCCACGACCAGCTCGTCCCTTACCATTAAAAGACCAAAAGTCGCATTTTTGCATGTCCCATGCATTGCACGTATATATTAGAGCATTTGCCTTTGTTTGCATTTTGTAGGAACAATAATGATCTGAATGTCCAAACCGTGAGGATTTATGATGTCTGGAACATGAAAAACAACATTCCACAGAGAAATAATTAATTTTAGAGAGTATTTCAAACCTTGAACATCTGTGTATAATAAGATGTAATCAAAGTATGTAAATATTGTAAAAACAATGTTGAAACCTGTAGAAAGAGTATCAATAATATTGTAAACTAATTTTGGATGGATATAGAACAAAAAACCAAGAAACATAGCTCAAAAATAAAATAAAACGGAGTTAAAATGTGAAAAATATGAGAAAAATAAAAATAGAGGGCAAAATGGTCTTTTTGACCTGAGGGATGGGACGGCCTATATGTCCCGTCTGTCGCCAAGTGAAGGATGGCCAGCCCATCTGTCACTCGATTTCAGCAATGTAAAAGGTTGTTTCTTTCATTTCCATTCAAAACTCCATTTTTTTGGCGAATGTTTCCTCTCAATGGTTTTTCAAGCATTTCTTCTCCGTCTAACGTCCGATTCACAATCTGTTTATGCCTATAGACTCCTGGAAGTCAGGTGTACTTCATAAAGCCTAAATTTCCTAATTTTTCCTTTTTTTGTATGCTATTCCCAAGATGCCGCACAAGCCAGTGCATCCTTAGCCCTCACAGCCAGTGCTAGATTACATGACAAATGAGCAGGCTGCCAAATATAGAGCTTCGAGTCATGTTCAACTTAGAGCCAGTCAGTATATGCCTAGGTAGTTCTTAAAGGAGTTTGGTTTGCTACAAAAGGCTGATAGGCTATTAGCTAATGCCGAGTGGATTGATTTTTTTGCTCTAGCCTTCAGGGCATATGTAGGCATGACTCAAGAGATATTGGCCACCCTATGGTATGGAGGATACTTATGGTCTGACACATGAAAGGGAGTGATCTAGTTTGAAGCTTTGGGGATACATTTCAGTATCAATAGACATCGATTCACAAAGCTATAGGACTTCCTTTCGGACCAAGCATGATCACACATCCCAGACTGATGGATAGGGACAGGTGGAGAGCTATCACATTGCCCGGAGAAGTATATGACTCAAACAGGTTGAAAAGCATGATGCTGGCTCTTTAGATTTATAAACACCTATAGAGAGTCTTATCCGCTTCTTATCTTAGGCATACTGGGAGTCTAGGTAATTTCAACTCGGTAGACATTACCAGTTTTGGGGTGTGCAGGAGGAAAAGTGTATAGATATCTCCCATGAGATCATCTAGACCCTAACTAAAGTCAGCACCACACTAGAGACATAGGTATGGGTAGGTAGTGTCATCATAAGGTTGCTTAAATTACTCGGATTAAATAAAGGTCACTTTGGAGAGCCCATTCAGGAGAGCATGTACATTAACCTATAGGCAGCCATCACTGTGAGTATGGTAGAGCCTATAGAAGGCTAGGAGGGCTAGTAAAGATTGCTAATGGTGCTTAAGACCTGGGATAGATGTGAACTTGATCCTATTATGCCAGATTAGGAGGCAAAGTAGGCTACTCAGGGTCAAGCAGTTGAGGAGATTCCAATGGAGAATTAGGAGCAGCCACCTCAGTAGGGTGCACAAGCAGATAAGCCTCACAAGGTAGAGCATTCTCAAGGGGCAGAGTCAGATTTTGACTATGCTTTTGACATGTAAATTGACCTGCATGATCTATTAGGAGACTCGCCCTAGACATCAGCTCATCTTAGGTCTCCACTTAGACATCAGAGATCCCCAACTGTGAGGTTTTCTCCGTATAGATGCCACAAAGCTTCATCCTCTACCACTCCACTACCTTATAGACATTGGGGCTATCTACATCGACAGCACCACTGCCACAATCTCCATCACCTTTTACTCAGGCACCTCCAATTTTAGATGATATATCTAGGAGACTAGGTACGATAGTGGAGACATAGAGGACTATGCTTGTGGTGATACAGTATTTACAGGCACTATTAGCAGTCATATAGACATTACAGATAGAGGTAAGGGGCCTCAAGATAGACATATAGGCTGCATGGTGTAGGTTTTATGAGTCTTTATAGGTGGTAGATGACTCCCTCACCAGGCTTAGAGATCAGAGGACCCGTATCGAGATAGAGGCTCCTAGGACCAGGCAGACAGTGGCTGAGACTGATAAGCAGCTGAGGAGGTATAATGGGTACCTAAGGGAGGATTGGATGAAGAATTTAGAGAGCCACTCTCGGGTAGTCCTATAGGGGGGTAAGGATTAAAGAGGCTGGCAGAGATGATATCACAGATACTACAGCCATTGGCTTCAGCGCTGCCAAGTTTTAGGTTTGTTTTCGAGCAAGTAGGTAAGCAGCCACCTCTGACGCCTCAGGCTATGGCTCCAGCTCGACCTCCCAAGCCACCAGCATTCAGACCACCATCAGGACTGGCATACCACTGAGCATCAAGGCCAGGGCAATCATAATGACTGATCATTTATTGCATTAAGGGAGTTATATGATGTTAAATTTTGATGTATATAAAATAGAATTTTATATAACGTATTTTGTTTTTGTATGTATTATTTACATGCTTTATATTATTTATGCTTTCATCCTCTCATAATGATAAATTGCACATATTTATGTCATCATAAAATAAAATTAATAAACAATGATTGTAACGATAACACAATAATGATAATAATAGCAACAAGAAAAGAAAAGAGAAAAGTCAAATTCAATAAGCAGTATATTAAGATCCAATGTTTCTACATCAGGCACTCAGGACCTCACCAAGGGGGAAAATATTTACTTCATTAATAATAAGAAAACCAAAGCAATTATTACCATCTCTCAGAATGAAAGAAACTTCAATATGGAAATGAGGTTGATATTAAGAGCAAAGAATTACTGAGCAAGGGACAACCATAGTGGGTTTCACCATCCCAATGGTATCTCACAAAAATATCCCTAGTAAGTTTGACTCTAGACATTCCATAGGATTCCTCAGTAAACGAGTGCATGTCTACCATGAACATCCCCAGTGGGGTATTAACTCAGATAGAACCACCAAATCTCTCAAAAAGAGCAACCAATAGGATAACGCCAACATTCAAGTATGATATGTTGTCTTGACCCTGCATGCCAACAAACTAGCACTAGTCATGACATGTTTTTAGTAATTTGATTTTACATGCCCCAAACACTAATCAAATGCAACCAAGTCAACCTAATTCTACATGCCTCAAGCGCTAATCAAGGAAGACCTTTTATTCATGTCTCAATTCTGCATGCCCCAAGCGCTAATTGGACAAAAGGAGACTTGTCGCCTTCAATGGAGTTAGTCTCAAGCTGTCTCAATTTTGCATGCCCCAGGTGCTAATCAGATGCATTCAAAATAACCTGATTCTTCATGCCCCAAGTGCTAATTAGAGTTAATTAATTTGTCTCGATTATGCATACCCCAGGCGCTAATCAAACAATCAACACAGGGCTAACACATCAATAGGCTGATGTTAAATATATGAATTTAGGGTTAACACATTAAAAAAGGGATGATAATGACCCGATCAAAAGACTCACTATCTCAAAAGGTATGTGATGCAATCAAATAAGAGATTCGCTACCTTAGGTACACGTATTTTTCCTTTTACTCTTAATTTTTTATCACTTTGGCACCAGTGCACCAGCTCCCCAAAATTAAGGGTAGCTGTAGAAACCGTGACGTGAGGCAGCCTAGATCAGGGTTACTCGATGATGAGGAAACAATGTATTACTGACAGCAAGTTTGAATCTCAAAGCTCCGATCATGGATTTGTCACTTTTTCTTAAAGATTTTCACGACTCTCCAAATACTTTCAAAACATTTTCGAATGTTTTAACAAGATAGGTAAAAAACCTAGGTCTGTCACCTAAGGGACAGCTGTTTATGGGTCTCACCTCCAGAACAGTGTAAATTATGGATATTTTAGGGAATCTAGGGTTTAGTGATGAGGGACGGTCATCCCTCACTCACAGACACCCATCCCTGGGTCAAAACCTAGATTTTCCCATGTTTTCCTAGAATTTCAAAAAGGGAAAGTTTTAGGGATAAAGATGAGGTCCAGATTTTGGGGATTTTATCTCCTAATCTAGTGATTTTTAAGTTATATTTGGATTGAAAACTCTCTTTTAGGTATAAAACACAAAAATTAGGGTTTTGAGAAGGGGGGAATCATCATTCTTTGAGAAAAAAAATATTAGGGAAGGAAGAAAACAAATTTCTTTCTCTCTCTAAAAAGTGTATGCTTTAACAATTTCCTTAACACATACAAAATTAAATTTAATATCTTTTTAAGAATCAAAAAACATGATTCAGAGCAAAGATTTGGACTTCAAAGATCACAGAGTCAAAATATCTCCTAAAGGTAATATTCTAGGCTTACTTATAGTTTCTCTCTCTGCCATTCATTCATTTAATCTCATAATTATTTAGATGGTGATTTGATTCATTTTTTTATTGTTGAGATTGAATGACATGCTAACTTTGTTAAGGTATGATTCTGTCTGGTTTGTGTGATGTTCTAAAGGCAGGATGATCAAAAGAATTCCTCCATTGTTGTTTTTTAAGTTCTTCTTTTTAACATGTGTATGTGTTATACTTTATTAATTTTTAATGTAATATGATGTATGTTTTGGCATTTTAATGTGTTTTTGGCATGATTTAATGATTAATTATTCCATATCTAGGATTAAAATATTTATTTACATAATTTTCTGCATTTTTTTCTATTCTGCAAGTTTCAGTTCTATTATGTAAGTGAAGGACAGGAAAAAGGTGTGAGGGACAGTTGTCCCTCACTCAAAGGATGGGACATCCTTCTGCCTTCTTCCTGGCCGTCCCTCGCTCCATGGTTGGCCATCCCTCGCTCCCTTTTGGCTGTCACTAGGGTATTTTTTAGGTTTCTTTCTTCAATTTTAGGTTTTTTTTAATGCCTTTTTACTTTAATATTTATTTTATATAGTATTTATGCAATATTTGTCATGTTTTTATTATTGTAAATATATTTTTGTACCTGTGATCAGCTTGTTTATAGGTGTAAAATATGTAGATATTTTATCATCAATGCGAGTTAATTTGTTTGTTTGCTTTTTTGAGTAATTGGTATATTTATTGCCATAAAGGATGTATGGCATTTGCATGGAAAGTCATACTCCTATTTTGGTCACCCTCTTTATTCAGGTTACTTTATTTTATTTTCTTTGGTTATTACATTGCTACTTATTTACTTTCCTCGTCGATTTTTATTGTTTATTTGGATGTGTTATTTTTGGGGATGTAATAGGTAGTAATAAAATGATATTTTTCACGTAAAATGACAAAATTTCATGTAAATCATTTTTACTAATTAATTGGATTTTTTTTGTAATAAAAATGGACCAAGGTCCAACTTTTAATCCAAAAATTCTCACAATCTAATAAAACATTTTTAGTAAAATATACATGAAGGAACCAACATTCCTAACCTAAATGAATGCTCCAATTTATGTATGTAATTTATTTTCTTCGCTGGATGATTTGGTTATGTAATAATTTTAAGTAAGATGTAATTTTAAGTATTTATTTATGGCTTTTTGTTTGAATATGATATTTACTTAAATTTTATTGCTTGTATTGTGTGAGAAAAGATAGGAGATTAATTCTAAAAACTCAATTATAAAATAACACCTAACCAAGATGCCTAATAAGAGGGATCTTCTGAATACCAGTCTTTATTTGGGCATCAAAATAAGGCCAAGATTTAATTTTCAACATTTTGTTGGGTGGTGACTCCATGACACCTAACTCTTTGAGCCTACTAGTAAACGCCTTTATGGGTTGACCATCAGCAATAAATAGGGTTTACTCATTTATATTGTCAAATGGCTAGTTTATGATTAAAAGCGAGCTTCCTCCGGTCTTGGGCTTTAAAAGCAAACCTCTAAAAATCCAACTAGAAACGAAGGGCGGGCTCTAGCACACATCACACTACCACTTTCCTATATGCTTGTGTGAGCCTTTAATTTCTATAGTTGCTCTAATCTTACATGTAAGAAAAGAGATAACTCAATTAATCTGAAATCCACTATGTCACATTTATCAAAAGTAAAAAAAGAGTGGAGTTTCGAACCATCTCTGGGTTTTTGGCCCCACGAGGTTGAAACACCCTTTTTTTAATATTCCATTGGGTGGTAACCCCTTACAATTAGCCTTATAGTGCCCAACAGATGCCTCCCAACTTTCAATCATTAGCGATGAGATAGAGATGCCTCGAGATACCGCCTTATGCCTTACGGGATTTGAGATCTAGCAAATTGAGTAGAGTTAATTTTCTATCGTGAAGCGACTGGTTAGCTCAGGCAGAGAAGCCTCAACCTGATCGGATCCTAAAAGTGGGATCGAACCATTAAAGGTCAGAGGTCTCCTCATTCGATGATCCCATAGTTTCAGAGGTGATTTGGGTAAAGATAAAGAACGTGCGTCACAAGAAGCGTTATGTTCCTCATGATAAAAAAAATACCATTAGACATACCTCATTTGAATCTCTATTTGATTCTTCTAAAATTTTGCTAAAATCCTCACTATTACTCCAAGTAGCTCTCATGGCTTTCTTCTTATATCTTTTCTCCTTTTTCTTTAGATTTTGACACTTTGATTTAATGTGTCCAGGCTTTTTGCACTCACAAGAAATAACATCTCCTGAGGATTTGGAGGTGTTTTCTATCTTCTGGTGAGATTATCTTTGTTGTTGTTGCTTATTGAATTTCTTACCTTTTTTGTATAGCTTATTGAATTTCTTTGTAATAACTATAATTCATCATCATCAATTGAGTAGTCACTCCAATAGTCAACTTTGAGAGCGAAAGCCTTTAATTTCCTTTCTTTTTCTTCCTCAACATCTTGTGACTTAATATAAAGCTCATGAGAAATAAGAGAACCACAAATAATATTAAAGTTAAGAGTTTTAAGATCTTTATCTAATAAAATAGAAGATTTAGCTTCCCACCTAGGAGTAAGATCTCTAACAAGTTTGGCAGTTTTATTATCCTCATCAAGTACCTTAACTAGAGCTTTAATCTCATTTATCAGTTTAATATACCTATTAATTACCTATGAGACAATCTCTTCTAGTTTCATCTTGAAATCTTTATAGTTCACCATAAGCATATGCAATCTGGATCCCTTTACTTGATAAGTTCCTTCATGTTTTACTGCAACCTTGTCCCCAATCCCTTTAGCTATGTCATAACCAGAAACTCTATTAAATTCATTTGCATGTAATGAGCCGAATAGAATACTCATAGATTTTGAGTTCAATTGAGTGATTTTCTTTTCCTCATCTGTGAACTCCTTTTTGGTTCTTAGAATAATAACATTTGGATTTCCCATTTGAACAATTATTTTTGTTGGAGGTTGATATCCATCTTTTATAATATCCTAACAATTTATGTTTTGAGATTGAATGAGATATCTCATAACAACCATCCATAATGGATATTTATCTCTATTGAACATAGGTGGTCTATGAACAGAATGACCTTCTTTGAATGGGGTAGCTACCGGATGACTTTTAGAACTTGATGCCAAGTTACGGATCACTTAAGGTTGTCAAACCTTAAGAGAATAAGCATTGCTCTAATACCAATTACTAGTCATAATAACACACAAGAAGGGGGGTGAATTAAATGTCACTAGATTTTCAAACAAGTTATGTTAAAGCAGCAATGAAGTGATTTGGTGATGCTTTCCATTTAGGCAAAATAAAATGATATGTAGTGAATAAGTATAAAATGTGATTAAAGACAAAATGTTTTACTTAAATAATTTTTTAAAATAGATTTACCTAGCAAAAAATATTTCACTAACAGAAATGGTGTTGAGAAGAAATCTTTTAAAACAATAATTTTCTTAACAAAACCAGAACTATTAAAGTATTTTTAGAAATAAAACAAAGAAGAGGGGAGAAAAATGAGATCAACACTATCAATTTATCGTGGTTCAATCTAGTTGTTTCTATCTACTCACCAAGACACCATCTTAAGATTTTCTCTCCACTAATAACTCTTTTAATAAGTAAGAGTCAAAACCAATATACAATCCTAGTATATTCTACCCATACTTTTTTTCCAAGTAAAAAATGCAAAAACTTACTAGATTTTCCTAAGGGTCTAGCCAACCCTTCTCACAATCTTTTACTAAGATACCTCACAAAATAATTACAAAAAAATGTTATAATTTAATTAAGAAGGATGATAATGTATGAAGTGCAAGATGTGGAATTTTGCTTAGAAAAGATGAAACCTTGTATCTCAAGAGATAACATGTGTTTTCCAACTTCTTTAGGCCTTTTAAAATAAAAAAAACATGTGTTTATAGTAAAAAATTCAATATAGTCATTATAAATCATAAACAATCTATTAGAGGCAAGACAAATTATTAAAAAGCAAAACTAGTTGTTATTTTGTCTCTTAGCAAAAACCAACAGCGGTTGTTCTTTTGGTGGAACAAAAGTGAAAACTTTTCTGCCAACCAGAAATGTAAACTTTTTCGAAACCTTTTCTAAGACACCTTTTTGATTAACTTTTCTAAAGCATTTTCTAACAGCTTTTCAAATAAAACTTTTGATTCCTTTTCTGTTACAATAGAAAAACATTTTAACACAAATTTTAATGCATGTAAAATTCATTTTATACAATAAAAGAGGTTTATGATGCATTAACATGTACAATAAGCTCCTTAAAATATTTTACATAAATAATACCCTAACTTTTTGAAACTTCCATAGAAATTGAATCTTTAAGTTCTTGCATTCCTTAGATGAATCTTTTACACTTTAGTGGAGTTTAAGCTGAAATATAAACATTTAAATATAATTTCTACAAAATTTATACAATCTTTAATTATCATTAAAATTGAAATGTACTTGAATTGGTGACTGTCATTTATTTATGGTATGCACATGTAGTATGCACTTATTTACCTTATGATTTGCACCTAAATTCTTAAACTGTCATTTATTGATAGCATAACATGGGATATACACATATATACCTTGTTAGTTGTACCTAAATTCTTAACTATCATTTATTCATGGTATGCACATATATACCTTATGAGTTGAACCTGAATTCTTGACTCTTATTTATTGATGGTATACACATGTATTTACAATTATAAACATTTTAAAAGCTAGTCTTACATTTATAACCTGTTAGTTTATCATACAAATCAATTCATCTTATTAAAAAAACTTTATAAATACATATTTTTGTTTCACCAATCATTTATTCAAGATATATGGTATATAATGAAAAAAAACCACAAAAAAGTGCTCAAAATCTTTACAAAAAAAATATAAAACATCGTATTTAAATGATATCAATATTCTACAACATCAAAACTAGTTGTAACGAATAATTAAAATTAAAACTATATCTACAATAAATATACCAAATGTAGTCAATTCTAAAAATATATATACACACAATTAAAATTAAAACTAATCCATTTCTACTTCATCCTCAATCATGTTCTTGCCAACTCGTCTTTTTATCTTCCATTTTTTTCATCCTTCTAAGTACTGCTGTCAACATCTCCTTCTTGTTAACCTTTTCATAATAATATAATGACATGGATAACCTAGTTTTATGATTCTCCATATTGAACTCCATTGGAATAGGTTTCCCTTCAATTAAGAGTTCAAAAAATGCAACTACAAATGCATCATAATACTAACAAAGAAAAAAAATAGTTCAAAGAACACACAAAACTAAGAAAAACCATACGAAAAAAAAAGGGATAATACATGAACCACCCCTCTAACTTGACACCATAAATCAATTGAACTCTTGAACTTTAATTTTGATCAAGTAGACACTTCAAATTGGCTATCGTACATAAAATAAGCACAAAATATGTATTCATCCTTGATATGAATGTGCATGGGTGGCAAACGCGATGACATGCATTTGTCCAATTAAAACTTAACACATGTCCTTCATTAATGTCATCTTCTTCTCTTTCTAATTTCTAAAGTGATGTTTCTTCACAAATATTTGTAACTCAACACCAAAAGAAAACTCTTCTTCATCCATAGTGGCTTTTACTTCTTCTTTATTATTATTGCCAACAACAATTGTTTGCCATAGCTACTGATAATTTTCATGCTAACATAATTGAAGCTATAAAACATAGTCCTCAAAGATCATGCCTTTTTTCCTCCTATATTATTTTGATCACATCAATGTGAAGATAACTATTGTTTTGTTATCAACTTTGATTGAAAAGAGAATTTACAAAAACATACCAAAATCAAAGATGGACTTTATTCACAGGAACTCTAAAATAAAAAACAAGCAATTTGGATTGAGAAAAACCAGTTAATATAGCACAAAAATTTATCAAACTCCTATCTAATCTCATTCTTGGATCAAATCCCAAAAACACAATAGATCAAGCATGAAATAAATAAATTAAATCTTGCAAAAAGAAAGATAACAAAAACTTTCTCAAATTAGGAAAAAATTAAATCAAGATATGTGACCAAAGAGCACAAAAATAAGCAATTTGGTGTGCCTCCAAACTAAGTCCAAACAATATAAAAACTAAATCACAAGCCCAAGAAATTTCTTATGGAAAAAAAAAGCTAGAGAATAAGAAGAAAATCTAATTCCCTGAGAAATGACACGATTAGCAGAAGGACGAGAAGTAGGATCAATAAAGAAAGCAAAAGGCTTGAAATCAAGCAAAACAAATTATCCTCTTCCTTAAATTCCTAAAAATCAGCCTCAAAATCATAGTAAATATTGACAATGACAGACTTAGAGTGCTTCTTCCCAATGGGTTTCTTTAGATCATGTTAGAGAAAATCCATCGTCAAACAATAAGAAGATCGCCTTTTAGTTGCAGTGGGAGGAACAAAGTCAAAGATAATAGCACTGAAAATTGGAGAATGTTATAACAGAGAAGAAGAAAAAGTGGTAAAAAGACCATTTTGTAAAGGGTTTTTGAAATTTTTTCTTAGGTTGATGCGTGCTTAAATGGGTGAGACACGCGTATTTTACCACATTAGATTTTGTGCTTATTTTATGTATGATAGCCAAGTTCAAGTGTCTAGCTGATCAAAATCGAAGTTTAGGTGTTCAAGTGAATTTTGGTGTCAAGTTGGAGGGGTTGTTTATGTATTATTCCTAAAAAAATAAAAAATACATCAAATTGACTATTTTCTTGAGTAGGCAGTTGTGTAACATAGGGATGATCGTGGGGCGGGGCGGGAGCAGGGAGGGCCTCCCCACCTACTGCCCCACGCAAGGGTGGGGTGGGGACTAATAGTATTTCAGGGGAAAAATTCCCCCCATCCCTATCCCCACGGGGATCCCCATCCCCGCGAGGATCCCCGTTCCCTGCATCAAAAATATTTTTATATTTTTAAAAAAATTAATTATAACTAAAATATAATATTTAATAATTAATTATAATTGAAATATAATATTTAATAATTAAAAATATAAATTCAATTAGAAATCAAACTAATATAAATTTTAACAATTGATAAAACTAAAATTAAATATAATTTAAAACTAAATTATATAAATATAATTAGATTTAATAATTAAATTTCGGGGGCGGGGAAATTTCGGGGCGGGGACCACAATCCCCGTCCCCGCCCCGAATTCTAAGTCGGGGAATATTTTTCCCCCGTCTCCGTCCCCACGGGAGAATTTTTCGGGGATTCCCCGCCCCATTCGGGGCAGTTCCCCATCGGGGATGGGGATTCTCCGCCCCATGATCATCCCTAGTGTAACATATGTGATGTCAAAAGAGTCAATCACTTGTTTGCCCTTAAATGTTTTTCTTTCAAAATCTATATCGCTTATCCCTTCATAAATTTTAGCCCTTCATAAATTTTATTACAATGCAAAAAATGAGGAATTAAGACACTATTTGACCTCATAATATTATCAATTTAATACATTTTTTTCCTTTGAATGCAAAGCATCATACACAAAAATTCATCTTTCCTTCAAAGATAGCATAGCTAGAATCCAATAGTAATTCCTTACATTAATTGGAAAAACTATATGGTCCACTTCTATCCATGGATTTTTATAGAGCATGAAGTTCCCAAATATGTATTCTGCTATAGTATGCCCACAATTCATTAGCTCAATGTTTTTTAACATCATTTACTTCAAAGTTTTTAAAAAATTCCTATATGTTCTGATCAAACAGACTATTAGTAGTAATGAAACTTATCTTCCAACTTTTATGTTAAAATAATAAAAAAATAATATCCATGTGCTATAAATAAATAAATTAAGAATATAGGAATTAAAGCACTAGAAAAATATGTATACCTTGTTAAAAGCTCTGGAAAATAATGTTGTCAATTATTGAAGGTATACATATGTGGTATGCACATAGAGTATACATATGTATATCTTGAGAAAAACACTTATTATTGAAGGTATAAATATATGGTATACACCCATAGTATACATATTTTGTAACTTTTTAAGTTGATCCTTCTTTAGCAATAAAATTTCTTGAAAATAATTTATCATGCACGAAACACATGCCGACCTAACTAGTAGAGTACTAAAGATCATATATTTTTCGTAATTTTTTAATTTGATCCCTTTTTAGCAATGAAATAATACTTTTAAAACGAAAAAATATTATTATATTTCTAATGGAACATTCTAACGATATATGTTACTTTCAATATATTGAAAGATTTTAAATTCAAATTTCATGTTTTCCTTCTTTTATTAAAAAAAAAATATTATGTTTAGAAAAACAATAGTTTGGAGTCGTGGTTTATAAAATGGTTGGAACTGAAATCACCTATTCAAATTCGACAATGAAATCTAAACCAAACCTTGTTTTTGAAGACTAATTTGTAATTCAATAGAAATTTAGAATTTGACCGATTCTGGTTTAATTTAGGGCCAAAATGGTCTCGAGCCATGCCAATTTTAGGTCATAAAAAATTTATATTTCATACAATTATATATTACGCGTTATGCGTGTGTATACATATATAAGAAATTGATATATAATTAATTATAAGATTAGTAGTTTAATGATAAAAATTCTATTAAAATTTAGACTTTAGAGTGATGATAAATTCTAGAGGTGGCAAATGGGCGGGTTGGACGGGTTTGGGTTGGGTCATTAATGGGTTGGGTTATTAATGGGTCAAAAAATATGAATCATTAATGGATTGGGTCATTAATGGGTTGGGTTATTAATGGGTCAAAAAATATGAATCATTAATGGATTGGGTCATTAATGGGTTGGGTTGATTTGGATCGACCCATGGATGATGGATTCTCATAAATGGCCTATTGTTCTCGTTGCCACCTTTCATTGTATAGGTCATTCTTGCCACCTGAATCGTCAATAATAGAAAGTTAATCAGGAGAACCAATTCCAAATTTCCAACAAAGTTGGTGACAATAATAACAATAACAAATGGATAATTCAAGTAATTATTGAGACACAGAGAATTGAAAAATTGGAGCTAGGACAAATGTTAAAAACATAAGGAATTGAGACATTGATCTTAATTGAAGTTTTTGCATATAGTTAAACTGAATCTCCAAATAGTCAAGTAGTATAGAGCAGGGAGATATCAAATCCCCTATTGACCGTGAGGCAAAATTTCTGAGCAGAAAATTGTGAAGAAATTCAAAACGCACACCAAAGAGAAGCTAGACAGTATTTCTGATGAACAAGCAAAACAAAGACATTAAATTTCTGGTTACAATCAAAAGCTGGATAATGCTAATGAACAAGCAAAACAAAGACAAAACTGATCAAACATTACTTTACATGAATCATCTAGAGTCGAAAACACAAAGAACATTCTTCCTTGATTAGAATTTATAAATGAAAAGGAGAAACCATGGTCAATCATGATCACAGTAGCAAAATAACAGCAAAAACATTTGAAAAGAAACACGATAAACGAGAAAATGAAAGAGAAACCTCACCATGGTTGTTAGGCAAGCCTACGTGGACCTCATTGCTGGAACGTTCTCCATCATAAACAACATTACACTTACCCATATCTTACTCTCTCTCTCTCTGATTGTACAGAGCCAAAAAATCAATGCAAATGAAGAGAAGAAAAAGGAGAAGAATACAATGTATATGCCCGTTACAAGAAGACAAAGCGAAGGTTGAAGAAAGCAACTTGAAGACAATCAAGTGACTTTAATTCCACCAAAACAACTTGCAATGTGGCACTATCTAAAATTTCCCACTCCTCTCTCTGTAACAAACTTTTTTCTTGGTATTGAAGTGATTTGGGGGCGGAGGGAAATGGTACAGCTTAGAGCGTGCTCTGTGTGTGTCTGTGTATGATTACTCTTTCTCTATCTCTGCCTCCTTTTTGGCAGAGCAGGGCTACTGCTAAGTAGTAAGATGTACTATTTCATTATCATCATATTTGTCTAGTACAGCCATGGGTCACTGTCTTTGTTGGCTTGGCGATGTTTGCTAATTGCTTCACTGATTTCTTCAATGCTATTTGTTTGCCTCTATCCTGTTACTTTTTTCTTTTTCTCAGTTCTCTCCGCCCCCGTTTTCTCTCCCTTTCCACCATTTTCATTTTTATTCTTCTTTTGTCTATGCATCATTAATCTATAACATTTTATATACAGCTTTAGTTTTAATACCCAATGGCTCAAGATGAAAATTTTGACAATCCACATAAAACACCCATTGGGTTAATACCCAATGGGTCAAGATTTTTGAATCTTGAAAACACCCAATGGGTTGGAAAGTGAAATGAGTTAATTTTAGGTTAACCCATTGGGTATTGGGTTGGGTTGAAAAATAAAATGGGTTAATTTTGGGTTGACCCAATGGATATTTATGTGGATTGGGTTGGATTTAGATCAATTTTTTTTTTGGTGAATTTTGGTCGACCCATGAATTTGGGTCAATTTTGCCAAGTCTAATAAATTTCTTAATAATTACAATATATACAGAAGTTTTTTGTTATTAAAGTTATTAGTATATGAAATTTTAAAATAATTAGGAAAGGTATAAAATGTCTTTTTATTTTTTTAGGGTACAAAATGCCCATAATATTTTACTTAGAGTATTAAAATACACCCAAATTTTGTTTTAAATAAAAAATACATGTTATTGACTTATGGCAAGTAAATAGCAACTATTTTACTATGTGTTAGTGCTATGATAATACTATTAATTGACAATTGACGGAAGTTACTTACTGAGAGCATTTTTTTACCAAATTGCATTACGTTAGTGAATTTTTATTTCAAAATAAATGGTAGGAGCATTTTAATACCATGGAAAATGTAAAGTTACCAAAATTGCATGTTTTTAATTGATTTCTGCTATTCTTTTTAGCAAATTTTAGAGACTTTTTACTTGTTTCTTAATTTTGTTAATTGTAGAACCAAAAATTTGATAAGATGTGTTTTTAAGGCTTATTGGAGCTAATATGGAAAAGCATTATAATTATTGAGCAATTTTGGTGTAAAAAGTTAACAAGAGACAAAAGTTTATTGTTAGCATTGCCCAAGGTAGAAAGGCAAGGGTGAAGCTTGGCCTTGCCCAAGGCTAAAGGAATGTTGATAGTGCAGAATTCTTCACAAAGATTGGTTTGTGCGGGAGTTGCCTTAACTGCCATCTTTGTTCCAGCTTATATTTAGGAATATTTAGGCTTTATTTTAGGAATAAAAGGCATTATTTTCAGGATATTTATATTACATTAGATATTTTTATTTTAATGTCTTGTTTTATTAGGAGTCAAAGTCTTTTCCTATTTTGGAGGAATTTTAAGAGGTAAGAAAGACTGATTCATCTCTCTCTCTCTCTCCCTCTACATTTTTGTGACTTCAGATCTGTAATAGTGGATTTATCTTAGCTTTCAATTTTTGTTTTGTGATTTCTCCACATGGCCATGCATGGCTAAACTACTTTATTTCAGTTAAAGATTAATTTAAAGTAAGAATTCGTGATATTGTGAGATTATTCTGTTTATTTTATTTTAATTTTTGTGCAATATTCATGTTATTTACTGTGATTTAGGAAAGGCATATCCCGATTATTATTTGTTATGTGTGTAAAAAAAGCTCGTTGTACATTTAATTAAATAATATATAGCTAATTAAAATTGCCAAATTCGTAATTATTTGGTGAAATCAATAACAAGTAGCGATTAGTATAGTTTCACTCAAAATGGTTGTTGTATTAAGTAAATGCATGATTTGGTGTAAATCAATCTTGTTTGTAGGTTTGTTGGCATAAGTCAGGTCTTTCTAAGCCGTAATACTGTCAATAAATTAAATTTTTTTTCGTTTGTTAAAGTGTTGTTTATTGGTTAATGATTAATTATAGTTTTACTTAATTAATCCATTAATACGGAAAGATTGATCGGAAGCACAAATTCGACCACTATAACAAGTTCATTGTATGATTTTAAAATTATTTCTTCATCTATGATCAATTCATTGAATCCTATGCTACAAATGTATTTAACTGAAATTTTACATTCATTAAATTTATTTTAATTAATTTTTTGTATTTTTATTTAGTTGATTTAATTTATTATTTTTAATTCTTAGTCCATAAAAATTCCCCTTTATTTTTATTTGTTAAATTCCTGGTTGTTTAGAATTAAATTAGTGTTGGTATCTATGGATTCGACTTTCTCTTGCTCTATTTGCAATTTATTTGATTAGAAAAAAATAAAATTTATTTTTTGGTGGTTTTGACACCCATCAGAAAAAACATGAGAAATAATTTTATATCTTTTTCTTTCTAAGCCGTAATATTGTCAATAAATTAAATTTTTTTCGTTTGTTAAAGTATTGTTTATTGATTAGTAATTAATTATAGTTTTACTCAATTAATCCATTAATACAGAAAGATTGGTCGGAAGCGCAAATTCGACCACTATAACCGGTGCATTATATGATTTTAAAATTATTTTTTCATCTATGATCAATTCATTGAATCCTGTGTTGCGAATGTCTTTAACTGAAAATTTTCATCCATTGAATTTATTTTAATTAATTTTCTGCATTTTTATTTAGTTGATTTAATTTATTATTTTTAATTCTTAGTCCATAAAAATCCCCCTTTATTTTTATTTGTTAAATTCCTGGTTATTTAGAATTAAATTAGTATTGGTATCTATGGATTCGACATTTTCTTGCTCTATTTGCAATTTATTTGATTAGAAAAAAATAAAATTTATTTTTGGTGTTTTTGACACCCATCATAAAAAACATGAGAAATAATTTTATATCTTTTACTTTTTTAGCCGTAATATTTTCAATAAATTAAAATTTTTTAGTTTGTTAAAGTGTTGTTTATTGGTTAGTGATTAATTATAGTTTTATTTGATTAATCCATTAATACGGAAAAATTGGTCGGGAGTGCAAATTCGACCACTGTAACCAATCCATTGTATGATTTTAAAATTATTTTTTCATCTATGATCAATTCATTGAATCCTATGGTGCAAACGTCTTTAACTGAAATTTTTCATCAATTGAATTTATTTTAATTAATTTTCTGTATTTTTATTTAGTTGATTTAATTTATTATTTTTAATTCTTAGTCCATAAAAATCCTCCTTTATTTTTATTTGTTAAATTCCTGGTTATTTAGAATTAAATTAGTGTTGGTATCTATGAATTTGGCCTTTTCTTACCCTATTTGTAATTTATTTGATTAAAAAAAAATTATTTTTGGTGGTTTTGACACCCATCAGAAAAAACATGAGAAATAATTTTATATCTTTTCCTTTTAGAAAAATCATCCAAACATTGCATTTAAATTAGTGTATATTATTTTATGCTATTATATATACTAACCCGTTAATCAAACGTCACCTTATACAACACAAATTATTAAAATAAGAAATGATATTTCAAAAATTGAATGTCATAAAATAAAAATTAAGGAACTCCATTTAAAAAGAAAAAAAAACATTATAGTTGTGACCCAAATGTATTTCTCTTGATAAAAATGAAAGGGGAAGAGTAAATTTGATAGACGATCCCTCAAGTTACACCTAAATCACACAATTGTCCCCAATTGAACATTAAATTAGGGAGCATCTGGGAAGAAAACTTGCGAGGGTAGAAAAGAAAAAGGAGATGCTGGAATATTAGTATATTCGAGGGGAACAAGTGATAGAGAAAATATTATATATGGAATATAAGATGGTATATTATTCAATTATACCGCTCTATCAATTAATCTCTTCCTTTTTGTCATTTTATAGTTCACTTCTTTCTTTCTTTCTTTCTTTCAATTTCCTGCAACAATCTTCATTCATCTATCAACATAACTCCCAGGCAAGTTCTCTCTCCCCCTCTATCTTGATTCCTTAATTACCACACAAATTTATATTATCATCATCATCATCATCATCATCATCATCATCATCATCATTATTATTATTATTATTAGTATTATTTTGAGTTTTTATTATTATTATTATTTTGAGTTTTTTGCATGTTAACATTATGATCAAAAGAAAATGACATTATTATTATTATTATTTATTGGCTGGAATTGGAACTTCATTAATCTGTCATAGAGAGAGTTGAATTCATGAAATCTTTTTTTTTTTTTATTAATAGCGAAATCAGATGAAACCAACTTTTCTGCTTGATACTATACAGAAATAAGAGTTTTGGTAATAATATCATAGCAAGTTAAAGCCATGCTTTTTCATTTTTCTGAACAGAGTTGTGGCTGTGTTAGTCGTGTCCGATAATCTTCACAAGTGATTATAACTTAGTTTTCTACAAGTCAATTATTTGGAAGATGTCCTCGTTTGTTAGTTTAAGATAAGTTAAAGACATAACTAACGAACCGACTTCTTGTTAATTTGTGAATGGTGTTGTATTTGAAACGATCCCCTTCCTATCCTTTCTGCTTATGATTCATCATACTTCTCTATCAACACTCAAAATAAAGAAAAAGTAGAGTTAAAGAAAGATATATTCTTTTCGTGTAGGCATTAAAAATTGTACGATATCAATCTTAAATACAATTCTATATTTCTTTTTCTGTTTTTTATTGGATGACCCGTGGTACTTGCGCGTCTCCATTTTTATTGGATGATCCGTGTGCTTTTCCACAAAAAACACACAATTGTTAGGTTTGTGGCGGAAAGGACAACCAAGAACTTTAGATGCCTTGATTGTCTTTCTACTTGGAATGTTCCGGTGGGCGGTTTTTGCCAATCACCTCTCTACCTGTAGATATCTCACCAATCTTTCTTCATTCATCACCGACTTTAATCAATGATGTTACTATCAAAATACACCTCGCTATATCAATAAACCCTGCAAAATGAAAGCTCAGTATTTTCTGTTTTGCTTCTTGATAGACATGCCATAAACAGAATGTGAAACCAGCTCCGTTACCTGTAAAAAATGGAGGGTTTATGGATAGCCAGTTTATGTGAGTGAAGCCCCTACCCTTGCTGGTCTTAGACTCCTCTGAGCCTTTCGGGCATGGTCAAACATCAACGCAAACAGGCTAAAGAAATACAATAAGAATGAGTGTAGCTTTCCGATAATGCCATATGTCGATGTGCCATTAATTTCACCCTCTGCAGTCGATCGGCTAATTAACATCCCTCTTTCTGACCAGCCTGCTATGAAACATCTGAAATGCTATTACATGATCTCAGAAAGATATAAAGTTTTGGCTCCTGCATATGTTAATAGACCTAACTGAACTCTATTTTAGCTGAAGCGTTTGAACCATTCAACATGTTTTTAGCAGAAATAGTTTTTCAGGCATCAGCAGAGATCTTAATCAATTCTATCCTTTCTTAGAAGGACACTGAAGGGTTGCAATCACAGGTAACTCGTGGCACTCCATGATTTTCAACACCTTTGTCGTCTTTCCACTCCCCTTATTTTCTTCTCCAAATATAAAATGCAATAAAATTCAGAAGATGAAGCAATCATAGGGTCCTGTCTTAAAGTTAATGATAGTTTCCTAGCCCAGGCACGTACACAAAAGAAAAACCTTTCAACAATGCATTCTTACCAGAGTTTTTCTGGGACAAATTTGTCCATTCGTGTGGACTAGTTTTTGCTGCAGTTACCCTGATCAAGTCATGAAGAGCTTGATTGACCTGCAATATTCAAACGTCAGAAATTTACACGGATACATTAAGGAGATGTATTATCAATACCCCCTTTCCCTTGGCCTCTAGGTAAATTGAACAATCCAGACTACAGTTTTAAGATTCACTGATATATTTCTGATAATTATTTGCATAGTGTTCTGTTATGTTTCAACACCAAATTTTCTCAATCATTCCAAGAAACTCATGGATGCCTGAAAAATTATGTGCAATTCTACATAATGTGTTGAGCATCTTTCATCGATTATTGCTGGTATCATGCATTTTCCAATTTCTGACAAAATTACTCCACATGATGCTCCGTTTTAACATAATCTTCCAAGTTATAATACTACCAGTGCAGGTCTTTTAGCAGCAGATAACCTACATTAGGTGTAAGCTATCTACAAGCAGGTATACCTCTTCTGTCCTCTCATGACTAACTAAATGACCACCATGGAGATCTGTCATCCTAGAAATTGGCTGGAGCTTCTCTGCAAGTCTCCTCGCATAATATATTTGTGCAATGATATCATGCCTAGAAATTAAGCAGGTATAAGTTATCAAGAGGGTAAATATTACTATGTTACTATAACATAATGTATGACCCAAAACGTTCAACATGAGATGATAAATAAGCAACATGATCCATTTTATCATGCAACGGATTGATATATTGCCATGAAATCTTGACCATATACACAAATACAAAAATAATAGTTAACCTAAAAACTGTTTGAAATTCTTTGGTACTAAAAGATTCATTTGAATAAGAAACCCGTCCTTTATATAATCAAACAAGAAGATTGTCTCTGTTGTTGGTTCTCTCATTTCAATGCATCTGCATCTTAAATTTCTCAATAATGTGGTTTTGTATCCTACATCTAATGACATTCTAAGTCATTGAAAGCATCAAGAAACAAACCCTGCTTATTTGAATTACGCATTTTGAACACACAACAATAAGATATAATAAATTCTACCTGTATTATATCCTACTGCATTAGTTTTAAATTCCATCTTATGCTCAATGCCTTTTTCTTTCTTTTCCATTTTCTTCTCTTTTTTTTTTTTTTTTTTTTGGTACTAAATTTCTGATAAATCCAACTAATGAATGAGCAAAAGATACCCAAATAAAAAAATCACTCAAGTTGAAGCAAAATAAACTGATCTTAAATATCGAGCCTTTCTTTTCTATTGCTTAAGTTTCTGAAAAACAATTTAAAAAATTTTAATAAAGGAAGAAAACTAAACTTACTAGAGTAATATTACAATTTACAAGGAAAAAAAAAACTTGAATATAGTTGTGCGCTAGGTGCAACCTTGGACTCTTATGTTGTATAAACTTCTTTATATATTTATGAGTTTGAAGCATCAGCAAGTGAGGGAAAATTATGAAATGGTTAATTGGAATTTCTTGGTAGTTTAAGGTAGACTTTGCATAATAACTGCAGCCATTGCTAACAAGGTATTTATCTTTTCCTCCCTTAAATAATAAGGGTAAAAGGTGTAAGCTATAGGCTCTACAATGTCTCTTTATGCAATGGCAAATAGACTGTCTAGCCCGTGTTCTAAAGCAGATTGACTTCTTTTAATAAGTTACTATTCCTCTATTTACTTTTGTTCACAAATTGTATTTCCTAAATGCATATGTCAATTAGAAGATTTTGTCCACCTGAAATTTTGAAAGAAAGGAAATTGGTTAAAATCTCAGACATATGGTTCTATTATTAAGCAATTTATTAATTTAATGGCAATAATAAAGACCGAACCACTCGTAGAGGATTTGCTACCTGCCATGTATGACTGAAACAAGAAATCCAGCAGATCGCATCCTTTCAATTTCTGCTCGTGTCATCTTATGTGTCCAACAGGCATTGATTTGACCATCAAAACCATAATTAGACTGCATCCCAGTTGATGAAATACCTTTCACATATTCCTGCAAGAGATACATTTAAAAGTTAGCTGGGGCCATTCTTCATAATGCTATGAAATCAGTAGCTAAACTACAAGTTGTAATTTGACTGTCACAAATTATAAGCAAGCTTTATCCTAGACATGGTAGAAAGAAAAACATTATATAGACAATAATCGAGAGATTTAAGTTTAAAATGATCGTCATTAAGACCATGGAGCTACAATGTGACAATAAGAACACAAAAATAACTTGGAAATAGCAGGCTAACGTATGTGTGCACATTGGTAAACATTCTAGAGGATAACAAGAAATTATTTGATATGATAGACAGAGTTATACAGCTTTTGGAGGGGAGGAACAAATTACTTGGTATAAAATTGCTCCTCTTCATAGAAATAACATATTCCTCAAGATATTCCTTTGTGTAATGGGTATCCAGGTCAACTGCTGCCCTTTGCTCAGGAGTCTTTGCCTTCAAGAACCGGATTGCAACCGATAGAGTTTGGTGGTCAAGCTGCAAGAAACAAAAATCTTTCAGATGATATATTTTTACACATGAATTATGAAAAAATAGATCCAATGTTCGGGCATTGGACAGAGCTGGAAAATAACTCCACAAAGATAACACCCTTACAAAACAATAATCCATATCCATCAAGTTAAATCCATGAAGTCATAATAATCTCGATTTTTTCAAACTTGTAAATGAAAACGGTATCCAAGGAAAAAAATCAAAGGAAGAAAACCCTTACTACAGATAATTAGCTTGTTTGACCCTTAACAAGATAACACATTACGGGTGAATCCCTCCTTGTGGAATAATAGAAGCACAGAACAAGTATCTGATATATGGCCGATCATACAGACGAGTGCTGGGAAAGAAAATGCACAGTTGAACCAACAATTATGATTTCCGGTCAGGAATTCTGTTGATGCCTTTTAAAGGAGCATATCATATTCAGTACATACGTATAAGCAAAAATAAATTTTACATTGGACTCCCAACTGTATTTGGATAAAAACTGGGATGCTCAAATAGCTAACTGATATCCACATTTAAGTGCACCTAGAAAACCAAGTAAATATCAAATTCATCAAAGATCCTATGGGGACCAACCTGGCAAGCTTAAGTGCTAGACAGTGGCAGTATCTGTGGTTGGCAGTTGGCACAGAAACAAAATCTAACATGACAAATACCAAGTACCCATTCATTTCACATTAACAAGTCAACATGTTTAGTTGCTTGAACTGTCAATCTCAACATATATTACTTACCACCTAAGAGTAGATTAAGCATTATGGTTCACATCCTTTGACTATTAGCCAGCTAATTTAGGCTCTTGAGCCATTCAACAAATGACATGGTCAAAATTGACAACTTCAGACGCTTGAAATAATATTAATAAGCTGTACTGGTTAATTTATTGAATATTTCAAAACACATCTCCTGGATAATCTACTTAGTAGATTTGGCTTGATAAAAAATAGTTTGAGTTCAACTGGCCAGCTTCAAACCTGATCCATAATTTCAATCAATTCCACAACCATCAAATAAAAAATTTCTTCTCGTGCCCAGAAATATATTGTTTGGTGATTATATGATTAATTTGCAGTCCTTTATGCAGAACCCACAAAAGAAAAAGGTGTAATAATTGTGAGTTTGAGCCAACTCCAAATTCTGCTCCAGGATTCGTATCTCCCACCCCAACTAGAGGATCAAATTGACTGAGCATAAAAAAAAAATGCAATGCTAATACAGAATAGTAAAGAAACTGTTTATACCTATGCAATGCTAAAATTGAATGTAGATATATTTAGTCCCCGTGCTGAACCCTTTTGACTTCCAATTTAGAACATTATTAACAAGAAAACATGACATAAACTATCTGATAACACTACCAAAGAAAGAACTAAAGGAAAAAAAAATGACTTCCAATTTAGAACATTAATCACAAGAAACATGACATAAACTATCTGATAACGCTGCAAAGAAAGAATTATTTTTAAAAAAGGAGGCCCTTTTTAAGAAAATTGCAACTGTTCTGTAACAAATTTACCTATGGGTTCGTGACATGATATGTTTCCATGTCACAGGAATGATTTTAAGTGTCAAAAGAATAATTGTGTGATATGTACTGTGTTCCTTACATAGAAAAACCCTTTCCTGGCATCAAATTTCTTTAAGCTAAGAATTGAAAAGTATGCAATTGCTATTAAAAAGTATGCATACTAATAGCTCGTTTATGACAGGACAATTAAGAAGTCTCATGAACTAGCAAAAATGACAAAAAATAACCAAACAAAATCAAGCTAGGTGCTTGGACACAGCATCATGAAACATGGTCCTGTATCATTTCCTATCAGTTTCACCATGTTCACATTTGCTCAACTTTGTTTAAGGACTTATATACATAAAGAACTGCAAACAAAGCCAATTTTACCCACATAATAACAACAGGAAAGTAGCACTTCCAGGATAAGTTCAGTGAATTCATATTTGAAAGAATGCAAAATAGGCACTTCTATAGATCTTGTAAAGCTTAGTGATTTGCGACCGATGTGCATTGCATATCAGGAATTTGCCAAGTAGATGTACAGCATCCTCCAAAGGGAAGATACAATCATCAAGTGAACTTTTGAGAGCATACTTGTTACCTAACCTTAAAGTATGTTATGGATGTATAAACAAGTAAAAATTTTTGGAACTCAATCAACGAAAAACAGGCACAGGAGCAGATGCTAGTTCATATTAAGTCTGTCAAAGGTTTTCTTTGCATATCATAATGCATCTAATGAACTCCTACAACTTGATACTTGAGCAATGGAACCTACTTTAGAAAAAAACCTAAAAACAAACAAATAAATAAAACAACAAGCAATTACAAAAACACAAACTAATTTTCTGCAGATCATAGATAAATAAAGGTAGCTCACATATGCAGTTACAAGAAGACAATATAATACCTTCGGGAAGCATTCAAAACCTCCACCAGTCACATTAAGTAATGCCAAAGATAGAACTCTGTGAGGTGCCATTGCTGCTAACTTGCAATCTATCATAGCACCTAATACAGAAGCAACACATGAAGTAAGTTCCACTTCTAACTCAGTCTCCAACCTATCAGAGTTGAAACATCTTGTACGAAAATCAAAACTTATTTGTTCGTCTATGTTAAGGTTGCAACAGAAGTTGCCACATCATTTTTCTTTTCTTTTTTTTTTTTTTTTGATATAGAAATGCTAAATTTTTTCAATGCAAGGTAAGTTTACAACTTCACTCAAACTACAAAATAAAAAGAAATAATAGATAAATTTTCTCTAAACTATTATTATTTATCTGATTTTCTCCTAAACTAAATTATTGAAAATATCAAATTAACCGCTCGAACTTGTTTAAAATATAAAAAATACACATTATACTATTAAAAATGTTAAATTATTCCTCTAAAATTTGTTAAAAATATTAAATTATTTTTTTATTACCGTTTGGCACGTATTTTTTATGCATTTTTTGCAAACTAACAAATATCTCTACAGCAAGTAATCTGATAATTTTAACAAATTTAAGGGTATTCTAACATACAATTAGTTTATGAAAAATATGATAAATGTTGATAGTTTTAAGCGAAAATTTATTTATTAACCCAAATATAAAGAGAGTGTGTGGACTAACCCATTGAATGACCAAAAATATGGGCTTTTTCCCAGCCCAGATGATCCAACAAAGCAATTGCATCTTTTGCCATTATTTTTGTTCTGCAGCCACAATCAGAAAAACATAACTTTCAGTTCTTTTCCTTCCACTGATTCACTCACGTATTGAAAAAGAGCTATCATATAATTAAGAAAATCAGGAAGCCAACTAACAAATCCTATTATGAAGCCTGAAAGTTGCAGACATTCTTCTTATGTAAATTGCAAAAGAAACCCAGAAAATATTGCATAATTCATCGTTGAAGAAGAAGAAGAAGAAGAAGAAGAAGAAGAAGCAAATGGTAATTAAATAAACATAAAAAGGGTACAGAATTTGAGGCCAAAGAGAAAATTTGACCCGAGAAAAACTCACGTATATTGCGATTTTTTGGTGGGTACGGAGCTACGACCCATGCCACGATTATCAAAAGCACAGACCTCGATTCCATTAACAGCTTCTTCATCGGAACTCCGATCAACTTTATTCAATTCATCATCATTAGGCCTATCGCTGCCGGTGAGTCCCTTAATCTGCGGACCCCAAGAATCATGAGTCCCAGCCAATCCTGACCCACAATTCGATCACCCAAAAAAATAATTTAAAAAGGAAAAAAAAAAAAAGAAAAACTCCCATCAATAACAATCAACAAACAATGAGGAAAGCAGAAACTTTCAATAAAAGAAGAAAATTCACCTATAATAAGAATGACTTTAGTTGGGCCATGGCCATAAGTTCTATAGAAAATGTCAACGCCACTATAAGAATCTCCGTCAGAGGTGGAGTTGGGGGTTGCAACCTTGCAAAACGGCATCGTTTTTTGAATTTGGCAAACACTTGATCAACGAATTACAGGAAGAAGAGGAGGGACCTTTTCGAGGCTGTAAATAGAATTATTAGAAATTAATAATTAATAATGGAAAATGAGAAAAAGAAGATATGAGAGTGGAAGGGTCCGCGTGGATGATAAAGGAGAGTTGGTGCCACGTAGGATGGTCGGCGGTGGGCAATGGGGTCAAAAGTCAAAATCAGAGGAAAGACAGAAGAAAGCATGTGATCCACGACTTAAAATTGGAGTCTGGAGATGGAGATGATGCTTGTTCCTCATAGTCGTGGAATAATAAGTAACCGGTAATAAATAGTAATGCTTTACGTTTATTTATTTAATAGTACAAGTTTTCTTTCTCAAGGGCCTATTTATTTAATCATATTCCATTCCTTTTATTTTCACAATTTACAGTACATCACTACGCTTGAAATGCTAGTTGATCCTTAACAAAGCCAATAACTAAGGATGTGTTCCTTGGGCTTGTGAAATCCCTAGGATTGCATTGGTTATAAAGTGTAGTACTTGTTCAAATCTTTTTTGAACATATGTATGGATCTAGATTTCATTGAACGAATGGATATATTTTTATTACTGTCAAGATAATTCCATATATTATTCTTGGTTCGCACATACACAATGCGATTGTGTGTAGTAAATGTCGATAAGGTTGGCTTTATCATACGAGCAACAACTTTGACCACTAATTAGGAGTCAAACAACATAAGACATTTAGTGTGCATTTACCTATAAAAAATAGTTTTCTATTTTTTTTTATTTTCTTAAAAATTTGAAATATTCATTTTCTGTTAAAAAAAATTAGAAAACGCATTTGTTTATCAATAAATTAAAAATTAGAATATTTATTATATATATATATATGTATGTACCTATATATGTATGTATGTGTGTGTGTATATGTATGTATGTATGTACACATATTAAAGCAAATAAACCAATCATTATAAACAATATTCATAATAATCTTCCATAATTATATTCTCTTTTGCTATACTTATAACCAATATCAATACCTATTGATATTTCCTTTGCTTATCAATTTATTACCTTTATCATTATTCATTTATTACTTTGAATCCTATACATCAAGCTTACTTTGTAGATTTATATATGTTACTCTTGACCAATTACTTTGAATTATTAGTTGTCAAATATTGATGACTATATTATTCATATATTAATATTAATTGACAAATATTTTAATAATTATGCCATATTTCTATCACTTATTTACAAATATTTATATATATTTCATCTATACTTTATGAGTTCCCACATTTTTATTTTAGTGATCACTTTGATATACGTAACTATCTTAGAAATATGATACTGTATTCAAATAAATTCTATTCCTTATACATATGTATATTATATTCCATGCATAAGATGCATTCTCATTCTTTTGAATACTTACTATTTTTATTAAACTATTATATCTTTATCTTGTATATTTTTCAACTTTTAAAGCATTTCGATATTACCATTGCTTCATCAGTAATCACATTCATCACACTTTATATGTATACATTTATTTAACATGTAATCAATGGATTAGAAAATCTTGAAAAATCTAACAACCTCACCCAGTAAATAATAAAAGCATTTGAAAAGCTTAACAGTTAACTTAGCATGCTTGTATTGTATACTGACTGAGAATTCTTCATGCATTTAACTCATTTAAGCAATTTCGAACATTTGAAACCAACTATAAATAGCATACATATCATGTGTTACTTGGTAACCTCCATTTATTTAAACTTATGAAACAATACAAGCAAATCATGTCAGACATGTAACTAAGCAATATCCTTAACTCTTATATGATGCTTGTTTTGTACTTTATACTTTAATGTCTATACTGTACTTATAGTTTAGCCTGCCTAAGTTCGAAAGGTGGATAACGAGATCGGTGGATACTCGAGGGTATCAAAATGATGGATATCAAAAGATATCAAAACTATAGACCCAAATAGGGTCAACTGTACGGTGGACATGTCAAAGTTGCTTAGCACGTGGTTTGTTTTGACTGCTCGTAGGGATAGGTAAATTGAAGGCGGATAAGGACGAAATCATGGCATGTACATTGTGAAGATACTTTTGGTTGATGTATTTGGATGCATGTAATTTAGAGTAATGATCAATATATGTATTTTGGATTTGAGATGTAAATTTATGGCATGTAATTAAATCTTAAACCTTAGTGGATTGATGAATTATATGTGATAAACCTTATGTACTGTGCGATGTGTTGTGGGATGAAAATAGAAGTGCAATGTATGTGATTGGAATATTGGAGATGGAGTTTGCCATTAAGGATTGTTAAATTGAGCATTTGCAGGTTTGGATAGCATGATTTATAAGCCGTAATGCTGCCGAAATTTATACCAAATGAATAGTAACTTAATGATGGTAACACGAATATGGGATATTGGTAATGTTAACTTGGATCCGACTCGGCATATAAAATAAGAGATGAAACTAAACAGATGTGATCTCAATGGTAGTGCCATTCATTATACAGAAATATGAATGAACATAGGGTGTCACACTTTTGATCCACAAACCTTTTGTCTTTAGTTTTGAAGTTAAGAGTTGTCATAGTTACATTTTAGATAGTTGTTGTTTTTCTTGGATTATCTAGTAAACTATTTAGTTTAATTTTCAAATTTTAGTTTCTTTAGCTTAAGTAGTTTAATTTGGTTCTAATTTATTTACTACTTCATTTTATCTTTTATCTTTACTTTAAGTAGTCATTATTAGTCTTTAGTTGTTTTAATTGTCTTTTATTTCACTGGTTGATTTTTGTTGTCTGTTTCTCAGCCGAGTTGTTGTTATCATTCACTTTTAGTCTAAGTTTGCCTTTAGTTATTCTTGAATTGAATCAATTTGAACTTTGATTTGCAAACTACTAGTTTAGAGAACCTAATATAGCAAGAGAGTATATGTATTGCTTTAGTAAGAATTTTCTCCAAATTAGTCTCAAATTAGTCATATATCGTTTGATTTCTATTCTCATTGTGCAAGTTAGGCTATTTTGTGAAAAGTTTCAAAAAACCAGTGTGTGAAAGCATTGAGTGAAGGAATTCTAGGATAGCTAAAACCTTCCTTATCACCTTTCAAAGCAAATTTTCAACTTAGGCAGAATTAGGACATGACCTAGGTAGCCTTTCTTTTGTAATCACATTTGAAATGACTTTTATCTTACCTTTAAGTTATTTTACCATTGCTAGCCTCATTAGCCTATTTAGTATGCCGAAAGCATACTATTTGATGATTTTTTTCTTGATTACACTCTATCATTTAGCCTATTTTACCATTGCTAGCCCTGTTAGCCTATTGGTATGCTGAAAGCATGCTTTTGCCTCCCCTATCTTGGTTTTGGCCACTCTAGGTTAGGTAGTGATTTGTAGTATGAGTAATTGAATGGTAAACAACTGTATTGTGCTGTATTTCATTATTCAAGAGTGTCAGAAATTAATTTTGAAATTCTAGGGTAGTTTGAGTTTAGAATTAACAATCTCAAGACATTGCTGAATTGAGAGATTAAGAGTTTGCTAATTCCCTTAATGGTTCATTAAAAAACTAGTAGAATAAAAGTTCTGATTCAAAGCCTTTTAATTAGCTTCTTATTGTAAAGAATAATTATGGGGTATCTAGCATTAGAAAGGAAGTTTCAATTGGTGAGCTAGTTCATGAGAAAGAAAATTTTAACACTTGCTTCCTATGCATTTATGAAAGTTGGTTAATTTCCTCTGAGATTCATCTTTAGCATTGTTTGTGAAGGTAGCACTTGTGGAAAAATGGTTCTTTATCTTAAGAAATTTAGGTGGAATTCTTAGGTAGTGTGGTCGATTTTATTTTTCAACTTTATCTTTTCTTTAGAGCTAACACCTTAGCCTTACATTACAACCTTAAAGTAAAACCTAGTGTTTTGCTCTAAGTTGTTTAATGGAGATGACCCTTGTGGTTTCGATACTAAAGAAAAGGCCTATGGCTATCCTGAGTTTCAAGCAGGAAGTCGTTATGAAAATAGTTTTGTATATTTTTCTATTTGCTCAATTGTTGGAATTCACTGGTAGTTTTGGTTTTGAAAAGTGATTAAATTGTTTTGGCCTAGCACACACACAGAGGAAATTGATCTATATAGATTAGTCTAAGTTCTTTGGTTAAATTTTTTGATTTAGTGTATTATGTTAAGTGTTATTTTAGTCCATCTGAATTTTCTTTTTTCGAGTTAGAGTTTGAATTTTCAAGAATGTGGATGATTCATTTGCGTTAGGGAAAGCAAAGTCTAAGTGTGGGGTATTTTGAAAACTCTAATTCAGTGTTTAGTTTTTAGTCTTTCTAAGTCTAGTTTTAAGTATCTTTTCAGTGTTTGTTACTTTGTTTTATTTTATTTCAATACATTCTATCAAAATTTAGTAAATCTTATCTTTCATGCACTTTGGAGCACATTTGATGGGTTTTTGTGCTTAATTTCAGATTTTTTTAGGTACCTCAATGTCATTAGCAAAAGATTGTTAACCGTGACCTAGTGGCTTTTTCTCAAAAAGCAGAGTTTTGAGCATGTCACGATCATTAGGAATCCAATGATCATCGTGACTTAGTTCTCTTTAGAATAGAACTGAGATGAGAAGTACCTTATGATCAACAAGTATTTGGTAATGATTGTTAGGTGTCTAGTCTTCAGTATAGAATGCAATTAGGGAGCATGTCACGATTAGCAGGAAAAGGGTACTAACTATGACCCCTCACAGTCTAAAAGTAGAATTTCAAGCATGTCGTGGTCAGCAGGAAATGAGTATTGACCGTGACCTTTTTACGATTATATATATTAGATTTTGTTGTTTAGTACAAGGATGAATTTTCAGATTTGGTTTTTCGTTCTTTCATCCGTTCTTTCATTCCTTCATTTTTTTTACACTTAGTTTATAGATTTATACTTGTAATAGGATAGATTTACACAAATATAGAGATTCAATACACAAAAACTTAGCTTAGATTTATTATTTTCATATTGGAGCTCATCTTTCATTGATGATTTGTAGAAGAAGACATGGGTTCAGTTGGGTGTTCATCCTCAACATGTCAATTCGGGCTTACTCTTTCCTTTTTTCTCTTTCTCATATAATGAGTAGTGAGTAGTTAACTAGTTGTTTGGGGGACCTTTGAATCCCTAATACCCAATGTGAATTGACAAATTATTTTGAATTTATATATAGATGATGGTTCATTTTACTGGTTCTTTATTGATATTTTTGGGTTTTTGATATTTTGAGTAATTTATTAAATGTGGATGAATGATTTTTTCATGCTATCTTGTTTGGGTATTTTATTTAAGCATTTGAATGCCTTAAATATTATTATGCTATATTTTTTCTACTGTGATTACTGTAACTTTGAGATTGCTTTGGGGCAGGACTCGATGGATTACAAATTTTATGGTATGAAGACTAGAGTTTGGAGGAAAATGGATGGGATTTTAGGTTGTTTTGTGCTAGGATGGGAGAACAAATTGAACCTAGGATGTTAGACCTATGTATAGGCTAATCATAGGACTTGCTCCAGGATGGGACATTTTATGATTGTAATAGATTGCTCCGGTATGGGACGCTTAGGTGTAGAGGGTTATCCTGATTCATTATATATAATCTTAGGTTAATTTAATTCACATTTTGGTATGGGGAGGTTGAGTGAACCTGAGTAGTGTTTTTATTGTATAGATTTTCTTATCATTAATGCTTAAGTAATTATTAATTCCTGCAATTTCATTTCAACTGTATCCTTTTTCTGTAATTTTTTAGTTGACAACATAACATACAACAAAAATCTAAGAATTCTTTAGCATAAAATTAGTTTTCATTTCTTTCATCTACAATCCCTTGGATATAATATTTGTGGATCTTAAATTTAAGCACCCTATATTACTTGCTGATTTAGTACCCTTGCTGAGGTTGCGTCAGCAGTCAGTGGTGCAGGGCCTAAAAGATGGCCTTTTCCACAACTTAGACCTAATAGCAAAGATATGTCCAGTTCACAGCTAGTGTACTTCCTCAAATAGAAGGGTAATGTAAAATCCTTTTAAAATCCATAAATATCTACACTTCCCTTTGCTATGTATCTTTTTATTTCAACCCGAAGATAGGTGCTTTAGCCTCTTTTCTTAGGTTGTGGTGACATATACATGCCTTTTTAATAGGGATTTTAGGTACCTATGAAAAAGTATTCAATATTAGTACTTTTGCTTATCGAATTTGCATGTTCATTTTATTTTTCTTCTTTTTATGTTTATTTTATCCTTGTCATTGCTTATTAATTACATGCTTTCTTCTTAATTTCATGGCATTTCATTTTTCATTTTTTTTCATTTTTTTCCAAGCATAATAAACATAAGTAAGATAAACTGTAACATCACATAAGATAAATGCATAATTAAATACAAATTCCATTTTTATACATACCAAAAAAAATTACACGAAGTTTTAAAACTCCCTGAATACAAAATAATAAATCACTGTAAAGGCCCCAGTCCTCTGCAGTAGGTTGGCTCAGATGGAAGTCTGAATGCTGAAGGCCTAGGGGGGTTTGGTTGGTGCCATGGCCTATGGCATTACTGGTGGCTACTCTTTGCCTTATCCGAATCTGAATTAGAACCCAAGCAATATTGTTGTTAGGGGCTATAGGATTTGTATGATCACCTCTACTAGCCACTCTAATCCTTGGCCAACCTGAGTGACAACCCTAGAATGCTACTCAAGATAATGCATCGGGCTGCCTCTCAAGTATCCTATGTATCTCCTCAACTCCTCACCACTCTATCACAACCTATCTGCCTTTAGGGACCTCTATCTCAATACAAGTGCCTTGTTCCCTAATCTGGGTCAGAGACTCATTGACTACCTGTAAGGTCACCTCAAATCTCTATCCTACACTCACTAAATCAGCCTTGATACCTTGCACCTTTGTCTGTAGAGACTGCACTATCGCTGGTAGTGCCTGTAAGGACTACATTGCTATGAGCACCAACTGCAATGTTAGATCCTGGCATCTAATAGCCTCCTCTATCACTGCTAACCTACCAAAGATGTCACCAGGTGAAGGGATTAAGGATGACTATGCTGGTGGTAGCAGAGATGGCGATGGCTCTAGATGCACTGGTGGTGCTAGAGTAATCAATATAGAGGCTCCTGGGTGTCCATGAGGTGGAGGAGCTGAAGATATGGATGCTCCTAGATGTCAATAGGGGGAAAACCTACCCATCCTTCTAGCCAAGCACCGCTGGTGTCTGATATACGATCGAGGATGAGCTGGTGACTGTGGTGATCCATCCAGGAGGTCCTACAAGTCTATTTATATGTCAAACTAGTAATCCGAGTTAGCTCTTGCCCCCTGGCTATTAGTGTAAGCCCCTAGCCCCAATGCATTGTAATAAAACACTTTAATTAATAAAATGAGGCATTTGTTTTATCTATTGTATTCCTGTGCATATCAATTGATAGAACTATCCAAGAATGTTGTTTTGGTTTAAGTTATCATATGTGAGGCACATGGTTGTAAGACCTTCAAACAATAGAGACTTCATTCTAAATATCCCTAGTCAGTCATTGTTATGGGAATAACAATGAATTAAGACTAGTCTGCTCTCTTTGATATTATGAGTTCTATCTTACGGATCATTAGGATAAGAGTATCAATCAGAGATCATAGATACATGTTAAAGAACGTGGTATCTGGATATGATCCATTCATGAGAACACTACATGGTACAAGTTATAAGTGTTTCTCATATGTAAGTTTTGTATCGGAGTTCTTATACCTAAAATCTCTATGAAACTCTTTACGAATTATTGTGTACTTTGAAATACACCTAATGTGCTCATAATAGAGTGACAAGTATGGGTATGCTTGGGTATACATTGATTCATGTTAGAGAGCATGAGAGAAGTGAAGGGATTACCCCTCTCGATAAGAGAGAAAATATCATCGGCCACTTGATCAGTGAACTGAGAAGTGTATGGCCATACTGAGATGAAATAATGAGTAATCATTATTTATCTGAGAGTTCAGTGTCACTGGAATATCAAGAAAGGAATTAATATATATAAGGATGACTAGTTCCATGCCTTATATTAATTCTGATATTTATGGGTAAGGGACTATGCAAAATTGCATTAGGTCACTAAATGCCATATGCATTTTCATTTAATTTGGAATGCTATAATATCTTGCTAGAGAATATTTATAGCCTTTGGATTAATTCATTAATTCATTGCCAACATTAAATGGACCTATAGGATCGCACACAAAGCATTGGGCTTAAAATATTTAAATGGTGTATTGAAAATAAATTTGGACTTTTATTTAAAGTCAAATTAATGCATGCAATGGGTAAATAGATTTTTGCCTAAAACAGCTTGTTGTTTTAGGCAAATCTGTTCAGTTATGAGCTGTTTTAGGCAAATCTGTCAAACAAGTTTTTTTGCCTAAAATAGCTAGCTGTTTTAGGCAAATATGTTGAATTGTCATTTTGCCTAAAACAATTGTTGTTTTAGGCAAATATGTTAATAGTTGATCACGAGAGAAATTTGTTGGCATGTGCTAGGTTTAATTTCAATTGATTAATTATCTATGTATAATTAAGTTAATTGAGTATTAAATCCTAATTTTTATTTAATGAAAATATAATACTTGAGAGGGAATTAAAGTAGACAAAATTCAAACTAAAAATACTAGTTGAATTCGGCAACTTATCACCTTTAATAAGTAAGTTTGTTTTGATTAAATGACTAATGCCATTTGAATTTAAATTCTAATAGAATTTAAATTAAGATATATCTCTTAATTAGGAAGTGATGGAGGCTGAAATTAATACTTAATTTTTGGCACTCACACTTGACCTAAATTAAGTGATATATATTAATGAATTAAATGAATAAAAGGGGATGTCATTTTGCTCTTTTTCTCTCTTGGCCGAATTACTTAAAGGGAAAGAACTCTTTCTTGTTTTCTTGTGTACTTGGGCTGATATAGCAACCTAAAGGAAGAACAAGATCAGATCCTGTGGCTTCAAACCATTCCCATTGTCGAATACACAATCATAGAGCTAGCACTCTTGATTTTAAGCTATCTTTGCAAGTGTGTGTGTGAGCATAGAGTGGTGTGGCGTAAAGGCTGCTCCTTTGGCATTGGTGATCAAGACTTGAAGCATATAAGTTCATCCTAATTTCTGGTCATCACCAAATTCAAGTTTTAAAAGGCATCTAAAGTTGTAAATTTTAAAAACTAAATTGTATGTTTCGATTCTTGTCATGGAATTGTTTGGCATGTATGATTGATTTTATCATTTTTTTACTGCATGATTACCATGAACATATCATGTCATATTCAATCAGTGGTATTAGAGCCTAAACATGCTTATTTTAGTGCTTTAGATGCATGAAATAATTAATCAAAAATCGTTATTTTAAATACATGCAATGCTGAAATTTTCTATTTTGAGATTTTTACATTGTTTTGGTGTAAAAATGATTTTAAATGATTAGATAGGTATTATAATTAATATGACATATTAATATACTATCCTAAGATGTTCTAGGAGATGTTAATGGTTAGATTTAATTGATAATACCTGATGGTACATTTTAATATTAAAACTAGGTGCTATTTGGCATGTTAATTGTTAGTTTAACAACTAGTTTTAAATATTAAATGTAAAAATGATTTTGGCATGTTTGTAAGTAATTTTTAAAGATTAAATATCAGGTCTGGACATATTTTAAATTTGGTTTTAATTCTGGTCCATGACAATTTAATTGATTAATTCTAAAATCACTTAAAACTATGACTAGTTTGTGTTTGTTACATGTTTAATCAACATTGTTTGTTTTGTTTTGATTAAAATGGTAAAAACACATTTAGATCAGATTGGTACAAAATATTAAATCAATGTTTATGACCTTATTTAAATTATTAAATGACTCATAAAATTGATTTAAGTATTTGTGCATTTTTGTGGCATCACATAAGCATTAAACAACTAGTTTTGTTGTTTGTTTGTTTTTATATGCATGCCATGTATCATATATATGTTCTTCATGATTTTGTGTTTTAATTCATGTTGGTACATATTATATGTATTTTTAATGTTTATGGGCTGTATAACGTAAAATTAAAAATGGCAAAATTGGAAATTATACTAAAGTTGATTTATAGCACAAATCTAACTAGTTTGTGTTTTGGGCTTTTAAGAGAACTTATTCAATAAGAGGATTTAGTCCATTGGGCTTCAGCCCAGGCCCATCATAGGGTCATCTCTTAAAGGTTCAAGTACACAATTTTCATTAATGGGCTTGGCTAAATTAATTAAAATTGGACTTTGTTTGATTCATGAATATTATGTATATTTATTTGCTTGTTTGGTGTGATGAATAGATGTGCATGGTACATTCATGGGCCCTGGGTTTTTGTAATTAAATATGGCCTGCGAGCCATTATGTATTATTGTAAAAGTTTCATTTATTTCTTAGAATAGAATTTACTTGAGGACTTTGTAAATCAAGACGAAGCCCACCGGAGTGGAGAAGCCCAACTCGAAGATTCTTATGTAATAGTATAGAATCTTAGTTGTAGGTTTTTGGGCCCATGTTTGTCACGCTTTACTTTATACAATTATTTATATATGCATGCTATGTATGGATGACAAAGCGTATGCCATGTAAGTCGTAATAAAATGAATCCCTAAAAATAGTAAGTCACAAAGTTGCCTTCCTAATTCGAAATATGTCAAGGCATCGATCATCGGTCACGTAGACTAGGAGTCCTAGATGCGCCCGATTATCTTTGTGAGGCATGGGTTGTGAATGTAGGTTAGACTTAACATGAAAAGGGATGCCTGGACCTAGGCAACTAATAAATGGGTTCGTGCTATAACATCTTAAGATGTTAGCCCATTTGATCTAAGAGTCATGTACAAGACATGATTGGAGTTTTCCTACCTAAGTAACTTAACTTGTTAGGTGTACAAGCTCAGCTTGACTAATAAGTTGTTGTGAAAAGTGGATCTTGGCCCACATTAAATCACTAACACGAATTATTTAAAGGGATATTAATTCGGTTTGTGGGATTATAAATAAGACCTCATTTAATCTTGCTAAATTTTATTGTAGATTGAAAATGGCTTCTTCAAACAACAATTTCTCATTGCGATCGGTCCTTAAAAAGGACAAATTGAATGGCACCAATTTCATAGATTGGTCTCGAAACTTAAGAATAGTTCTTAAGCAAGAGAAAAAGTCGTATGTTTTGGATGCACCCTTGCCTGAAGAACCTGGTAAGAATGCCTCTGCGGTTCAAAAGGAAACTGTTGAGACCAAGAAGAGCGACTCCAATGATGTGACATGTCTGATGCTGGCCGCTATGGTGCCTGACTGGCAAAAGCAATTCATGGACCAAGAGGCTTATGCGATCATGGTGCACCTCAAGGAGATGTTCCAAGAGCAAGCTCGTCATGAGAGATTCGTGACAACAAAGGCCTTAATTTCCTATAAGATGGCTACGGGTACAACTGTTAGTACCCATGTACTTAAGATGAAAGGGTATCTTGATACTCTTGAGAAGCTTAAGGTGCAAGTGCCAAAGGAATTAGCCACTGACTTGATCTTAGGATCATTGACTAATGATTATGATCCATTTGTGATGAATTATAACATGCATGCAATGAACAAGTCAGTCACTAAGCTTCATGGGATGCTTAAGAATGCTGAAGAGAACATTCGAAAGACCAATCCCGTATTGATGGTTCAAGGGGGCATTAAGAAGGGACCCGCTAAGGGAAAGGGAAAGGGAAAGGCAAAACCCAAAAATGACCAGGCTTAGTTCAAGTCAAATGGGAGTGCACCTCAGGCCCAATCCAAGCCCAAGGCGTAAAAGCTCAAAGAGAGTGAGAGCACTTGCTTCCACTGCAACAAAATAGGGCATTGGAGGAAGAATTATGCTCTCTTCAAGGAAGAACAAAAAAAAAATGGAGCCAAGGCATCCAGTTCTGGTATTTTTATTGTTGAAATTAACCTTTCTATTTCTACCACTTGGGTATTGGATACCGGTTGTGGTTCTCACATTTGTTCAAATGTGCAGGGGCTAAGAAATAGGCGGTTACTTGGGAAGAATGAACTGGACCTCCGTGTAGGGAATGGAGCACGAGTTGTTGCCATGGAGATAGGCGACTATCAACTCACTTTACCTTCCAGACTTTGTTTAATTTTGAAAAATTGTTATTATGTGCCTGCTATGAGCGGAAACATTATTTCAGTTTCTTGTTTGGATTTGGATGAATTTGATTTTGTTATTAAAAATGACAATGCTCATATTCATCGCCAAGGCATTTCTTATGGCAATGCCATGTTGCAAAATGGCCTTTATATCCTTGATCTACAAAACAAAGAGTCCATATACAACATTAATACAAAGAGGGTTAAATCAAATAAATTAAACCCTACTTACTTCTGGCATTGTCGTTTAGGGCATGCAAACGAAAAATGCATTTCAAGACTCCACAAAACTGGAGTGCTTGGATCATTTGACTTAGAGTCTTATGATACATGCGAGCCATGTTTGTATGGAAAAATGACAAAAAGTCCTTTTAACAAGAAAGGTGAGAGGACTAATGGCTTATTGGAACTAATACATACCAATGTATGTGGACCATTAAGTACACAAGCTACAGGTGGTTTTAGCTACTTCGTGACGTTCACAGATGACTTCAGTAGATATGGCTATGTCTATCTAATGAAGTAAAAATCTGAAACTTTTGAGAAATTCAAAGAGTTTAAAAATGAAGTAGAAAAATAACTTGGCAAAAGTATAAAAGCCATTCGATCAGATCGAGGTGGCGAATACTAAGCCAAGAGTTTGACAGTCATCTAAAAGAGTGTGGTATTATTTCACAGCTCACTCCTCCTGGAACACCATAATGGAATGGTGTGTCCGAAAGGAGAAATAGAACTCTATTAGACATGGTTTGATCTATGATGAGTCAAACAAATTTTCCTATCTCTTTTTGGGGTTATGTATTGGAAACTGCTGCATTTCTACTAAACCATACTCCAACTAAAGCAGTTGAGAAGACACCATACGAGGTATGGACTGGGAAAGAGCCTAATATGTTATTTCTCAAGATTTGGGGCTGTGAAGCACATGTTAAGAAATTAACATCTGACAAACTAGAGTCCAAATCTACTATCTACTTGTTTGTGGGTTATCCCAAAGAAACAAAGGGATACTACTTTTGCTCACAAGCCGAGAACTAAGTATTTATTGCTCGCAATGCTGTTTTCTTGGAAAATGAGTTCCTTCTCAAGAAAGACAGTGGGAGTAAAGTAGAACTTGGAGAAATTCAAGTGCCATAAGCTCCTATAGAGGATGAGTTGGAAGTGGGATCAAGTTCATAACTAGTTGTGGAACAAGAACCCATTACACAAAAACCTAAAAGGTCTGGTAGGGTACGTCAGGAGATTGAGAGATATGGATTTCTAATCACTGATAGTGACACTATTAAGTTAGTAGATCGTGAGGATCTTACTACCTACCGAGAAGCTATCGAGAGCCCAGACTCAAAAAATTGGCTTAAAGCCATGAAATCTGAGATGTAATCAATGTAGAATAACCAAGTTTGGACCTTGGTTGATCCACTGGAAGGTGCTAAGGTAATTGAATGCAAGTGGCTATTCAAACTCAAAGCTGATAAGACCTACAAAGGTAGACTAGTAGCAAAAGGTTTTCAACAAACTCATGGTGTAGACTATGATAAAGCCTTTTCGCCTGTAGTCATGCTCAAGTCCATTAGGATCTTGCTTGCCATAGCTGCATATCATGATTATGAGATATGGCAAATGGATGTCAAAACTACTTTCCTCAATGGAAATTTACTTGAGGATGTGTATATGACATAGCCTGAGGGTTTTGTCAATCCCAAGCATCGTAAAAAGGTTTGCAAGCTTCAAAAATCCATTTATGGATTAAAACAAGCATCCTGAACTTGGAATCTTTATTTTGATGAGGCAGTCAAAGAATTTGACTTCATCAAGAACGAAGATGGGCCTTGTGTGTACAAGAAGGTTAGTGGGAGCATAGTAATATTTCTGGTCCTATATGTGGACGACATCCTTCTCATTAGGAATGACATTCCAACATTGCAAAAGGTTAAGCAATGGTTAGAGAAATGTTTCTCAATGAAAGACTTAGGTGAAGCCGAGACAATACTTGGTATTCGAATCTATAGAGATAGATCAAATCGGCTTTTGGGACTAAGTCAAGAAAAGTACATAGACAAAGTACTAAAGTGTTTTAGTATGGGAGACTTAAAGAAAGGGTACATACCTTTGGCTTTGGGAGTTCCTTTGACTAAAGAACAGTGCCCTAAAACCAAAGAGGAAAGGGACAACATGAGTAAAATCCCATATGCATCTGCTATTGGATCTATCAAGTACGCTATGTTATGTACTAGGTTTGATGTTGCTCATGCACTGAGTATAACCAGTAGGTTTTAGCAAGACCCTGGTGAAAAGCACTGGTCTGCTGTAAAAGGGATTCTAAAGTACCTACGAAGGACTAAGGATCACTTCTTGGTGTATGGTTGTCAAGAAGAGCTCGTCATACAAGGTTATGATGATGCTACATTTCAGACCAGCACTCAGGATTCTAGATCGCAATCTGGATTCATTTTTGTTTTAAACGGTGGTGCTGTCAGTTGGAGAAGCTTGAAGCAAGAGATCGTTGCCGACTCAACAATAGAATCTGAGTATATTGCAGCGAGTGAGGCTGTAAAAGAGGCTGATTGGATTAAAAATTTTATTTCTGGATTAGGAGTGGTCCCAAGCATCCTAGATCCATTAGAAATTTTCTGTGACAACAACGGAGCCATCGCACAGGCCAAGGAGCCCCGGTCACACCAGAAATCCAAACACATACTCAGGAGGTACCACCTGATCGGAGAGATCATTGATCGTGGGGACATCAAGGTTAGCAAGATAGCAAGTGGAGACAATGTAGCAGATCTTTTAAAGAAATAGTTGCATCCAAATCTGTATGAAGCTCATTTGAGAGCATTCGGTCTTAGGGCTATGCCCAATTGGGACTAGTGCTAGTGGGAGATTGTTAGTGTAAGCCCTAGCCCCAATGCATTGTAATAAAACACTTTAATTAATAAAATGAGGCCTTTGTTTTATCTATTGTATTCCTATGCATATCAATTGATAAAACTATCCAAGAATGTTGTTTCGGTTTAAGTTATCATGTGTGAGGCACATGGTTTTGGGAAAAACAATGAATTATGACTAGTATGCTCTCTCTGATATTATGAGTTCTATCTTACAGATCATTAGGACAAGAGTGTCAATCAGAGATCATAGATACATGTTAAAGAACATGGTATCTGGATACGATCCGTTCATGAGAACACTACATGGTACAAGTCATAAGTGTTTCTCATATGCAAGTTTTGTATCGGAGTTCTGAGACCAAAAATCTCTATGAAACTCTTTATGAATTACTGTGTATTTTGACATACACCTAATGTGCTCATAACAAAGTGACAAGTATGGGTATGCTTGGGTATACATTGATTTATGTTAGAGAGCATGAGAGAAGTGAAGGGATTACTCCTCTCGATAAGAGAGAAAATATCATCGGCCACTTGATCAGTGAACTGAGAAGTGTATGGCCATACCGAGATGAAATAATGAGTAATAATTATTTATTTGAGAGTTCAGTATCACTGGAATATCAAGAAAGAAATTAATATATATATAAGGATGACTAGTTTTATGCCTTATATTAATTCTGATATTTATGGGTAAAGGACTATACAAAATTGCATTAGGTCACTAAATGCCATATGCATTTTCATTTAATTTGGAATGCTATAATATCTTGCTAGAGAATATTTATAGCCTTTGTATTTAAATGGACCTATAGGATCGTACACAAAGCATTGGGCTTAAAATATTTAAATAGTGTATTGGAAATTAATTTGGACTTTTATTTAAAGTCAAATTAATGCATGCAATGGGTAAATAGATTTTTACCTAAAATAGCTTGCTGTTTTAGGCAAATCTATTCAGCTACGAGCTGTTTTAGGCAAATCTGTCAAACAAGTTTTTTTGCCTAAAATAGCTAGCTGGTTTAGACAAATATGTTGAACTGTCACAAGCTATTTTAGGCAAATCTGTTAACAGTTGGTCACGAGAGAAATTTGTTGGCATGTGCTAGGTTTAATTTCAATTGATTAATTATCTATGTATAATTAAGTTAATTGAGTATTAAATCCCAATTTGTATTTTATCAAAATATAATACTTGAGAGGGAATTAAAGTAGCCAAAATTCAAACTAAAAATACTAGTTGAATTCGGCAACTTATCACCTTTAATAAGTAAGTTTGTTTTGATTAAATGACTAATGCCATTTGAATTTAAATTCTAATATAATTTAAATTAAGATATATCTCTTAATTAGGAAGTGATGGAGGCTGAAATTAATACTTAATTTTCGGCACTCACACTTGACCTAAATTAAGTGACATATATTAATGAATTAAATGAATAAAAGGGGATGTCATTTTGCTCTTTTTCTCTCTTGGCCGAATTACTCAAGGGGAAAGAACTCTTTCTTGTTCTCTTGTGTACTTGGGCTGATACAGCAACCTAAAAGAAGAACAAGATCAGATCTTTTGGCTTCAAACCATTCCCATTGTCGAATACACAATCATAGAGCTAGCACTCTTGATTTTAAGCTATCTTTGCAAATGTGTGTGTGAGTATAGAGTGGTGTGGTGTAAAGGCTGCTCCTTGGCATTGGTGATCAAGACTTAAAGCATATAAGTTCATCCTAATTGATGGTCACCACCAAATTCAAGTTTTAAAAGGCATCTAAAGTTGTAAGTTTTAGAAAACCTAAAATTGCATGTTTTGATTCTTGTCATGGAATTGTTTGGCATGTATGATCGATTTTATCATTTTTTCGCTGCATGATTACCATGAACATATCATGTCATATTCCATTACTGGCACCTCTATGGCTCGTACAACTCATCTACCTAATTCTCCTATTAAGGTCTCTATATTGGTGGTACCTATGGTGCTGTAGGTGCTTCCTGTGGTGGCTGGCCTGCTCACCTCCCTCTGCTAGTGCATCTGGCACTATAGGGCCCATACCATATCCGTCTATTCTCGAGGGTAGTCGACAATGTATACTCCCTTTCTTGCTCCTAAATGGCCTCCACCATCTTCATGATGAGTGCAGCCTGTAAGTTGATATATATGCCTTTTAGAATAGGGTCACCAAATCTACTCTCATTTGTCTCCAATGACAGCAACAGATGGGTAATGATGCCTTTTGGAATAGGGTCACCCTAACTAGTGATGCGATAATTTAATGGGTGATGTCAATTGATAGCTTTGATTTTAATGTTTATTTTTAAGATAATTTTTTGTGTTTTAGTGTCTAATCTTGAAAGTTTTATGTGTTTTAGTGTTAACATGCTCTTACTTTGTTTATTTTAGTTATTTTGATAAATTTAGAGTTTTTGGGTGATTAATGATATTAATTTGAATTGTGTGCAGAAAAATAGGCTAGGTCGCGGCTGAGACAACTAGTCTTAGTTGTGCCCTATGCAGAAGCTCAAAACTCACCATTTCACCAAAGGTCGTGGTTGAGACAAGGTGTCCTAGCCGTGGCTAATACATCCTGTGAAGAAGCTTTGGTCTAGAAGTTTTCTATGGCCGAGACAAAAGTGTCCCAGTCGTGCCCAGATCAAAGTACCACTCTGTCTTCTCATGTTTTGACTAAGACAAAAGTGTCCCAACCGTGCCTTCTTGGATACCTATATAAAAGCTGCAGAGTTGTCTGTTTTTAAAGGAGATCTTTTTAAGGTTTCATGTAGAGGCTATTTTTAGAGAGAAAAAATGTAGTTTTACATCTTGAGAGCTTTCCATACATAATTTTATAGTTTTGCTTGTAAAAATCACTCTTTTAGATTATATTTACTTCAAGAACACAAAAATAGTTTTAATTTTAGTTACTTCAAGTTACAATTTACAATAAAAGTGTAGTTTGGAGAGGGAAAGAAAGAGCTTTATCAACTTTAGATCATTAAGTTCAAATGGGTTTTATAGTTTATTCTTTTGCTTTACTTATCTTTTACATTATGGATAGTGAGTAGTCTTTTAGTTGCTTGGGGATCTTTGAATCCCCTACCCACAATATGGATATTAAACATATTTTCAGTTTTATATATATGAATGAATGGTTTATTTCACTATTGCTTATTCTTATTTCATTAGTTTTCAGCTTCTCAAGTGATTTTTTCCAGCTTTAATGCATGGTTTTTATCTTATATATTGGTTGGATATTGATGCGTGTTTAGGTTGAATGCTATGAATGATTTTGCTCAGTTTTTCTATCATAAATATTGTCTATTTTGGATTGCTCCGAAATAGGACTCTAGATGTGCAGTGTTTGTGATTTTAAAACTAGAGTGTGGAGTGAAATAGATGGGTTTTGGGTTGTTTGGCTTTGGAATGGGAAAGCAAACCGAACTTAGGATGTTAGACCCATGCTTAGGCTAGTTGTTGGGTTGGCTTCGGATGGGATGCTTGGCAATTAGAATAACTGGCTTTAGAATGGGATACTTGGGTTAAAAGGGTTATGAAAGGTTATCACATGGCATAAACATGAAGATCATGCAGTTGAAAAAAATAAAAATTTGATCATTCATGCCACGCAATATACAACAAACTATCGACACATGCAATTTTATTGTTTTGAAAACTTACAATCTTGGATGCTTTTAAAACTTGATTTTTGCTATGGCCAATATATAAGATAGACTTATATATTGCTGATCTCGAACACCAATGCCAAAGAAGCAACCTTTACACCACACCACTTTATGCTCACACATACACTTGCAAAGATGGCTTAAAACCATGAGTGCTAGCTTTATGCTTGTGTATTTGGTAATGGAAATGGTTTGAAGCCACAAGATCTGCTCTTGTTCTTCTTTTAGGTTGCTATTACTGCCCAAAAATACAAGAGAAGAAGAAAGAGTTCTTTCCCCTTGAGAATTTCGGCTAAGAGAGAGAATTGTCACTTAGGTCAAAATAAAATTAATCAATTTATATCATTAATTTTGGAAAAAGATGTGAATGCCGAAATCCCTTAGAATTAGGTCTCTTTTCAGTCTCCATCACTTCCTAATTAAGTGATTTAAATTAATTCAAATTCTATTAGGTTTTTAAATTCAAATTAATTTAAATTTGCATTAGTCATTTAATCAAAACAAATGACTTCTTTAGGGTTAGTAGTTAAAAAATTCAACTAGGATTCCTAGCTTGAATTTAGGCCACATTAATTCCCTCTCAAGTATTATATCTTGATTAAATACAATTTAGGATTTAATACTCAATTACATTAATTAATCCAAGATAATTAATTAATTGAAATTAAACCGACTAATGCCGAAATTCCCTCTCTCATGGACCAAGGTCCATTTAGCAAATTTAATACCCATTACATACATTAATTTAACATTAAATAAAAGTCCAAATTAATGCCAAATACTCTATTTTAAATATTTTAAGCCTAGTGCCTTATGTACGATCCTATAGGTCCATTTAATATTGGCAATGAATTAATAAATAATCCAAAGGCTATCTATATTCTCTAGCAAGATATTATAGCATTCCAAATTAAATGAAAATGCAAATGGCATTTAGTGACCTAATGCAATTTTGCATAGTCCCTTACCCATAAATATCAGAATTAATATAAGGCATGAAACTAGTCATCCTTATAAATACTAATTCCTTTCTTGGTATTTCAGTGACACTGAACTCTCAGATAAATAATGATTACTCATTATTTCATCTCGGTATGGCCATACACTTCTCAATTCACTGATTAAGTGGCCGATGATATTTTTCTCTCTAATCGAGAGGGATAATCCCTTTACTTCTCTTATGCTCTCTAATATGAATCAGTGCATACCCAAGTATACCCATACTTTTCACTCTGTTACGAGTACATTAAGTGTATGTCAAAGTACACAGTAATTCATAAAGAGTTTCATAGAGATTTTAGGTCTAAGAACTCAGATGCAAAACTTGCACATGAGAAATACTTATGACTTGTACCATGTAGTGCTCTCATGAATGGATCGAATCCATATACCATGTTCTAAACATGTATTTATGATCTCTGATTGACACTTTAGTCCTTATGATCCATAAGACAGAACTCATATTTTCAGAGATAGCATACTAGTCTTAATTCATTTGTTATTCCTATAACAACGACTGACTAGGGATATTTAGAATGAAGTCTCAATTGTTTCAAGGTCTTACAACCATGTGCCTCACACATGATAACATAAACTAAAACAACATTCTTGAATAGTTCTGTCATTTGATATGCATAGGAATACAATAGATAAAACAAATGCCTCATTTATTAACTTAAATGCTTTATAACAATTAAGGAGAATTATGGTTTTTATCTGTGGGAGGCAGCCATGAATCACTCGGCTGAGTGATTCCTTCACTCAGTTGAGTGATTTGGCACTCTCCAGAGTAAAATTTGCACTCATCCAAGTGAAGTTATGTGAATTACAGTAGAAAATCACTCTCCCGAGCACAAAGTCCACTCTCCTGAGCACAATGGTTACTCTCTTGAGCATCAAGGTCACTCTCCCGAGCATAAGATTCACTCTCCTAAGTAAATGCTATAATTAGGCAATTAAAAGCTACCTATTTCAATTCAACACGAAATTTTCCAAGATAAGAAGCCACAGGTGGTGTAAAACTCTTATCTAGGAGGTTATAAAAGGGCTGAGACATCAAGACTAAGAGGGAGAGCTAGAATTATGAATTTTGTTCTTTGTTTAGTTTTAGTTTTCTTTATTTAATTGTACATTAGTTTTAGCTTAGTTTTAGTTTAGTTTTCTTATTTTCTTAGTTTACAATTCTCTAAAAGACTCAAACTTTCTATTGAAGTTATCAAGGACAAAGTTTGGAGCTTTATAAGTATTGTATCTCTTTACTTTAATTATTCATTTAGTTTTCATCATGTTTGGTAAGTGGTTTTTCTTCTTTTACTAGGAGAAATGATAATGGTAATTTATATAGTGTTTTTAGTATGTTTTTAGGTGTTTAATTAGGTTAATTTTGTGTTAATTAGGTTGAATTTGAGTTTAATTTGTTAGTTTTATGTTTTTAGAGTTAATTATAAATTTTGGTGTTTTTCAGGGTTATTTTGCAAGAAAAAGGACTTAATTGTAAAAAAGGGCAAAGATTTGGGCCAAAACTGTAAATATGGAAAATTTATGCAAAAAAGTGATCGTGAAGTCCAGAAGAGCTAGGCATGTCCATGTGAAGTTATAAGAGAATGAAGACATCGCCACGTGTGAGAAAGAAGAAAGTGAACAAGTGACCACGTGAAGAAAAGAATGCAAGAACCCATGGCCACGTGATTTTCTTCACAAACCAACACATGGCCACGTGTGAAAATACACTAGGGAACACATGGCCACGTGATACTTCTCCCACTTCGCGAAGGATTCTCGAACTTCCTGTTTTGGGCAGAATTTACTTCCTATTTGATTCTAAGAGTTTGAAAAGGAATTCACAACATCTTTTGCCTATAAATAGCAGTTAAAACACTAAAGAAGGGGATCAAATTAGAGAATTAGGGATTAATCTTAGAATTTAGCTTAGTTATTGTTTTCTATTTTCTTTATTTTTATTTTTAACTTTGTCTTTATTTTTTAAATATGTTTAGGAAGTAGTTTTCTTCTTTTGCTAATGGATTCTTGAAATCTTAAATTTTCATTGTTATGACTTTGTTTTGAGCTTAATTTAAATATCGGTTGATTATTTCTTGGTTTTAAGCATATTCTTATCTTTGATTGAGTTGAGATTGATTGTTGGTTTATTGAATAAATAACTAAAAATTGATTTTGACATAGTTAATGATTTGCATGTTCTTGGGTTAACTCTTTAATGTTTATGCATGATTATTATCCGAAATATGAGATGATTATGTGTGAATTTTATTGGTTAATACTAAGAGAGGAGGAACTAAGAATAAATTGGAGTTGAATCACTTGAGAAAGGCTTCAATGAATATTTAGGAAGTTAAAACTAGATTTGCATGCTAAGTATTAAATTTGTCTATGAGTTTAATACTAAGAATGATATACTTGAGCAAAGATATCTTGGTTTATTACTAGTTTTTCCATAATCATTGGTGTTTCTATTGAAATTAAGTCATTACAATGAAAGTTAAGGTGGATAGTTTCTTTAGCAAGAGAATTCCAGTTATTGCTTTGCTTTTAATTCATGTTTTAGCTTTTGTTTTGTTTAATTGTTTATTTTATTTAATTTTTTCTTTTAAATCAAAAACATTTGGGAAACAATCTCGGATTAATTTAATTCATATATAGGTATTATCCTTAGCAATCCATGTTCCCTTGGGTACGATATTTGGGGTCTTAATCTATATTTTCCTGTATTACTAGCCGATCTAGTACACTTGCTAGAATTCGGTCATGAAACTTGAACCCTTATATTTTCATTGTAATGACTTTATTTTGAGCTTTATTTTAATGCAAGTTTGATGATTTCTTAGTTTCAGACAAATTCTTACCTTTGGTTATTTATAATTTGATTGTTGACTCATTTGAATTAATAATTGATGATTGATTTATACATGACTAATGGTATGCATGTTCTTGGGTTAGTTCATTAGTATTAATGCATGATTATATTTTGAGTTAAGGTGTAATTATGTGTTAGTAAGAATAGATTAGCACTAAGAAAAGTTAAACTAAGAATAGGTTGAAGTTAATTTGCTTGAACAATATTTTAATAGATGTCTAGGAGTTTAAAACTGGATTTTTATGCTAAGTGTTAGATTTGTCTATGAGTTTAATACTTAGAATGATATTCTTGCATAAAATATCTGGCTTTATTACTGGTTTTTCCATAATCACTTGTGTTAATTTTGTTTGAGTCATTGTGATGGAAGTTGAGGTGGATAGTTCCTTTAGCAAAAGAATTTCATTTATTATTTTGTGTTTAATTCATGTTAGTTTAATTTTAGTTTTTGTTTTACTTTATTGTCTATTTAGTTTAGTTCTTGCCTTTAAATCAAAAACTTGGGAATCAATCTTAGATTAATTTAATTCATACATAGATATTATTCTTAACAATCTATGTTCCATTGGGTACGATATTTGGGGTCTTAATCTATATTTTCCTTTATTACTAGCCAATCTAATACACTTGCTAGACACCGGTCATTACACTTATCTATTTACCATATATCCTTAAAAGCCTTTATCTTTCTTTCTAAGAATTGGTCACTCTAGGATTGGAATGTATTAAGATTTGTTGCATAATTGAAGAGTGTAGTAGAGAGGGTTCTTGGGATACTATTATTAAGGGTTATTAATGAAGTCAAGAAATTAGTGAAAATTAAACTTTTAAATACCCATATCATCATTGGTTTCCAACAACAAAGCTAGCAAGTACATATAAAAAAAAGAAAATAAAAGAAGAAAAGTTTGATATAAAGCTAGTAGTCTATGGAAAAACTTTAAGTGTTGGGTATTTACAAAGGAAAGGCATTGTGACTTCTAAAATGGGATGAATTGTGAAATTGAGAGGATTTTCAATAATCTTTTCTCAAGAATGTTTTGTGTATAAAAGATTAAGCAAGCAAGTTTGGTTAAGTTGTATATTTTTGAGTTAGTGTAGTGAATTTTAGAAATGTTGGACTTTTCAACCAAAGAATGGCTATTCTTTTTGTCTATCCTTTATCCATTCTTTGTAACCATTGCCCTAACCACATTACAACCTAATGAAGACCTAGTGATTCTATGTTTGCTTTTAAGTTGTATAGCTGAGATGATCTTCGGGTTCCGGTGCTAAAGGAGAGGCTTATGGTGTTTCTAGAGTTTCAAGTGTAAAACCATTTGTAAATTAATGTGTTCATTAATTCTAAGCTTGATTATGAATTTGCATTGGTATTTTGGTTTTGAAAAGAGCTTAAAAAGTTTTGGTCTTACCCACATACACACATAGAAACTAGCTTATATTGTTTTACTTTAATTTGATCTAGTTAAAGTTTTGTTAAATGCTCTTGTTAATTGTTAAGCATGATTTTTAAATACAAGATTCTTTGTTGAAGTTTGATTATTTTGAGAAGTTGGTTGGTTTAAATTTGCTTAAGGGAAATCAAATAATAAGTGTGGGGTATTTGATAATTGTGAATTATAACTATGTTATTAGTATGATTTTAGGTGTTTAAGTTAATTAATTTAGTGTTAATTTGGTTAATTGTGTGTTTAATTTTATAAGTTTTGAATTATATTGGTTTAATCTTATTTTGGTGTTTTTAGGTCTTAAATTAAAGAAAGAGGAAGTTATTTGGAAGAAAGGAAGAAATTAGAGCAAATTAGGAAGTTTGAAGAAAAGATTCACATTGAGTATGGAATAAAACCCCTCACCTGAGGGGAATTTCCCTCTCTTGAGGGGATTAGGCCCTCACCCAAGGGAGAAAGCTCCTTACCCGAGGGAAGGCATAAGATGACAGAGGAAAAATAGTCCCTCTCTTGAGGGAAAAAGGCTCTCTCCTAAGGGGATGTGTCCAAAACATGATGAAACTCTATTTTCTTTAAGAATAGGAAGTTTAAAGGCATCAAATCTCTTTTCTCCAAGGTATGTAAGCAAGAGAAAACACCAAAATTGGATAGCAGTTTAGGAGATGAATTTATTTAGGTTTAGTCATAGTTTTCTTTACTTAATTGTATAGTAGTTTTAGACCTAGTTTAGTTTACTTTTCTTATTTTCTTAGTTTTCAATTCTCTAAAAAGAAAAGCTATCTATTATATGTTTTGAGAAGACATCAAGAGCAAGTTTGAAGCTTCATGAGTAATGTATCTCTTTATGTTAATTTTTCTTTCGTTTTAATCATGTTTGGTGAGTAATTCCTTACTTTTACTAAGGGAAACATGAATCCTCATTCTTTTACTTTCATGAATTTGATTTGAGTTTAATTTTCAATGCAAGTGTATCATTTCTTAATTCTTGGTATAAATCTTATCTTTAGTTATGGTTGGATTGATGTTTGACATATCGAATAGATGGTTGAATTCTAATTTAGACTTTACTTAAGGATATGCATGTTCTTAGCTTATTCTTCTCATGTCGATGTATTTTTATGTTCTGAGAATTAAGGCAGTGATTTTTTGTTCATGTGTTGATTTAAATTTAAGAATGGGCTAGAGTTAGATCTCTCTTGAAAGGGTCTAATGAAGGTTTAGGAGTTTAAAATCGGATTGTTATGCTAAGTATTAGATTGTTCCTAAATAAAGGATTTAGTGCTTAGAATGATATTCTAAATAAGATATCTATTTTTATTTAACTATTTTTCCATAATTTCTTGTGTTATTTTTTATTAAGTCATCGTAATGAAAGTTGAGATGGATAGTTCCTTTAGCATAAGTGTTTTAATTTATGTTAGTCTAGTCTTTTTTTTTATTTGCTTACACAACAAGAAAAATGGCCTTTAACGAAGGGAAATTCGGTTGTTAAAAGTCAAATTCCAATCGTTAAAGACCTATAATGACCAAAAAATCCAATCATCAATAGGTCGATAGAAGCCCCACAAGTAAAGGTATAGATGACCGAATTTTACATTCGGTCGTTAATGTATATAATGACCTGATTGTTTTCGGTCATTGAATCTTGATTTTTAGCAACCAAATTTTCCTCACTAATAGTATTCACTTTCAATGAAGGGAATTCCGATCAGTGAAGATATCTTTTAGCGACCGAATTTGCCCCTCGCCAATGGTATTCACTTTCAACGAGGGGATTTTTCAGTTGTTAACGATTCATTTTAACGACCGAATTTTCCCTTGGCTATTTGTATTTACTTTCAACCAAGGGATTTTAAGTCATTAAAGATTCATTTTAGCAGCTAGATTTTCCCTTCGCTATTTGTGTCCACTTTCAACTGGGAGATTTATAGTTGTTAAAGATTTCATTTAGCGACCAAATATTCCCTTCGCTATTTGTATTTCATTTTAAAAAAAGAGAATTTTGGTACCAAATTTGCATTATTTTGAAAGTAAATTTAGTCATTAATATTAAATTTTCAAAATAAATAAAATATTTTATTTGAATATTGCCTATACACATCATTCACGCAAATATATATCCAAATTATAATGAATAGTCTTTTCATAAATTGTAAAATACCAGTTACAAAATATACCAATATTTCAAAATTATTTGCATTCTATTCATCACATACAAGCTTGTTAAAAAAAAACCCCTATCTATACCATTTTCTATTCACTTAGAATTTTTAGAAGAATGTATAATGAACCATATCTTCATCATCCATTGTTTTGAAGACCTATAGAATTCAAAATATATATAAATTTATAGTTAATATTCATGCACAAAGGCAATAAGTCAAATGGCAAAAGAATTTATTATTTTTAATTTGAAGTATCATTTACCTTAAATATCCAAAATCTCCAACAAGTGTAATTATATATACACTTCAAAATATTCAAAATCCAACAAGTGTAATTGTATATACACTTTAAAATATTCAAAAAATGAAAAGGACTGCAAAGAAAAAAGTAAAAAAAAATAATAGTAAGTTTGATGACATAATAACAATAAAAAAATAGAATATAACTTACACCCATGATAGACAAAGTTATATCCATTAGCCCAACATAAGCAAGTTCACTTGAAGATACAAGTTATACAAGCAGGTTATTGCAACTTTTGCATGTGTAACAAAGTAATTCTCAACAATATTATGGTCATATAAATACTCAACATCCTTATAAATGTTTACTAAATATTCCAACAGAGTCGTATGCGTTGTAAAATGCTTAGATAATTTGTTGTTTTTGCCATAAAACTTTGACGTACCAAGCATATTAAACCAATAGCAGAATTCTTAACTATCAATTCCAAAAGAAAAATGCATAACTTTGACATACTAAGCATTTTAATTCTCAACAATATGTTTACCATCAAGCAATTCTATTACAGGTTAACAATATATACCCTCGTTAAGGAAATTATAACATTTTTCATACTATGGATTACCTATTTAGCTGTTAAATGTTTCATTGTGTTGAGGATTCACTTGAAGATGGCGAATCAGAATGGACATTAGGTTGTTGAGCAAAGATTACAACTTCAAGTTGTGCCAATTTGCTATCAAAAGCATCGATTTTTCTTTTCAATTCTTGGTTTTCTTCTTCAGTTTTCTTTAGCTTAGATAACAATGCCCCTTTTGATGAACTAGGCCCTTTCAACTGCCTTGCACTTATGCCACCACCAAGTCTAGCAACATGACCTTTTCATTGTTGTCCAAATACTTTTTTTACTACCTCTATGTTAGAAAAATAAGGTTCCAATTGCATGACTTTTTGAATTTGAGTCTACAATTACAAAAAAATTTAAAATGTATCAACATATCGAATAAAAAGCAGTGTAATGGAAAGAAAATCAATCATACACACATATCTTTCATTTATGGTAGTTTCAAACAAATTTGTTATCCTTTTTGCACGTCTCAAAGAACACAGTAGCCATGTTTGTTGGTTTATCATCTTTGCCACCCTTCATAACAAGTATAAACATATCAAATGGTCATTTTTTATTAATAATAAATTCCACAACAATGTTTAAGAAGGATAAACCACCTATTGATACACAATCTCTCTAAAAGGCTTACTGCCTATACGATGAGGCATATTCAACTTGGACCTATTAATAGAGTTCCTTTTGCTTGTTTCCTACATTAACAATCTAACATGTAAATGTATAATTTCAATGTGAAAATAATAGTATGTCTAAAATATAAATCATATCATACCTAAAATTTTTCACTAAAAAAGTGCTCTTTGACTAACCATTCCTAATCATTCTTGTCCACACATTTTGGCACATTTTTCATAGCTTCGTGAAGTGTCCTAGACTTAACATATTTCAAATGCATCTCTCCTCTCCAGTTGTTCCATAAGTCTCTCATATGTTTCGCAACATGCTCACGTTGCTCAAGTATATCATCAATTTCAAATTTATCCTAAATTCATTATCATCAATAACAACAATTAATTGGCATAAGTAAAGCTTGAAAAAGATATTTAAAGAACATAATCATATAAATTCTTACAATAACAACTTGCCGCATGTGTTTTATATTTTGTTTTGGAATTTCCCCCATGAATGTACCTTCAACGGGCACATATTATGATTGTGAATTATTATACCCAAATTCCTTGAAAAATCTTCATAATTGTCCCTAACAGCTCAATTTTGTGACTTTTAGTTTTTCTTCGGCCTTGAGTCCTGCAACTTTTTTACACTTTTTCCTTCCATAGACCTTATTCGACTCAAGTTCTACTGGATCTATAAATAATAAATTAAGTCAATTATACAAACTTATGACTAATTAATGACAAAAAGAAAAGAAATTTGACTCATTAAAATACTTGTTTCCATGTCTTGCATCTCTTAATCCACTTGAAGAGAAGGGTTATCAGCTTTAATCAACTGGAATCCAGGAGGTACAAGTGGTGGCTCATCTTGACTAGAAGCTATTGTTTGGAAATTTTTTCTTGTTACAGTTGAAATTCCTTGTTCAATGGCTCTTGAAGAGGTGAATGATCTTAAACTGTGTCTGTGTCGCCTTACTAATGTACCTGGTGGAATGAATGTTTGCTTGCCTGCTTTTGATTTGGTTTCCATTCCAGTCTTTTGAAACTTTGATGGATACATATTGTCAACCTAATAAAAAGAAAAAAAAACACGATATGAACATCCCATCCAGTTTAACAGATCATCATATGACTTTGAATTATGTTGCAACATAGACATAATCATATAAATTTCAATTATTTTCAACATACACATACAATCATATAAAATTCAATTAGTATACACATATAAAACATTATTATAAAAAGAATATGATAAAATCCAACCTTGATAAATTTTCATACTAATCATTTCACTTTTACATATTGATACCTTAATTTATTATTTTATGTAGTTTTATTTCTTTAAATTTATCAATTATTAAATTTATGTCCATAAATATTAAACATTATTACAATTTATACTTAAATAATAGTATATATAATTTTGAGTTCTGGCTGTGATGACAATTCAGCTCTCGAAATAGCAGCAAACTCCCACCATTATTTTATTCATTACCAAACCTGGAATTGGTCTTCATTATTATTAAAATCTAATATGTTTTTGGAGCTATTTTATCTCCAGTACTAGTAGCCTATAGGTTGTTTGAAAGAAGGTCTCAATGTTACCAAACCACCAACTTTTGATTACTTATAAATTATTCCCTGTTCAAAAATTAAATAAATAGTCACTTTATGTATACCTAGAAGGCTAGTAACCTAGGCCGCAAGGAAAAAAAGTATTTTTTTAAACCCAAAGGGCCACAAAAAAGAAGAAAGAAAATTAATTAATTAAGTAGTAAAATCTAATAATTTATGAATATGAGTGGTTGGCGGTCCAATTTGTTTATAGACCCTTCAAATTCAGGTTGAAACGGCTTCTTCCACTTTCTTTTTTATTATTGATTTGTGGATGACTTAAGAAAAAAGTGAGGTCACCGCAAACCTCATGTATTAGAACAATCTTTGTTTCCATCAAATTATTTATTTTTTATAAACATGTATTTTCAAAAATTTTATTATAACTTATAATTCATTTTAAATGTTTAATTTAAAAGCTATAATTTCAATTATATAACAAATTAGATTTTGATTTTCTATTATGCAAGTGAAGCTTATATGATCATAACAATCCTAAATAAGAAAAGAAAGCAATGCGCCTACAGCTTTGATTGTGTTGTCGCTTACCAACCCTATCTTATAAACATTGGTAAAAGATAAATCATTTATCCGAATTAAGAAATGTTTACAAGACAGGGTTGGTAAGCAACAACACAATTAGAGCTGTAGACGCATTGCTTTCTTTACTTAATTGGGACTGCTATAATCATATAAACTTCACTTATATAACTAAAAATTAGAATCTAATTTGCTACATAGAACTCAACATACAATTCTGAGGAATTTTTGCACTTAAAAGGGAAAATAATATCAATTGTTGCTATTTAGGCCAACCAATTGCAGGGTGAAAAAGAAAAAAAATAATTGGAAAATTAAAAGACAATGCAACAGAGTTTTGCTACAGGTGATGATGCTTCTTATAATACTAAATTATTCTTACATCTCCCCTGCCTAAACTACCTTCATCATACATAATTCTGGTTTATCTAGCAACCAACTTTAACTATTTAATTTTATTGCAATAAATCCATCAAATAATGCCTAGGACCTAATTAGAACTATTGTTAACCTAAACACTTTGAGTTTCGATTCTTTATGCTCTCAATTGTTCTTAATGCTTCACTCTGGAAATTTTGACTTCAGCTACCTTTATTTTCTTCTCCAAAGAATCTCCTTTAATTTTGACAATATTGAAGAACTAATTCAACACTAATCACTATTGGCTTATTTTTAAAATGGCTACACATCTAAAAATTTGGCAATTTTTTTAGATGTGTGTGACATAAATTCTCATAAATTCTAACCAAAGATCCCATAAACTCAAAAGGGTAGACCAGCTCTTCTTCCCAACTATATTAAACTCTTCGTTTCTTATCCACTCACTCTACATATAAAACCTATCCATTTCTTAGTTTTTGTTCCATTCATATTTCTCTTTAAAACAAAATAAAAATGTCCTCTTCTGTGCTTTTAGTTCTGTACTTCTCATTCTTTCTTCTTTTCTCCACTATAACTGACTTTAACATCACCCATATTTTATACAACCAATCAAAATTCAACAACTTTAATGGTTTATTAGCAATGACATATTAGGTTTTAAAATAAATACAATCCAGAAAGAGAGGAGCCAACAAAAATAACCTAACAAAATACATCATTAAGACCCTACAAAGCATCAATATATTGAATTTTTCAGTAAGCGTAGAAATTAACCATGTAGTATCAAACCCCTGTAATGATTTGATTATTGATAATGCAAAAAAAAAAAAAGTCATAAAGGAAAGCTATTGAAGTTTTTCTTTTTTGAACTGTAGTACTAAAAGTTAAACTCAAAACGAAAAGCTTTTGAAGGACTTAAACCTGATTGTATGCTAAGCTTTCAGCAATAAAAAATAGCCCTTCATCATTGTAGTTGCATCTTGCCATATGCATGGAAGACAAGACAATATTAAACTAAGGCAACAATTATTGAGTTTATATTTCAGCTATACATTTCAAAGTTTTACTGTTATCATTGAGATGATGGTAAATTATGACCTAAGTCCTTTGGTAAATAAATTCAAACATTCATCAATAGTATGCAAGTATTATAGCAATAGTATATGACCAGTGCCTAGCAAGTGTACTAGATCGGCTAGTAATATAGGAAAATATAGATTAAGACCCTAAATATCGTACCCAAAGGAATATAGATTGCTAAGGATAACATCTATGTATGAATTGAATAAATTTGAGATTGTTTCCCATTGTTTTCGACTTAAGAACTAACTAAGTAAATGATTAACTAAAACAAAAACTAAAATTAGACAAACATGAATTAAACACAAAGCAATAACTGAAATACTTTTGCTAAAGGAACTATTCATCTCAACTTTCATTGCAATGACTCAATAACAAAAGTAACACAAGTGATTATGGAAAAACCAGATAAATAAAGCCTGATATCTTGAATCAAAAATATCTTTCTTAAATATCAAATTCCCCGTTTAGAGACAATTTAACACTTAGCATAAAAATCTAGTTTTAACTCCCTAAACATTCATTAAGCACTTTTTCAAGTAAATTCAACTTCAATTTATTCTTAGTTCCTCCTCTCTCAGTATTAACCAATATTACCAATACACATGACCTCAAAATCAGAAAACAATCATGCATTGACACTAAAGAATTAATCCAAAAACATGCAAATCATACATTATGCTTAAATCAATTCTTAATTATTGAACCAATAAACTAATAACCAATATTAACATAATTAAAGATAAGAATCTACTCAAAACTAAGAAATAATCAAACTTGCATTGAATTAAAACACAACTAAGTTATTATAATAAAAGACTGAGGGTTTAAGTTTCCTTTAGCAAAAGAGAAAACTACTTACCAAACATGATGAAAATAAAAGAACAATTAAAATAAAGATAATTGCAAACTAAGGAAAATAGAAAAATAGAGCTAAACTATTATACAAAATTTAACTAAAGAAAATTAAAACTAAAACTAAAGAAATGATAGTAGTAAAGAGACTCGCTCTCTACATCTCATTTGCCCCCCTCCTTTGGTGTCTTGGTGCCCTTTTATAGCTAAATTAAACTGCCATAAGGAGATATTCCATGCCTTGAAACTTTCTAGTTTGAATAGGAGAAGAATTCATATTTTAATTGACAGAAAACTTCCTATTATAGTTAGAACAAAACTTCCAATTTAATCGCACAAGCTTGAACCGGGAGAATAGATTTTGAATCTACTGAATCAAAAAATTTGTAACTTTAATTTGATCCTCACTCGGTAAAGTCAGAAAACACTCCACTGAATGCTCTTTCTTGACTTTTCTTATGATTTGGTAGAATAGAAAACTGATTCTATCGAATGCTTCCTATTTCCCTTCTTGAAAGGGCCATTCGGTAGAATCAAAAAGTGATTCCACCAAATGGTCCTCCTCTGGACTAAACCACGATAATTTTTTTCTTCTTTCAAACTAAACTTGTTGAATTCTTCTTTTAGTCCTTTAATTTCTTCTTTTCTCTTTAATTAAGCCCTTAAAAACATCAATAAACTCAATTAAGACCTTAAATTGCAAATTAAACAAATTAAACTATAGATGAACTAAAATAACATAAAACTAACACAATAAACCAACTAAAAACACTAGAAAAAACATTGTAAAATGTACACTTATCGGTATACGTAAATAAACCAATTTTGTCTTTTGCAATTAGAAGAAAACTTGAGCATCAAGTTGTTTAAAAATAACATGTGACATTATTTCAAAGCCATCATAATTTCATTTTTCATTAATTTATTTATAAATAATAAAAGTTATATTTATTTATTTTAAGAAAGACAATACTTTCTTTCTTTTTAAGGATTTGCAATTTGTTTAATAAGCAGCATATATTAATTGCAAATAAGTAAAGGACCAAAATGGAAAGACAAGGAATAGAACCTAACTAACAGACCTAAGAATAGGGTGCAGGCCAATACCTCATCCAAGAAAGCTAAACCAACAAATCTAGAAGAGGAATCTATAATAGCCCCTAAAAAAGAAATGCTAGCCTAAGCTTAAAACCAAGGACACATAATTCATATGGGAAAAGAAACATGAGCCACCAAAATACTTCTAAAACAGCAATAATGGTGTGTAGTTACACACCATCCTTGATATAGAAAAACAAATAAAAAGGCTTAACTTCATCCTAATAGCAAGAACATTTGCTCCCACAAGAGCAGCAAAGAGAAAAAGTAGTAGAAAGGAGAGAAACAACAAGAGTTACCCCTTAAATTGATAAAGAAATTATATAAAATATTGTATCACTGGATTTGATATGATAGCATTCTCCTCACTCACCAACTCTTAGCAATTTCATTAAGTTGTTATGTTCACTTTCCAAATTTTGTCATTTTTATATAAGTCAACCAATTAAGATCCCCTACGCCTACCTTACCCTCTCATCTCATTTCACCAAATCTACCAAATCATTTTAACAACCCTTTTGGATTTCCAAATTATAATTATATATCTTATCTTAGGAGAATTCATAGAAATGTTGAATGCATGAAAAATTAATCTAGATACTAGGTAACGAGTTTCTTTTTAAGAAACTACAATTTATTTCTCGTAAATAAACACACTGCCATATCACAATGTCCATGTAAGTAAGAATTTTCATTGTGAAAAACCATCTAGCTTTTGAAACATACTCTCATAGTGTAAGATTTGATGTTAACCAAGTGGTTGAACAAATGGAGCAATTAATTAGAAAAGATGAAGAAAATGTCAAATACCTAATAACAATGGCTAAAAGACGAAACCTAAGAATAAAAAAAATTATTCAAAGCACATACATATTTATGCAAACCCAGTAATAGCAGATAAAAAAACAAAATATCAAAAAGACCTAAAAATTAAAATCGGGTTAGGTTTTAAAGGAATAATAACCAAATAAAATCAAATTGCTTACCTAGTTTACATGATCGATTAGCCAATATAATGCAAATGCATAAAATATCCCAATCTTTAACCACAAAGAACCAAATAAAAGCTTCTACTACTCTAATTTCTATTAGAAAGTGAGACAGAAAAAGGTTTGCATTTTTTTAGAAAGAAAAGGGTTTGCATTTTTTCATTTTTTGTTTGCTATGTTTTCTTCTTTTGGTTTTATGTGCGAATGGGTTTGCAATTTTATGTCTTTATTTTTATTAAATAATAAAAAATTATTTTGGAAGTAAAATTATTTCACATCATGCCTTTCTCTTTTCATAAGATAATAATTAACCACTAGATTTATAGCCCTTTAACCACCGAATTTTCAACCCATCGTTAAATAATAATAAATTTAAAAATTAATGACCGAATTAAATTATTTTCATTATTTGTATATTTTTATGATCAGATTTTCATCTATTCATTAAATTCTGGTGGTTAAAAGTTAGTTTTCTTGTAGTGTTAGTTGTCCATTTAGCTTAGTTCTTGCTTTCAATTAAAAACTTAGGAAAGAATCTCAAATTAATTTAATTCAATTAGATAAATATTTTACTTGACAATCCATGTTTCCTTGGGTTTTATATTCTTTGGGTCTTAATTATATTTTCCTATATTATTAGTCAATCTAGTACACTTGTTAGACACTGGTCACTTGTATCTTATAGGAATGGTAAAAGTGTCTCAGTTTCTTCAATGCCTATATGACTGCTCAACAAATTTTTTCAACCTCTATATACTTTGCTTCATAGGGGAGAAACTTCTTGCTAAAGTAGTATACCATATACTCAATCCTAAAGTCATCCTCTTGAGCCATTATTGCCCCTACTAGGCTTTCTTCTATGGCCAGATACAGAATCAAAGGCTTACTTGCCTGAGGTGATCTCAATATTGGTGAATGTAGCAGATATTCCTTAATGATATCAAATGCCTTTTGACAATCTTTGTTTATGACCACTGGCTGATCTTTTCTAAACAATTTGAATATTGGCTTCCAAATTGGAGTCAACTTATCTATGAACCTGCTTATATATTGAATTCTCCCTAAGAAACCTCTGACCTCTTTTGCCTTATAGGCTACTCATATCTCTTTAATAGTTCTTACTTTATCAGGATCTACTTTTATACCTTTTTGGCTCACTACGTGCCGTAAAAGCTTACTTGAGGTGACTTCGAAGATATACTTCTTTAGATTAAAGTGAAGGTTGTACTTGTCGATCCTTTGGAAGAACTTTTCCAATGCCTCAAAATGACCTTCTCGGGTAACCGACCTAATCATCATGTCATCCACGTATACCTCCACTTTTTTGTGAGTCAAATCATTCGATATCTTAGTCGTCATCCTCGGACCTTTAGCAACTATAACAGTCTAAAACCCTTGGGAGTTCTTGCCTAAACTAGTACCTGGTAGGAAATTCATCTTTTTCATCATGTTAACCACTTAAGGGAAATCAACAAAGCTACTCTCATCTTCTTTATCATTAATGGCAGATAAATGAAACCTACTAAAAGGCTGCTTGGCTATCTAAAGCACAGACACCTAATTCTCTCTTGCAGCTTTAATAGTAACCACCTGAGCATCATGGGGGATCTTAATCATCTGATGTAGTGTGGAAGGAACCCTACCCAACTTGTGGAACCATGGCCTTCTTAACAACACAGACAAGTTGGTTGGAATAGGTAGCACCACAAACTTGGCTTCGATTTCAATGGGCCTTATCTTCACTAAAGCTTTTAAAGTCCTAGTAGCTTACCTTTTAGAATTATCATAAGTTGATATGGCTAAGAAAAACTTACTTAGCATGTTTTTATTTAACCTAAAAGCTGGAATTGCCATAGAGGGATAAACATTAATTGAAGAACCATCGTCTACCATTACATAGGCCATGTGCTTACCATTCACCTGCGCTTTGATATATAGAGGGTGGTTATAATTCCTTCCCTTAGAAGGTAGGTCAGCATTAGAGTATATAATATTTTCTCCTGTGCCTCCCTTAACTAAATCCAATAGCTTAGAAGGCAAGATTGTGGTGGCAAAGATGGATTTAGTCAAGGCTTCCACTAATTTCTACCTATGCAAGGGAGATTGTCTTGGCAAATCCCAAATAGAAATTTGCGCATTCATTTTCTTTAACTGTTTGATTATCTAATCCTCCTTGATTTCCTTCTCTATTGGCACTACAACATAGGCTAGCTGCTTTTTAATTTCTAAGGCCGTTCTCCCACTTTTTGTGACCACCTTAACCTTCCTCTTTTCTCTTACCTACTTTTTACGTTCACTAGCTGAACTCCAGATATCAATGGGTACCAAAGCCCCTTTATCCTCGCTCTTTTTAGGGGAATCCCAACAATTAATCATTGAAAATGGTTGATTTATTTTCACTTGGCTCTGTTACTTTAGGAGCAAAATGAGTAACTGCCATATACTTATTCTCGTATAAGTATTTCAAGACATACCATTCAGGTAGGCTAGACCCAATGACTCCCAATCCTTCAAACCCTTCTTTTTCAAGCCATCCCTCAAATATAGGCTTGCATTCTTGATAAATAATATGATTTGATCAGTTATGTCAGGCTTCCTCTTCATCTCCATTACCCTATTCCTCCACCTGGTGAGGCACTCACAAAAGGATTCATCATGCTTTTGTTGAAGTAGCACAAGGTTTTTTAGGGTAATCACCATTTTAGTTCTATAGTTATACTACTTAAGGAACTCCTCAGTCAATATATCCTAATCCTCTTTAGTACACCTATCCAGCCCATGATAACAATCAATTGTAGGCCCTATCAAACTCAGACAAAAATACTTAACCTTTTACTTTTTGGTCAGTGTACTCCCCTTCATGATCAGTGTATACTGCTTCATATGGGCTAAAGGATCTGAAGTACCATCAAACCTTAGTAGATTAGGCATTTTAAACCATTGGTTCATCCTCGTCTAAGTCCTTAACTTTAGGTTTCATTCCTGTACCAATTGATAGCAACTTAGATATAGCTTCCACTTTCTCCTCCATCTTTCTGAAGGCTAGATCCTCAGCACTAGGACCCCTAATCCTCACATTCATCACAGAGGGGATATAGTCTTCATCTATCTTCTCAATATAGTCATTTTTAAGATCATGCCTCACTTCTACCCTTAGGAGATCTCGAGGCATAGTAACATCTACTACAATAGTTTTCCTGACATAGGTCAGTTTTATTATCTCGTGAGCTGGTGTTATAGGTTGAGTTCTAGGGTTTGGTGCCATAAAGGCCACCATTTCGCTAATCATAACCATCATTCTTTCCTCAAACTCTTGTAGATGCTTATCTAGTCTCTTATCCAACTTATCCCTTATCATCGAGGTGTCGGCGACAAATAAAGCCAACCACTCTCTTAAAGAGTGTAACCTTCCAGTTTCTTCAGTAACTCTTCTAGTCTTATTCAAATGCTTATTTTCCATGTTTGAGGCTATTTTCTAACTACTTGCACTCAATTCTGAACTAACCTCTAAACCCAAATATGAACCCAACTCTGAACATGAGCTGGACCCTGGTAGCACGAATGTTGGTCTCCAAACAAGATGATCATTTAACTTTTAAACCACCTAGATAGATCAATGATGGCTCAAGGATCAATTGTTAGCGATGACGTATGAAGATTAATGCATGAACATGTTATATACATGATGTATGTATGCAATGAATGCTTTCATTAAGTGTTAACCATAACCACACACAAGTATAAAAATAGCCATCCAACCTTATTACTGCCATACATGAAGTTGTACAGTCTGTTTCCTAGGTAGGCTTAGCCCATAGGTCAACAAGGCACCTAATGGACGCACATGGTACACGATGAAAAAAATCGACAACATAACCTCTCTATTTGAAAGCATAGGCATATGGATTTTGACCTTTATGTATTTTAAATAACTCATATAGATCGGGTTGGGCCCACTGGGGCATGACAACCTTTGACCGATACCCTTCTAATTTGTTTGAGTTTTATCAATACATAAAGGTCTACATAGCAAGCAAAAGTTATTATGGCTATACAACCTAGGGGAGGTTGCTATTGCCATTATATAAGATTAAGTCAAGGGTGATGAAACTTTAGGGCTACCCAAGCATGGTCCCTACTAATAGGTCTAGCTCATCATGAGCATAACAGCTAACGAGTCATCATTTTATATACCATTTGGTACTAGACTTGGGCTAGTGGGTCTCCTTAACACCTACCTGCATTGAGTAAATGTAAGGCATGCTTTAAGATATCACCAAGGCTAAAAAAAGATGTTTAACTTAATTCTAAAGCTCTAAGATGTATGCAATAAATGCAATTTAGAAAGGAGATAAGATTAATTAGAAAAATCTAATTATAAAAAACTTAACCAAGATGCTTTTAGGAGCAAGGTCTCTTTGGTTCCTGGTGGAGTCACCACTATGACACATGCCGGAGCCATCTCTCATTTCTAGGTTCACTAATAGAAGCCCATTTTTAGGGTTTGAGATTGGAAAAGGCTCACTTAACTAATAAATTGTCTACTTTACAATAAAAATGGGTCAAGCCTAAATTATTATTGGTAGTCAACATATGAAGATGTCTACTAATGGGCTCAAAAGAGGTAGGTGTCATAAATTCACCATCTAACATAACATCGAGAAATAATTCTCGACCTTTTGATGTCTAAATAGAGATTGGTTTTTGGACATCACTCTTATTAAACATCTTGGTTAGGTGTTGTTTTATAATTGAGTTTTAAATTTAATTCCCTCTCCTTTCTCACACAATGCAAAGCATAAGAATTAAGTAAAGATCCCAAGAAAAAATGAAAAGTAATAAATAAATCAACTACTTAAAGTACAAAGATGTACATACATAAATCGGAGAATTCGTTTGGATTGGAAACATTGGTTCCCTTATGCATATTTTACAAAGTCCTCATTTTATTCTTTTATTTAGTTTCGGGTGAAAAATTGGACATTGGTCAAAGTTTTGAAGAAAAACTCAATTTATTAACTAGAAATCGTTTTAAGTGTATGTTCCTTTTAACGTGCATAAAAAGCCTTTTTTACTTGATATTACATCCCCAAAATAAAAATACATCCAAAAAATACTAAAACATATAAATAAACATAATACCACACTCCTTTAGATGATTGTCAAACTCTTGGCTTAAGTATTCGCCACCTCGATCTGATCGAATGGCTTTTATACTTTTGCCAAGTTGGTTTTCTACTTCATTCTTAAACTCTTTGAATTTCTCAAAAGTTTCAGACTTGTACTTCATTAGATAGACATAGCCATATCTACTAAAGTCATCTGTGAATGTCACAAAGTAGCTAAAACCACCTCTAGCATGTGAACTTAAAGGTCCACATACATTGGTATGTATTAGTTCCAATAAGCCATTAGTCCTCTCACCTTTTTTATTAAAAGGACTCTTTGTCATTTTTCAATGCAAACATGGCTCGCATATGTCATAAGACTCTAAGTCGAATGACCCAAGCACTCCAGTTTTGTGGAGTCTTGAAATGCATTTTTCGTTTGCATGTCCTAAACGACAATGCCAAAAGTAAGTAGGGTTCAATTCATTTGATTTAACCCTCTTTGTATTAATGTTGTATATTGAGTCTTTGTTTTGTAAATCAAGGATATAAAGGCCATTTTGCAACATGGCATTGCCATAAGAAATGCCTTGGCGATGAATATGAGCATTGCCATTTTTAATAAAAAAATCAAATTCATCATTATCCAAACATGAAACTGAAATAATGTTTCTGCTCATAGCAGGCACATAATAACAATTATTCAAAACAATACAAAGTCCGGAAGGTAAAGTGAGGTGATAGTTGCCTATCTCCATGGCAGCAACTCGTGCTCCATTCCCCATGCGGAGGTCCACTTCATTCTTCCTAAGTAACCGCCTATTTCTTAGCCCCTGCACATTTGAACAAATGTGAGAACCACAACCGGTATCCAATACCCAAGTGGTAGAAATAGAAAGGTTAATTTCAACCACAAAAATACCAGAACTGGACGCCTTGGCTCCATTCTTCTTTTGTTCTTCCTTGAAGAGAGCGTAATTCTTCCTCCAATGCCCTATCTTGTTGCAATGGAAGCAAGTGCTCTCACTCTCTTTGAGTTTTGGCGCCTTGGGCTTGGATTGGGCCTGAGGTGCACTCCCACTTGACTTGGGTTTTGCCTTTCCCTTTCCCTTTCCCTTAGCGGGTCCCCTCTTAATTCCCTTTTGAACCATTAGTACGGGATTGGTCTTTCGAATGTTCTCTTCAGCATTCTTAAGCATCCAATGAAGCTCGGTGACTGACTTGTTTATTGCATGCATGTTATAATTCATCACAAATGGATCATAAGCAGCAGGCAATGATCCTAAGATCAAGTCAGTGGCCAATTCCGTTGGCACTAGTACCTCAAGCTTCTCAAGAGTATCAAGATACCCTTTCATCTTGAGTACATGGGTACTAACAGGTGTACCCTCAGCCATCTTGCAAGAAATTAAGGCCTTTGTTGTCACGAACCTCTCGTGATGAGCTTGCTCTTGGACCATCTCCTTGAGGTGCACCATGATCGCATAAGCCTCTTGGTCCATAAATTGCTTTTGCAAGTCAGGCACCATAGTGGCCAGCATCAGACAGGTCACATCGTTGGAGTCGCTCTTCTTGGTCTCAAAAGTTTCCTTTTGAACTGCAGAGGCGTTCCTTCCTGGTTCTTCAGGCAAGGGTGCATCCAAAACATATGACTTTTTCTCTTGCTTAAGAACTATTCTTAAGTTTCGAGATCAGTCTATGAAATTGGTGCCATTCAATTTGTCCTTTTCAAGGACCGATCGCAATGAGAAATTGTTGTTTGAAGATGCCATTTTTCAATTTACAATAAAATTTAGCAAGATTAAATGAGGTCTTATTAATGATCCCAGAAACCAAATTAATATCCCTTTAAATAATTCGCGTTAGTGATTTAATGTGGGTCAAGATCCACTTTTCACAACAACTTATTAGTCAAGCTGAGCTTGTACACCTAACAAGTTAAGTTACTTAGGTAGGAAAACTCCAATCATATCTCGTACATGACTCTTGGATCAAATGGGCTAACATCTTAAGATGTTATAGCACAATCCATTTATTAGTTGCCTAGGTCCGGGCATCCCTTTCCATGATAAGTCCAACCTACATTCACAACCCATGCCTCACAAAGATAATCGGGCGCATCTAGGACTCCTAGTCTACATGACCGATGATCGATGCCTTGACATGTTTCGAATTAGGAAGGCAACTTTGTGACTTACTATTTTATGGATTCATTTCATTACGGCTTACATGGCATACGCTTTGTCATCCATACATAGCATGTATATATAAATAATTGCATAAAGTAAAGCGTGACAAACATGGGCCCAAAAACCTACAACTAAGATTCCATACTATTACATAAGAATCTTCGAGTTGGGCTTCTCCACTACGGTGGGCTTCGTCTTGATTTACAAAGAATGAGGAACTATCCTTTCTCCTTGTGAAAAATTGGGCCAAAAGAATTGAGAGAGGGAGATATGAAATTCACGCCAAAACCATAGAATATTAGGGTTTCACGCCAACTTCTATTCATACTTTAGGGTTTTATCTCTTTTTAATATATATGCTTATCCTTTGACAAGTCTTTGATCTGAATTCAACTATCCTAAGATAATTAATTCAAACTCTATCACTTCCTAAAGATAAGTAATATATTTTGAATAAAACTTCTTTGAATTTAAAATTCAAATTTGAAATAAAACATAAGATATTTAAATAAATGAAATCACTTAACATAATTAAATGGCATGTGCCGAAATTCCTTGATTTCCATCTTGGAATTTCGGCCACTACATCCAATATTTAAATGATTTAATTTAATTTAAATCCTTTTAGGCCTTAATACTCAATTAACTTAATTAACACAAGATAATTAATTAATTGAAATTAAACCTTGTGGGCTGAATTTCTCTCTCTCATGGACCAAGGCCCAATTGCAATTTTATAACCCATTACATACATTAATTTGACTTTAATTAAAAGCCTAAATTAATGCCCAATACTTAATTTAAGTATTTTAAGCCCAATGCTTTGTGTGCGATCCTATAGGTCCATTTAATGTTGGCAATGAATTAATAAATTAATTCAAAGGCTATATATATTCTCTAGCAAGATATTATAGCATTCCAAATTAAATGAAAATGCATATGGCATTTAGTGACCTAATGCAATTTTGTATAGTCCCTTACCCATAAATATCAGAATTAATATAAGGCATGGAACTAGTCATCCTTATATATATTAATTCCTTTCTTGATATTCCAGTGACACTGAACTCTCAGATAAATAATGATTACTCATTATTTCATCTCGGTATGGCCATACACTTCTCAGTTCACTGATCAAGTGGCCGATGATATTTTCTGTCTTATTGAGAGGGGTAATCCCTTCACTTCTCTCATGCTCTCTAACATGAATTAATGCATACCCAATCATACCCGTACTTGTCACTCTGTTACGAGCACGTTAGGTGTATGTCAAAGTACACAGTAATTCATAAAGAGTTTCATAGAGATTTCAGGTCAAAGAACTCCGATACAAAACTTGCATATGAGAAACACTTATGACTTGTACCATGTAGTGTTCTCATGAGCGGATCGTATCCAGATACCATGTTCTTTAACATGTATCTATGATCTTTGATTGACACCCTTATCCTAATGATTCGTAAGACAGAACTCATAATATCAGAGAGAGCATACTAGTCTTAATTCATTGTTATTCCCATAACAATGACTGACTAGGGATATTTAGAATGATGTCTCATTTGTTTCAAGGTCTTACAACCATGTGCCTCACACATGATAACTTAAACCGAAATAACACTCTTGGATAGTTTTATCAATTGATATGCACAGGAATACAAAGGATAAAACAAATGCCTCATTTTATTAATTCAAAGTGCTTTATTACAATGCATTGGGGCTAGGGCTTACACTAACAATCTCCCACTAGTACTAGTCACAATTGGGCATAGCCCTAAGACCGAATGCTCTCAAATGAGCTTCGTGTAGATTTGGACGCTACTGTTTCGTCAAAGGATCTGCTACATTGTCTTCACTTGCTATCTTGCTAACCTTGACGTCCCCACGATCAATGATTTCTCTGATCAGGTGGTACCTCCTGAGTATGTGTTTGGATTTCTGGTGTGACCGGGGCTCCTTTGCCTGTGCGATGGCCCCGTTGTTGTCACAAAAAATTTTTAATGGATCTAGGATGCTTGTGACCACTCCTAATCTAGAAATGAAATTTTTAATCCAAACAGCCTCTTTTGCAGCCTCACTTGCTGCAATATACTCAGATTCTGTAGTTGAGTCGGCAACGATTTCTTGCTTCGAGCTTCTCCAGCTGACAGCACCACCATTCAAAACAAAAACAAACCCAGATTGCGATCTAGAATCCTGAGTGCTGGTCTGAAAAGCAGCATCGGCATAACCTTGTATGACGAGCTTTTCTTGGCCACCATACACCAAGAAGTGATCCTTAGTCCTTCGCAGGTACTTCAGGATCCCTTTTATAGCAGACCAGTGCTTATCACCAGGGTCTTGCTAAAACCTACTGGTTATACTCAGTGCATGAGCAACATCCAATCTAGTACATAACATAGCGTACATGATAGATCCAATAGCAGATGCATATGGGATTATACTCATGTTGTCCCTTTCTTATTTGGTTTTAGGGCACTGTTCTTTAGTTAAAGGAACTCCCAAAGCCAAAGGTATGTACCTTTTCTTTGAGTCTCCCATACTAAAACGCTTTAGTAGTTTGTCTATGTACTTTTCTTGACTTAGTCCCAAAAGCCGATTCGATCTATCTCTATAGATTCGAATACCAAGTATTGTCTCGGCTTCACCTAAGTCTTTCATTGAGAAACATTTTCCCAACCATTGCTTAACCTTTTGCAATGTTGGAATGTCATTCCCAATAAGAAGGATGTCATCCACATATAGGACCAGAAATACTACTATGCTCCCACTAACCTTCTTGTACACACAAGGTTCATCTTCGTTCTTGATGAAGTCAAATTCTTTGACTGCCTCATTAAAATGAAGATTCCAACTTTGGGATGCTTGCTTTAATCCATAAAT
>CM075821.1:14942590-15119484 GCA_037975025.1 Excoecaria agallocha | reverse complement strand
TGACATGGTATGAATATCATGATGGCACAGCGGAAAACAGAAATTTTTATCATACATACCATACATATCCAAAGCTAGAAATGAAACATGCAATTTTAGGGTTGTAGAACTTACAACTTATGATGCCTTTTGAAAATTGAATTTGATGATGCCCAGCAACTAAGGTGACTTTATCCGCCTTAGGTCTTGATCACCAATGCCAAGGAATAGCCTTTTACGCCACTCCCTCTATTCTCACACACACACTTGCACCGACGGCTTAAAATCGAGATTGCTAGCTCTCTTTTAAGTATTGTGTAATGGCTATAGTTTGAAGCTACAAAATTTGATTTTGTACCTCTCTTAGGTTGCTATTACTACCCAAGAACACAAGAGAATGAGGAACTATCCTTTCTCCTTGTGAAAAATTGGGCCAAAAGAATTGAGAGAGGGAGATATGAAATTCACGCCAAAACCATAGAATATTAGGGTTTCACGCCAACTTCTATTCATACTTTAGGGTTTTATCTCTTTTTAGTATATATGCTTATCCTTTGGCAAGTCTTTGATCTGAATTCAACTATCCTAAGATAATTAATTCAAACTCTATCACTTTCTAAAGATAAGTAATATATTTTGAATAAAACTTCTTTGAATTTAAAATTCAAATTTGAAATAAAACATAAGATATTTAAATAAATGAAATCACTTAACATAATTAAATGGCATGTGCCGAAATTCCTTGATTTCCATCTTGGAATTTCGGCCACTACATCCAATATTTAAATGATTTAATTTAATTTAAATCCTTTTAGGCCTTAATACTCAATTAACTTAATTAACACAAGATAATTAATTAATTAAAATTAAACCTTGTGGGCTGAATTTCTCTCTCTCATGGACCAAGGCCCAATAACAATTTTATAACCCATTACATACATTAATTTGACTTTAATTAAAAGCCCAAATTAATGCCCAATACTTAATTTAAGTATTTTAAGCCCAATGCTTTGTGTGCGATCCTATAGGTCCATTTAATGTTGGCAATGAATTAATAAATTAATTCAAAGGCTATATATATTCTCTAGCAAGATATTATAGCATTCCAAATTAAATAAAAATGCATATGGCATTTAGTGACCTAATGCAATTTTGTATAGTCCCTTACCCATAAATATCAGAATTAATATAAGGCATGGAACTAGTCATCCTTATATATATTAATTCCTTTCTTGATATTCCAGTGACACTGAACTCTCAGATAAATAATGATTACTCATTATTTCATCTCGGTATGGCCATACACTTCTCAGTTCACTGATCAAGTGGCCGATGATATTTTCTGTCTTATTGAGAGGGGTAATCCCTTCACTTCTCTCATGCTCTCTAACATGAATTAATGCATACCCAATCATACCCGTACTTGTCACTCTGTTACGAGCACGTTAGGTGTATGTCAAAGTACACAGTAATTCATAAAGAGTTTCATAGAGATTTCAGGTCTAAGAACTCCGATACAAAACTTGCATATGAGAAACACTTATGACTTGTACCATATAGTGTTCTCATGAGCGGATCGCATCCAGATACCATGTTCTTTAACATGTATCTATGATCTCTGATTGACACCCTTGTCCTAATGATCCGTAAGACAGAACTCATAATATCAGAGAGAGCATAATAGTCTTAATTCATTGTTATTCCCATAACAATGACTGACTAGGGATATTTAGAATGATGTCTCATTTGTTTCAAGGTCTTACAACCATGTGCCTCACACATGATAACTTAAACCGAAACAGCACTCTTGGATAGTTTTATCAATTGATATGCACAGAAATACAAAGGATAAAACAAATGCCTCATTTTATTAATTCAAAGTGCTTTATTACAATGCATTGTGGCTAGGGCTTACACTAACAGGGGCATCTTCTCATTCATCATTTGCTGGGCAGAATAAAATGTAGGTTTTTAATACCAAAAACATGCAAAATGGTTTCTAGCCTTAAATACACAAACATTAGGTCTTAAAACATGCCAAAACATTATCATAACATTGAATCATACATAAAACGCACTAAAAACTTATTAAATTTTAGAATTACAAAACATAAATAAAACTTGAAACTATTCAACAATGAAGGAATTTTTATTCTAATCATGCCTTTACATGCTTTTTGATCAAGATTTATGGTACATCACACTTTAGACATGCAAATCACTAAAACACAACATTTAAGCATAATTATTTCAACAAGCAATAACATAGCTATGCATGGCCATTCTAGAGAGAGAAAGCTTAGAATATTACCCTGAGGAGATATTCTGACTCTAAATTTTTTGTAGTCTAGATCTCCACCCCAATTTGTGTTCTTTGTTTTTCAAGAAATCCAAATTATTTCATGTGTGTTTGGGTGTTTGCAACAAAAAGATTATAAGATCAAACTAGCTACTTAGAGAGCAAAAGAAATTAATTTTCTTTTTCTCTAAGGTTTTCTCTATACCAAAATGACTCATTCCTTTTTGAAACCCTATAATTTTGCCTTTTATACCTAGGTTAGAGTTGGAGTTGGATCCCAACTCTAACTTCCTAAATTTGGAGATATGTTCCCAGAAAATCTGGATTCAAATCTCTTAAAATATCTCTCATTTTTAAAAACCTAGAAATGTGGAAATTTTGGAAAAAGACCTATAGACGGGTATCCCTCATTGAGAGGCGATCGTCCCTCAGGAAAAAATTATAGAATTGCCAAAATACCCCTGATCCAACCTGGTGTTAGAGAGTATGCCCTAGAGCCCATGTAATAGGGATGTTTTTCATATGTATGAAATTTATATTCTTAATAAAAGGCATCATTCATTTATTAATGCTGTGTTTGAATACATGAGTTTGTAAATCTTAAATTAATAAATGAAGTCCTAGATATTATAAGCACAGTGCAAAGGCAATCATGAAGGTGTTCATGATGTGAGATGTCTATCGCATGCAAATGTGTTAATATCTAAATATCCCTAGTCATAGAATTAACAAGATAGGACATTGTTAATTCGGACAGACTAGCACATGTTATGCTTCTTGAATGGTTCTCATAATTGTGATTATGGATGATAATCAAAGCTAACATGTGGATGCTTGTTAGAGGAACAAGTTCATTGGAGACCTGCAAAGAGAATCCTCATTGTTAGAGAGTATGCCCTAGAGCCCATGTAATAGGGATGTTTTTCATATGTATGAAATTTATATTCTTAATAAAAGGCATCATTCATTTATTAATGCTGTGTTTGAATACATGAGTTTGTAAATCTTAAATTAATAAATGAAGTCCTAGATATTATAAACACAGTGCAAAGGCAATCATGAAAGTGTTCATGATGTGAGATGTCTATCGCATGAAAATGTGTTAATATCTAAATATCCCTAGTCATAGAATTAACAAGGTAGGACATTGTTAATTCGGACAGACTAGCACATGTTATGCTTCTTGAATGGTTCAAGCAATGGTTCTCATAATTGTGATTATGGATGATAATCAATGCTAACATGTGGATGCTTGTTAGAGGAACAAGTTCATTGGAGACCTGCAAAGAGAATCCTCATATGGATATTAAATCTATGTCAGTGAGGAATCTCTTCATAGCGGTTGTGCAAGTATCCTTAGACTTGAGATCACCAAAGTTATCTTAAGTAGCAAGTGGTATACTTTGACTCCATAACTGATTACTTCCAACTGGGAGTGAACATAGTTAGGAGATTGGGTATATCATGACCTACTTGAAGATAGTTGAGTGATTGACAAAGGATTCACCATCCCAGATTTAACAAGGGAAGTTATCTCACATGATTCTATAATTACCTTGTTCAGTGAATCTCTGGCCAGAGTAATATGCCGAGATGGATGGAGATCCATGAAGGGCATTTTAGGAACAATGGTTAAATTAATAGAACATACATAATTATATTTATATGAGTTGACAGAAATCCATACTCAGAATCTAATTGAGATAAGAGTGGTGAAAGGAGTAATTGCACGGTAACTGTTTCTATGGAAGGGTACAGTCAAACCACATGACTTTCCTGACATTTGGGTAGTCATGATGCCTAGCTAGAGGCCAATCATGACTTGTATAATGATGTATCAAAATATCAATAGAGATTGATAAAATGATTTAAAGGAGTTTAAATCATGTGAGTTTTGAATAGAACTCACAATTACATATTATACTGCCAACATGGACAGGAACCCAATAGGTCACACACATATAGAGAAAAGGGTAAAGTGGTAAAATGACAAGGATAATAATATTTGATATTATTATAAAGGTAGAGAGGAGAATATGATAATAATTAATTAAAGAGTTTAATTAATTATGATCAAATAAAATTGTCCGCGGAACTTTTGAGAAATGTTCTGTAAATTGGACCTAAATGAAATAATGTATTTCATGATTAATTATTATTATCTTATAAGTGTTATAAGACTACTATAAGTGTTATAGGACTGATATAATAATTAATAGGACCATTGGAGAAATTATAGAGGGCCAAAGGAATGAAGAAGTTGGAGGAAGCCCTCCAGAAGAGGGCTACACGCCAACTCCATACAGAAGGGCTTAGAGGGCTTTTTCTTGGACCAAATTAATTTATATATGTTACATAAGTGTTATGGAACTCACATATTTAATTTGGTTGGATTTGGAATCCATTTGGGTATTTAAATCCAATTAGATGCACAAAGGGCCTAGTTTGTGGATTTTATGCATGGTCTTTTATGAAAAGATTTAATTTGGATTTAATTAAGCCCAAATGATTATAATTAATTCCAGAAGCCCAATTAATAATTCTCCAGCAATTTTAAAGAGCCCAATCTCATTAAGGAGTTGGAATTTTAACCTAACTATAAAAGGCCAACTAATGAGAATTAGGGTTAAGTGATTAAAACAAAAGGAAAGTCTTTTTCTCTTAATTCTCTCTCCACTTTTGCGCCACTTCCCAAGCTAGCTCTTGGGAATTTCGGCCAGCCCTAGTTGAACACCAATTTGTTGGTTCAATTTACCCCTCTCTAGTGTGGATTACTCATTGGAGGTGTTCGATTTTGGACACTGTGGTTTGCGACAACCCGGTGCGAAGTAAAATCAACTGTTCAACAAAAATCAAAGGTGATTTTTCTTATTCTCATATAGTTATATTGTGTATTCATGGCAAGATCAGATCATATGGTTAAAAATTTTAAAATTCTGCTCATGTATATGATGCATGTAACCATAAAAATCCAACATGGTATCAGAGCCCAGGTTTTGCCATGGATATACAATTCTATATTTTTCTGCGGAATAAGTTTTGTTTTGTTTTGAGTTATTTATTTCATGAACTTTAAAATATTAGATTTGATTGTTCATGAATGAGAAATATTGATTTCTGGTTGTATATGTGATCAAATAAATTTGGTGGAAACAAAAACGAATTTTTTGAAGCATTTTGATTAGGGTTTGGCGTGAAACCCATTAGGGTTTGGCGTGAAACCCTAGGTAATGTAGGGGCTGTTCTAATTTAATTTCTTATGGATCCATTTAAAAATCATTTAGATGATATTTTATGTGTTTAATATGTGATATTAAGCCGTAGGATCCAACGGAATTAAAATCGAACAAGTTTTGCATGAAAACTAGTTTTGTCGAAAAGTTCGATAAATTGGTGTTCTTCGTGTGTTCTTGATGTGTTCTTGGTTAGAACGACTTTTGATCTTCTAAATATGATATATATGATATATTAAAGTGTTTTTTAATTAATTGGATTAATTAAAATGGGCCTTAAATTAATTTGATTAATTTTAATTCATTAAAACCACTTAATGGGCTTAATTATGTTTACGGACTTGTTTTAAATTAGTAAATGACTTGGTAGGCCCAAGGAGCTGATTTAAATTAACTATTATAAATATTAATTAAGTTTATTAATGGGTTTTAAGGGCTGGAGTGGGCTTGGCTCATTCCAAAAGGCCCAAATGGTCCAAATGACACAAAACTGGTTTGTGTGTGAACACACTTAGGGTTTTTCTTCTATGGGTTTTGGCCTACACTTATTTAAGCCCAAAATTGATTCTTTTAATTATTTAATATGATTAATTAATTAAATAATCAATTTATAATTAATTAATAATCAATTTGATTGATTATTAAGGCAAGAACAAATTCATGCAAAAGGGTTTCCTAAAATGAAAGTTTCCAAAATGGAAAAAGTTTCCTAATTTGATCACATCATTAAAATAACTCAAAATATAGTTTCAAAGGTTGAAACAAAGTTAGTAATCCATTTCTTTATGCATTAGAAAGGCATATAAGGGTGAATGATTGGCATGATGGTTAGTTATGGACAAAGCCCAATGTGATTGAGCATAATGCATGTTTTGGCCCAATGAGGACTTTCATGTCCCGGCCACTTGTTTTTGGTTTGTATTTGATTTCAAATTGTAATATGTAATTAGATTACTTAGATTAGAATTAGAAATAGAGATGGAGACCATTTTCAAGGAGCAAGATGGGCCGGATGGAGATCCAACAAGCTTGAAGATAATGTAATTATTTTTCTTGTTTGAATCATGCATACTACCTAGGTGTGACCTTTTGATTTCTCTCATGGCTCAGGGAAATCAATGTAGTGAAGTCCATAACTATACCATATTTGTATGCTTATATTTATGTGATAGATATAGGATGCATACTAATGTATGCCAACCATGTATGATGAGACTTAATTAACTAAAACCCTCAAACAAATACTAAGGTATATAAGCCTTCCATTAATTTGAGGAGAACCAGAGTTCTTTATAGTGTGGGTTGTTGACCACAGTCAAGCTCACATTATATCGAATATGTTCAAATCTAATTAAATGGGTCATCTTAGCTAGCCCATTAGTTTGTTGACCACAGTCAAGGCTAATGGTTCTAGAGGCAAGATTAGGGAATGCATATATGATATGCATGCATCAAGAGTTGATAACCTAATGATCCAATAGTTGTGTAGAGACACAATTGGTATAAAGATACCTACCTTTCAAGGGTATGGAATTTGGCTTGTTGACCACAGTCAAGGTCAAATTACATATCAAGGATTGGATATTGGCCCACTAAGAAAACCATCGGGTTTTCTCGGATTATATAGTGAGGGCTATTAATTCGCAATAAAATAGTGGGAGTAAATGGATTAATTAAAGACCTTATTAATGCATATATATATATATGAACATACTCTCATATCTTTTCTTTTTCACATCTAGGTCATCATCATGAGCACATCAAACATTAACATACGATCAATCTTGGATAACAAGCTGGTTGGCAACAACTATTCTAACTGGATCAGGCAAGTGAGAATTGTTCTCAGAGCTGAAAAGATCCACTATGTCTTGGATAAAGATCCACCACCACGTCCATCAGATGATGCCATTGATGAGATCAAAGGAATTTATCGAAAATACATGGAGAATAGTGAAACAGCAGCATGTCTGATGCTGGGTGCTATGTCCTCGGAGCTTCAGAAGCAACATGAAATGATGGATACTAGAACCATCATTTTGCATCTAGAGGAGCTTTATTCTTCTCAGGCTAGAACTGAGCAATATGAGATTGCTCGAGCTCTATTTAGTTGAAAAATGGTGGAAGGCACTTCAGCTGCTGCTCATGCATTGAAGATGTATGGGTATATTGAGCATTTGAGTAGACTTGGCTATGTTATGGATAATGATCTATACATAGATTTAATCTTGTACTCGTTGGCTCCAAGTTATGCACCTTTCGTGCTTAACTTCAACATGAACAAGATCCAAGTATCCATTCCTGAGTTAATCAATATGCTCAAGACAGCTGATGGATCATTTAAGAAGGATCCAAAAAGTGTCATGGTTGTCACTTCTGCTAAAGGCAAGAAGCAGAAGAAGAAGAAGATAACCAAGGCGCAGCCAAAGAATGGTGGGATCTTTAAGAAGAAGGTTGCCAAGAAAGAGAATCCCAAAGGAACTTGCTTCCATTGTGGAAAGGATGGTCATTGGAAGCGTAACTGCAAGGCCTATCTAGATTCTCTCAAGGAGAAGAAGCAAGCTGATGCTTCTACTTCAGGTATTCATATGATTGAAATTAATACTTATTCTATTGCTTCAAAATAATCTTGGGTATTAGATACCGGATGTGGATCTCATTTATGTAATGATCTACAGGGGCTTATTAGCTTTAGAAGAGTTGGAAAGGCAGAGATATGTTTGCAGTCAGCTACTGGACAAAACATCTCTACAACAGTTGTGGGGACTTACTATTTGCCTCTTCCTAGTGGATTAGTACTGGAATTAAATAATTGTTATTATGTTCCAGCTTTGTCCAAGAGTATTATTTCTTTCAGTTGTTTAATGAACGATTATGATATTTCTTTAAAGGACAAATGTTGTTACATTTTTAAGAACAATATATTTTATGCAAAAGCTATCATTGAGAATGGTATATTTGTTCTTGATTTAATTAAAGAAGTACATAATGTGGATACCAAGAGAATGAAACATGATAATCTAAATACCTCATACTTATGGCATTGTCGTTTAGGCCACATAAATGAAAAACGCATGACCAAATTGCACAAGTCAGGTGATTTGGGATCATTTGATTATGAATCATTTGATACATGCGAATCTTGTTTATTGGGAAAAATGACAAAAGCTCCCTTTATTGGTAAAGGAGAACGAGCTAAAATGGTTTTGGACTTAATACATTCGGATGTATGTGGTCCAATGACTACACATGCTAGAGGAGGTTACTCCTACTTCATTACTTTCATAGATGATTATTCCAGGTTTGGATATATCTATCTAATGAAATATAAGTCTGAAGCATTTGAAAAGTTCAAAGAATTCAGAAATGAAGTAGAGAAACAACTTGGCAAAAGTATTAAAACACTTAGATCAGATCGAGGTGGAGAATACTTAAGTCAAGAGTTTCAGGATTATCTTAGAGATAATGGGATTTTATCTCAATGGACTCCTCCATATACACCACAACACAATGGTGTATCCGAAAGGAGGAATCGAACACTATTAGATATGGTTCGATCGATGATGAGCCGAGCGGACTTGCCTAAGTCCTTTTGGGGGTATGCACTAGAAACTGCTGTTTATGTGTTAAATAGAGTTCCTAGTAAATCGGTTGATGTTACTCCATATGAGATGTGGAATAACAAAAAACCCACGCTTTCTCATATGAAAGTATGGGGTTGTCCTGCTTATGTGAAGAGGACAATGTCAGACAAACTGGATGTTAAGTCTGACAAATGTTTATTTGTGGGATATCCAAAAGAAACGTTTGGATATTATTTCTATCATCCCTTAGAACAAAAGGTGTTTGTTTCAAGGCATGCTGTCTTCTTAGAAAGAGAATTTCTCCTACGAGAGGACAGTGGGAGTAAAATTGAGCTTGGTGAAGTTCAAGACCCACAAATAGAAGATGATCAATCGATTGAACCTGAAACTGAATTTCATAATGATGAAATCACAGTTGAACCTGATTATACACAAAATCCTAGAAGATCTACTAGGATGCGTTCTATCCCTGTGAGATATGGATTTCACATTGATTCGGATAGAGGCATAACTGTAGTAGAGGACAATGAGCCTACAAGCTATCAAGAAGTTTTGAACAGTTCAGAACGTGATTTATGGCTTAAGGCTATGCAGTCCGAAATGGACTCCATGTATGAGAATAAAGTATGGACTTTAACTCAACCACCTGAAGGGATAAAACCCATAGGGTGCAAATGGGTCTTCAAAAAGAAGACTGACATGGAAGGTAATATAGTTACCTATAAAGCTCGCTTAGTAGCAAAAGGTTATCGTCAAAAAGAAGGTATTGACTATGACGAAACTTTTTCTCCTGTAGCGATGCTTAAGTCTATAAGAATACTTTTAGCCATTGCAGCTCATTATGATTATGAGATTTGGCAGATGGATGTGAAGATAGCTTTCCTTAATGGAAATCTTACCGAGGATGTGTATATGACACAACCAGAAGGATTCACATCAGGAAATGGCGAAAAGGTATGCAAGCTTCAAAGATCCATTTATGGATTGAAGCAAGCCTCTAGGAGTTGGAACATACGATTCAATGAGACAATCAAAGAGTTTGGTTTCTCACAGAATGAAGATGAACCTTGTGTGTATAAAAGGGTCAGTGGGAGTGCAATTGTCTTCCTAGTTCTATATGTAGATGACATATTGATCATGGGAAATGACATTTCTCTTCTCCAATCTGTTAAAATATGGTTATCCAAGCAATTCTCCATGAAAGACCTTGGAGAAGCATCCTATATTCTGGGAATAAGGATCTATAGAGATAGATCCAATAGGTTGCTAGGTCTTTCTCAAAGTACATATATAGATAAAGTATTGAAGAGGTTCAATATGGATCTCTCTAAGAAAGGGTTTATACCCATAGTGCATGGGAAACACCTTTCTAAGTCTATGTGTCCACAGACACTAGAGGATAGAGAAAGCATGAATAGAATACCATATGCATCTGCAATTGGTTCTATCATGTATGCTATGTTATGTACACGTCCAGATGTAGCATTTGCTTTGAGTGTCACAAGCAGATTCCAATCTAATTTTGGAGAGGAACATTGGGCAGCTGTCAAGAATATTCTTAAGTACTTGAGAAGGACTAAGGATGTATTCTTGGTATATGGAGAGGGCAGTTTGGAAGTAAATGGGTATACAGATGCCAGCTTCCAATCTGACAAAGATGATTGTAAATCACAATCTGGTTATGTGTTCATAATGGGAGGAGGAGCAGTTAGTTGGAAAAGTTCCAAACAAGAAACAACTGCTAATTCCACGACAGAAGCTGAGTACATTACTGCTTCAGAAGCAGCCAAAGAAGCAGTCTGGATCAAAAAGTTCATAACCGAACTAGGAGTGGTGCCTAGCATTGTTGATCCGATTCCTTTATATTGTGACAATAATGGAGCCATTGCGCAAGCAAAGGAACCACGGTCTCATCAGCGATCCAAGCATGTTCTCAGACGCTACCATCTCATAAGGGAAATAGTAGCTAGAAATGATGTGAAAATAGAAAGGGTTCCCACAGATGACAATGTGGCGGATCCCCTCACTAAAGCACTTTCCCAGATAAAGCATGATCACCATATAAATAGCATGGGTCTGAGACATATGAGTGATTGGCTCTAGTGCAAGTGGGAGATTGTTAGAGAGTATGCCCTAGAGCCCATGTAATAGGGATGTTTTTTATATGTATGAAATTTATATTCTTAATAAAAGGCATCATTCATTTATTAATGCTGTGTTTGAATACATGAGTTTGTAAATCTTAAATTAATAAATGAAGTCCTAGATATTATAAACACAGTGCAAAGGCAATCATGAAAGTGTTCATGATGTGAGATGTCTATCGCATGCAAATGTGTTAATATCTAAATATCCCTAGTCATAGAATTAACAAGGTAGGACATTGTTAATTCGGACAGACTAGCACATGTTATGCTTCTTGAATGGTTCAAGCAATGGTTCTCATAATTGTGATTATGGATGATAATCAATGCTAACATGTGGATGCTTGTTAGAGGAACAAGTTCATTGGAGACCTGCAAAGAGAATCCTCATATGGATATTAAATCTATGTCAGTGAGGAATCTCTTCATAGCGGTTGTGCAAGTATCCTTAGACTTGAGATCACCAAAGTTATCTTAAGTAGCAAGTGGTATACTTTGACTCCATAACTGATTACTTCCAACTGGGAGTGAACATAGTTAGGAGATTGGGTATATCATGACCTACTTGAAGATAGTTGAGTGATTGACAAAGGATTCACCATCCCAGATTTAACAAGGGAAGTTATCTCACATGATTCTATAATTACCTTGTTCAGTGAATCTCTGGCCAGAGTAATATGCCGAGATGGATGGAGATCCATGAAGGGCATTTTAGGAACAATGGTTAAATTAATAGAACATACATAATTAGATTTATATGAGTTGACAGAAATCCATACTCAGAATCTAATTGAGATAAGAGTGGTGAAAGGAGTAATTGCACGGTAACTGTTTCTATGGAAGGGTACAGTCAAACCACATGACTTTCCTGACATTTGGGTAGTCATGATGCCTAGCTAGAGGCCAATCATGACTTGTATAATGATGTATCAAAATATCAATAGAGATTGATAAAATGATTTAAAGGAGTTTAAATCATGTGAGTTTTGAATAGAACTCACAATTACATATTATACTGCCAACATGGACAGGAACCCAATAGGTCACACACATATAGAGAAAAGGGTAAAGTGGTAAAATGACAAGGATAATAATATTTGATATTATTATAAAGGTAGAGAGGAGAATATGATAATAATTAATTAAAGAGTTTAATTAATTATGATCAAATAAAATTGTCCGCGGAACTTTTGAGAAATGTTCTGTAAATTGGACCTAAATGAAATAATGTATTTCATGATTAATTATTATTATCTTATAAGTGTTATAAGACTACTATAAGTGTTATAGGACTGATATAATAATTAATAGGACCATTGGAGAAATTATAGAGGGCCAAAGGAATGAAGAAGTTGGAGGAAGCCCTCCAGAAGAGGGCTACACGCCAACTCCATACAGAAGGGCTTAGAGGGCTTTTTCTTGGACCAAATTAATTTATATATGTTACATAAGTGTTATGGAACTCACATATTTAATTTGGTTGGATTTGGAATCCATTTGGGTATTTAAATCCAATTAGATGCACAAAGGGCCTAGTTTGTGGATTTTGTGCATGGTCTTTTATGAAAAGATTTAATTTGGATTTAATTAAGCCCAAATGATTATAATTAATTTCAGAAGCCCAATTAATAATTCTCCAGCAATTTTAAAGAGCCCAATCTCATTAAGGAGTTGGAATTTTAACCTAACTATAAAAGGCCAACTAATGAGAATTAGGGTTAAGTGATTGAAACAAAAGGAAAGTCTTTTTCTCTTAATTCTCTCTTCACTTTTGCGCAACTTCCCAAGCTAGCTCTTGGGAATTTCGGCCAGCCCTAGTTGAACACCAATTTGTTGGTTCAATTTACCCCTCTCTAGTGTGGATTACTCATTGGAGGTGTTCGATTTTGGACACTGTGGTTTGCGACAACCCGGTGCGAAGTAAAATCAACTGTTCAACAAAAATCAAAGGTGATTTTTCTTATTCTCATATAGTTATATTGTGTATTCATGGCAAGATCAGATCATATGGTTAAAAATTTTAAAATTCCACTCATGTATATGATGCATGTAACCATAAAAATCCAACACTCATATGGATATTAAATCTATGTCAGTGAGGAATCTCTTCATAGCGGTTGTGCAAGTATCCTTAGACTTGAGATCACCAAAGTTATCTTAAGTAGCAAGTGGTATACTTTGACTCCATAACTGATTACTTCCAACTGGGAGTGAACATAGTTAGGAGATTGGGTATATCATGACCTACTTGAAGATAGTTAAGTGATTGACAAAGGATTCACCATCCCAGATTTAACAAGGGAAGTTATCTCGCATAATTCTATAATTGCCTTGTTCAGAGAATCTCTGGCCAGAGTAATATGCCGAGATGGATGGAGATCCATGAATGGCATTTTAGGAACAATGGTTAAATTAATAGAACATACATAATTAGATTTATATGAGTTGACAGAAATCCATACTCAGAATCTAATTGAGATAAGAGTGGTGAAAGGAGTAATTGCACGGTAACTGTTTCTATGGAAGGGTACAGTCAAACCACATGACTTTCCTGACATTTGGGTAGTCATGATGCCTAGCTAGAGGCCAATCATGGCTTGTATAATGATGTATCAAAATATCAATAGAGATTGATAAAATGATTTAAAGGAGTTTAAATCATGTGAGTTTTGAATAGAACTCACAATTACATATTATACTGCCAACATGGACAGGAACCCAATAGGTCACACACATATAGAGAAAAGGGTAATGTGGTAAAATGACAAGGATAATAATATTTGATATTATTATAAAGGTAGAGAGGAGAATATGATAATAATTAATTAAAGAGTTTAATTAATTATGATCAAATAAAATTGTCCGCGGAACTTTTGAGAAATGTTCTGTAAATTGGACCTAAATGAAATAATGTATTTCATGATTAATTATTATTATCTTATAAGTGTTATAAGACTACTATAAGTGTTATAGGACTGATATAATAATTAATAGGACCATTGGAGAAATTATAGAGGGCCAAAGGAATGAAGAAGTTGGAGGAAGCCCTCCAGAAGAGGGCTACACGCCAACTCCATACAGAAGGGCTTAGAGGGCTTTTTCTTGGACCAAATTAATATATATATGTTACATAAGTGTTATGGAACTCACATATTTAATTTGGTTGGATTTGGAATCCATTTGGGTATTTAAATCCAATTAGATGCACAAAGGGCCTAGCTTGTGGATTTTGTGCATGGTCTTTTATGAAAAGATTTAATTTGGATTTAATTAAGCCCAAATGATTATAATTAATTCCAGAAGCCCAATTAATAATTCTCCAGCAATTTTAAAGAGCCCAATCTCATTAAGGAGTTGGAATTTTAACCTAACTATAAAAGGCCAACTAATGAGAATTAGGGTTAAGTGATTAAAACAAAAGGAAAGTCTTTTTCTCTTAATTCTCTCTCCACTTTTGCGCAACTTCCCAAGCTAGCTCTTGGGAATTTCGGCCAGCCCTAGTTGAACACCAATTTGTTGGTTCAATTTACCCCTCTCTAGTGTGGATTACTCATTGGAGGTGTTCGATTTTGGACACTGTGGTTTGCGACAACCCGGTGCGAAGTAAAATCAACTGTTCAACAAAAATCAAAGGTGATTTTTCTTATTCTCATATAGTTATATTGTGTATTCATGGCAAGATCAGATCATATGGTTAAAAATTTTAAAATTCCGCTCATGTATATGATGCATGTAACCATAAAAATCCAACACTCATATGGATATTAAATCTATGTCAGTGAGGAATCTCTTCATAGCGGTTGTGCAAGTATCCTTAGACTTGAGATCACCAAAGTTATCTTAAGTAGCAAGTGGTATACTTTGACTCCATAACTGATTACTTCCAACTGGGAGTGAACATAGTTAGGAGATTGGGTATATCATGACCTACTTGAAGATAGTTAAGTGATTGACAAAGGATTCACCATCCCAGATTTAACAAGGGAAGTTATCTCACATAATTCTATAATTGCCTTGTTCAGAGAATCTCTGGCCAGAGTAATATGCCGAGATGGATGGAGATCCATGAATGGCATTTTAGGAACAATGGTTAAATTAATAGAACACACATAATTAGATTTATATGAGTTGACAGAAATCCATACTCAGAATCTAATTGGGATAAGAGTGGTGAAAGGAGTAATTGCACGGTAACTGTTTCTATGGAAGGGTACAGTCAAACCACATGACTTTCCTGACATTTGGGTAGTCATGATGCCTAGCTAGAGGCCAATCATGACTTGTATAATGATGTATCAAAATATCAATAGAGATTGATAAAATGATTTAAAGGAGTTTAAATCATGTGAGTTTTGAATAGAACTCACGATTACATATTATACTGCCAATATGGACAGGAACCCAATAGGTCACACACATATAGAGAAAAGGGTAAAATGGTAAAATGACAAGGATAATAATATTTGATATTATTATAAAGATAGAGAGGAGAATATGATAATAATTAATTAAAGAGATTAATTAATTATGATCAAATAAAATTGTCCGCGGAACTTTTGAGAAATGTTCTGTAAATTGGACCTAAATGAAATAATGTATTTCATGATTAATTATTATTGTCTTATAAGTGTTATAAGACTATTATAAGTGTTATAGGACTGATATAATAATTAATAGGACCATTGGAGAAATTATAAAGGGCCAAAGGAATGAAGAAGTTGGAGGAAGCCCTCCAGAAGAGGGCTACACGCCAACTCCATACAGAAGGGCTTAGAGGGATTTTTCTTGGACCAAATTAATTTATATATGTTACATAAGTGTTATGGAACTCACATATTTAATTTGGTTGGATTTGGAATCCATTTGGGTATTTAAATCCAATTAAATGCACAAAGGGCCTAGTTTGTGGATTTTGTGCATGGTCTTTTATGAAAAGATTTAATTAAGCCCAAATGATTATAATTAATTCCAGAGGCCTAATTAATAATTCTCCAGCAATTTTAAAGAGCCCAATCTCATTAAGGAGTTGGAATTTTAACCTAACTATAAAAGGCCAACTAATGAGAATTAGGGTTAAGTGATTAAAACAAAAGGAAAGTCTTTTTCTTTATTCTCTCTCCCTTTTTGCGCCAACTCCAAGCTAGCTTCTTGGAATTTCGGCCAGCCCTAGTTGAACACCAATTTGTTGGTTCAATTTACCCCTCTCTAGTGTGGATTACTCATTGGAGGTGTTCGATTTTGGACACTGTGGTTTGCGACAACCCGGTGCGAAGTAAAATCAACTGTTCAACAAAAATCAAAGGTAATTTTTCTTATTCTCATGTAGTTATATTGTGTATTCATGGCAAGATTAGATCTAATGGTTAAAAAAATTTAAAATTTCACTCATGTATGTGATGCATGTAACCGTTAAATTCCAACATTCGATCCGTTCATGAGAACACTACAAGGTACAAATCATAAGTGTTTCTCATGTGCAAGTTTTGCATCGAAGTTCTTACACCTAAAATCTCTATGAAACTCTTTATGAATTACTGTGTACTTTGACATACACCTAACATGCTCGTAACAGGGTGACAAGTATAGGTATGCTTGGGTATGCCCTAATCTATGTTAGAGAGCATGAGAGAAGTGAATGGATTACCCCTCTCAATAAGAGATAAAATATCACCAGCCACTTGATCAATGAACTAAGAAGTGTATGGCCATACCGAGATGAAATAATGAGTAATCATTATTTATCTGAGAGTTCAGTGTCACTGGAATATCAAGAAAGGAATTAGTATATGTAAGGATGACTGATTCCATACCTTATATTAATTCTGATATTTAAGGGTAAGGGACTAAGCAAAATTGCATTAGGTCACTAAATACCATTTGCATTTTCATTTAATTTGGAATGCTATAATATCTTGCTAGAGAATATATATATAATTTAACTAGGATTCCTAGCTTGAATTTTGGCTACATTAATTCCCTCTTAAGTATTATATTTTGATTAAATATAATTTAGGATTTAATACTCAATTAACTTAATTATACATAGATAATTAAACAATTGAAATTAAACGTAACACATGCCAATAAATTTCTCTTGTGACCAACTGTTAACAGATTTGCCTAAAACAGCAAGCTATTTAAGGCAAAATAATAGTTCAACATATTTGCCTCAAATAGCTAGCTGTTTAAGGTAAAATAACAGTTCAATAGATTTGGCTCAAACAGCTAGCTGTTTAAGGAAAAAACCTTGTTTGATAGATTTGCCTTAAATAGCCAGCTGTTTAAGTCAAAATCGGAGCTGAACAGATTTGCCTAAAACAACAAGCTATTTTAGGCAAAAAACCTGTTTAACAGATTTTCCTAAAACAGCAAGCTGTTTAAGGAAAAAATCTATTTACCCATTGCATACATTAATTTGACCTTAAATAAAAGGCCAAATTAATTCCAAAGCCAATATTTAAATATTTTAAGCCCAATATTTTGTGTGTGATCTTATAGGTCCATTTAATATTGGCAATGAATTAATAAATTAATTCAAAGGCTATATATATTCTCTAGCAAGATATTATAGCATTCCAAATTAAATGAAAATGCAAATGGTATTTAGTGACCTAATGCAATTTTGCTTAGTCCCTTACCTTTAAATATCAGAATTAATATAAGGCATGGAATTAGTCATCCTTACATATACTAATTCCTTTCTTGATATTCCAGTGACACTGAACTCTCAGATAAATAATGATTACTCATTATTTCATCTCGGTATGGCCATACACTTCTTAGTTCATTGATCAAGTGGCTGGTGATATTTTATCTCTTATTGAAAGGGGTAATCCATTCACTTCTCTCATGCTCTCTAACATAGATTAGGGCATACCCAAGCATACCTATACTTGTCACCCTGTTACGAGCATGTTAGGTGTATGTCAAAGTACACAGTAATTCATAAAGAGTTTCATAGAGATTTTAGGTGTAAGAACTCCGATGCAAAACTTGCACATGAGAAACACTTATGATTTGTACCTTGTAGTGTTCTCATGAACGGATCGAATGTTGGAATTTAACGGTTACATGCATCACATACATGAGTAAAATTTTAAATTTTTTTTAACCATTAGATCTAATCTTGCCATGAATACACAATATAACTATATGAGAATAAGAAAAATTACCTTTGATTTTTGTTGAATAGTTGATTTTACTTCGCACCGGGTTGTCGCAAACCACAGTGTCCAAAATCGAACACCTCCAATGAGTAATCCACACTAGAGAGGGGTAAATTGAACCAACAAATTGGTGTTCAACTAGGGCTGGCCGAAATTCCAAGAAGCTAGCTTGGAGTTGGCGCAAAAAGGGAGAGAGAATAAAGAAAAAGACTTTCCTTTTGTTTTAATCACTTAACCCTAATTCTCATTAGTTAGCCTTTTATAGTTAGGTTAAAATTCCAACTCCTTAATGAGATTGGGCTCTTTAAAATTGCTGGAGAATTATTAATTGGGCCTCTGGAATTAATTATAATCATTTGGGCTTAATTAAATCCAATTTAAACCTTTCCATAAAAGTTTATGCACAAAATCCACAAACTAGGCCCTTTGTGCATCTAATTGAATTTAAATACCCAAATGGATTCCAAATCCAACCAAATCAAATAGGTAAGTTCCATAACACTTATTTAACATATATAAATTAATTTGGTCTAAGAAAAAGCCCTCTAAGCCCTTCTGTATGGAGTTGGCGTGTGGCCCTCTTTTGGAGGGCTTCCTCCAACTTCTTCATTCCTTTGGCCCTTTATAATTTCTCCAATGGACCTATTAATTATTATATCAGTCCTATAACACTTATAGTAGTCTTATAACACTTATAAGATAATAATAATTAATCATAAAATACATTATTTCAATTAGGTCCAATTTTGCATAACATTTCTCAAAAGTTATGCGGACAATTTTATTTGATCATAATTAATTAAACTCTTTAATTAATTATTATCTTATTCACTTCTCTACCTTCATAATAATATCAAATATTATTATCCTTGTTATTTTACCATTTTACCCTTTTCTCTATATGTGTGTGACCTATTGGGTTCCTGTCCATGTTGGCAGTATAATATGTAATTGTGAGTTCTATTCAAAACTCACATGATTTAAACTCCTTTAAATCATCTTATCAATCCCTATTGATACTTTTGATACATCATTATACAAGTCATGATTGGCCTCTAGCTAGGCATCATGACTACCCAAATGTCAGGAAAGTCATGTGGTTTGACTGTACCCTTCCATAGAAACAGTTACCGTGCAATTACTCCTTTCACCACTCTTATCTCAATTAGATTCTGAGTATGGATTTTTGTCAAATCATATAAATCTAATTATGTATGTTCTATTAATTTAACCATTGTTCCTAAAATGCCCTTCATGGATCTCCATCCATCTCGGCATATTACTCTGGCTAGAGATTCTCTGAACAAGGCAATTATAGAATCATGTGAGATAACTTACCTTGTTAAATCTGGGATGGTGAATCCTTTGTCAATCACTCAACTATCTTCAAGTAGGTCATGATATACCCAATCTCCTAACTATGTTCACTTCCAGTTGGAAGTAATTAGTTATGGAGTCAATGTATACCACTTGCTACTTAAGATAACTTTGGTGATCTCAAGTCTAAGGATACTTGCACAACTGCTATGAAGAGATTCCTCACTGACATAGATTTAATATCCATGTGAGGATTCTCTATGCAGGTCTCCAATGAACTTGTTCTTCTAACAAGCATCCACATGTTAGCTTTGATTATCTTTCATAATCACAGTTATGAGAACCACTGCTTGAACCATTCAAGAAGCATAACATGTGCTAGTCTGTCCGAATTAACAATGTCCTATCTTGTTAATTCTATGACTAGGAATATTTAGATATTAAGACATTTGCATGCAATAGACATCTCACATCATGAACACCTTCATGATTGCCTTTGCACTGTGTTTATAATATCTAGGACTTCATTTATTAATTTAAGATTTACAAACTCATGTATTCAAACATAGCATTAATAAATGAATGATGCCTTTTATTAAGAATATAAATTTCATACATATGAAAAACAACCCTAGTACATGGGCTCTAGGGCATACTCTCTAGCATCGAATCCAGATACCATGTTCTAAACATGTATCTATGATCTCTGATTGACACTCTTATCCTTATAATCTGTAAGAAAGAACTCAAATTATCAGAGAGAGCATACCAGTCTTAATTCATTTGTTATTCCCATAACAATGACTGACTAGGGATATTTAGAATGAATTCTCATTTGTTTCAAGGTCTTACAACCATGTGCCTCACACATGATAACTTAAATTGAAACAAAATTCTTGGATAGTTCTATCAATTGATATGCACAGGAATACAATAGATAAAATAAATGCCTTATTTATTAACTTAAGTTTTTTATAACAATGCATTGGGGCCAAGGCTTACACTAACAATCTCCCACTAGCACTAGTCCCAATTGGGCTTAACCCTAAGATCGAATGATCTCAAATGAGCTTCGTGCAAATTTGGACGTAACTTGTTTTGTCAAAGGATCTGTTACATTATTTTCACTTGCTATCTTGCTAATCTTGACGTCCCCACATTCAATGATCTCTTTGATCAGGTGGTACCTCCTGAGTATATGTTTGGATTTCTGGTGTGACCGGGGCTCCTTGGCCTATGCGATGGCCCCATTATTGTCATAGAAAATTTCTAATGGATCTAGGATGCTTGGGATCACTCCTAATCTAGAAATGAAATTTGTAATCCATATAGCTTCCTTTGCAGCCTCACTTGTTGTAATATACTTAGATTTTGTAGTTGAGTCAACAACGGTCTCTTGTTGTGAGCTTCTCCAACTGACAGCACCACCATTCAAAACAAAAACAAATCCAGATTGCGATTTGAGTCCTGAGTGCTGGTTTGAAAAGTAGCAACGGCATAACCTTGTATGATGAGCTCTTCTTGACAACCATACACCAAGAAGTGATCCTTAGTCCTTCGTAAGTACTCAATAATCCCCTTCACAGCAGACCAGTGCTTCTCACCTGGGTCTTGCTAAAACCTACTAGTTATACTTAGTGTATGAGCAACATCGAACCTAGTATATAACATAGCGTACATGATAGATCCAATAGCAGATGCATATGGGATTCTACTCATGTTGTCCCTCTCCTTTTTAGTTTTAAGACACTGTTCTTTAGTTAAAAAAACTCCCAAAGCCAAAGGTATGTACCCTTTCTTTGAGTCTCCCATACTAAAATGCTTTAGTACTTTGTCTATGTACTTTTCTTGACTTAGTCCCAAAAGTCGATTTGATTTATCTCTATAGATCCGAATACCAAGTATTTTCTCGGCTTCACTTAAGTTTTTCATTGAAAAACACTTCCCCAACCATTGCTTAACCTTTTACAATGTTGGAATGTCATTCCCAATGAGAAGGATGTCATCCACATATAGGACCAGAAATACTATTATGCTCCCATTAACCTTCTTGTACACACAAGGCTCATCTTCTTATGCAATGGGTTCTTGTTCCACACCTGGTTGTGAACTTGGTCCCATTTCCAACTCATCTCCTGCAAGAGTTTATGGCACTTAAATTTCTCCAAGTTCTACTTTACTCTCACTGTCTTTCTTGAGAAGGAATTCCTTTTCTAAGAAAACAGCCTTGCGAGCAACAAATATTTGTTCTCGACTTGTGAGTAAAAGTAGTATCCCTTTGTTCCTTTAGGATAACCTACAAACAAGCAGACAATGGATTTCGACACTAGTTTGTCAGATGTTAATTTCTTAACATGTGCCTCACAGCCCTAAATCCTAAAAAATGATGTATTGGGCTCTTTCCCAGTCCATACCTCGTATGGTGTCTTCTCAACTGATTTAGTTGGAGTACGGTTTAGTAGAAACATAGTAGTTTCTAATGCATAACCCCAAAAAGAGACAAGAAGATTACCTTGAATCATCATCGATCGAACCAAGTCCAATAGAGTTCGATTTCTCCTTTCGGACACACCATTCCATTGTGGCGTTCTAGGAAGAGTGAGCTGTGAAATAATTCCACACTCCTTTAGATGGCTGTTAAACTCTTGGCTTAAGTATTCACCACCTCGATCTGATCGAATGGCTTTTATACTTTTGCCAAGTTTGTTTTCTACTTCGTTCTTAAACTCTTTGAATTTTTCAAAAGTTTCAGAATTATGCTTTATTAGATAGACATAGCCATATCTACTGAAGTCATTTGTGAATGTTACGAAGTAGCTAAAAACACCTCTAGCTTGTGTACTTAATGGTCCATATACATTGGTGTGTATTAATCCCAATAAGTCACTAGTCCTCTCACCTTTCTTGTTAAAAGGACTCTTTGTCATCTTTCCATGCAAACATGGCTCGCATGTGTCATAAGATTCCAAATCGAATGACCCAAGCACTCTAAATTTATGGAGTCTTGAAATGCATTTTTCGTTTGCATGTCCTAAATGACAATGCCAAAAGTAAGTAGGGTTCAATTCATTTGATTTAACCCTCTTTGTATTAATGTTGTCTATGGACTCTTTGTTATGTAGATCAAGGATATAAAGGCCATTTTGTAACATGGCATTGCCATATGAAATACCTTGGTGACAAATATGAATATTGCCATTATTAATAACAAAATCAAATCCATCCATATCCAAACGATAAACTGAAATAATGTTTCTGCTCATAGCTGGCACATAATAACAATTTTTCAAATTTAAACAAAGTCTAGAAGGTAAAGTGAGTTGATAGTTGCCTATCTCCATGGCAGCAACTCGTGCTCCATTCCCTACATGAAGGTCCACTTCATTTTTCCCAAATAACCTCTTATTTCTTAACCCCTGTACATTTGAACAAATGTGAGAACCACAATCGATATCCAATACCCAAGTGGTAGAAATAGAAAGGTTAACTTCAATAACAAAAATGCCAGAACTAGACGCCTTGGCTCCATTCTTCTTTTTTTCTTCCTTGAAGAGAGCGTAATTCTTCCTCCAATGCCTTAACTTGTTGCAATGGAAGCATGTGCTCTCGCTCTCCTTGAGCTTTTGTACCTTGGGTTTGGGTTGGGCTTGAGGTGCACTCCCACTAGACTTAGGCCATGCCAAGTCATTCTTGGGTTTTACCTTTCCCTTAATGGGTACTTTCTTAATGCCCCCTTGAACCATAAGTACGGGATTGGTCTTTCCAATGTTCTCTTCAGCATTCTTAAGCATCCCATGAAGCTTGGTGACTGTCTTGTTAATTACATGCATGTTATAATTCATAACAAATGGATCATAATCATCAATTAATAAACCTAAGATAAAGTTAGTAGCCAATTCTTTTGGCACTTGTACCTCAAGCTTTTCAAAAGTATCAACATACCCTTTCATCTTGAGTACATGGGTACTAACAGGAGTACCTGTAGCCATCTTACAAGAAATTAAGGCCTTTGTTGTCACGAACCTCTCGTGACGAGCTTGCTCTTGGAACATCTCCTTGAGGTGCACCATGATTGCATAAGCCTCTTGGTCCATGAATTGCTTTTGCAAATCAAGCACCATAGTGGCTAGCATTAGATAGGTAACATCATTGGAGTCACTCTTCTTAGTCTCAAAAGTTTCCTTTTGAACTGCAGAGGCATTCCTAGTAGGTTTCTCGGGCAAGGGTGCATCCAAAACATACGAATTCTTCTCTTGCTTGAGAACTATTCTCAAGTTTCGAGACCAGTCTATAAAATTGGTGCCATTCAATTTGTCCTTTTTTAGGACTGATCACAATGAAAAATTGTTGTTTGAAGATGCCATTTTCAATCTAAAATAATAAAACTTAGCAAGATTAAATGAGGTCTTATTATAATCCCACAAACCGAATTAATATCCCTTTAAATAATTCACGTTAGTGATTTGATGTGGGCCAAGATCCACTTTTCACAACAACTTATTAGTCAAGTTGAGCTTGTACACCTAACAAGTTAAGTTACTTAGGTAGGAAAACTCCAATCATGTCTCGTACATGACTCTTGGATCAAATGGGCTAACATCTTAAGATGTTATAGCATAAACCCATTTATTAGTTGCCTAGGTCCAGACATTCCTTTCCATGCTAAGTCCAACCTACATTTATAACCCATGACTCACAAAGATAATCGGGTGCATTTAGGACTCCTAGTCTACGTAACCGCTGATCAATGCCTTGATATGTTTCGAATTAGGAAGTTAACTTTGTGACTTACTATTTTAAGGATTTATTTTATTATGGCTTACATGGCATATGCTTTGTCATCCATTCATTACATGCATATATATATAATTTTATAAAGTAAAGCATGACAAACATGGGCCCAAAAACCTACAACTAAGATTCTATACTATTATATATGAATCTTTGAGTTGGGCTTCTCCACTCCGGTGGACTTCGTCTTGATTTACAAAGTCTTCAAATAAATTCCATACTAAGAAATAAATGAAACTTTTACAATAATCCATAATGGCACGCAGGCCATATTTAATTACAAAAACCCAGGACCCATGAATGCACCATGCATATCCATTCATCACACAAAACAAGCAAATAAATATACATAACATTCATGGATAAAACAAAGTCCAATTTTAATTATTTTAGCCAAGCCCATTAATGGAAATTGTATACTTGCACTTTTAAGAGAAGACCCCGTGATGGGCCTAGGCCAAAGCCCAATGGATTAAATCCCCTTATTGAATAAGTTCTCTTAAAAGCCTAAAACATAAACTAGTTAGATTTGTACTATAAATCAACTCTACTATAATTTCTAATTTTGCCATTTTTAATATTATATCATACAACCCATAAATATTAAAAATACATATAATATGAAACAACATGAATTAAATACAAAAATTATGAAGAACACATGTCATACACGACATATATACTAAAACAAACAAATAACAATGAAACTAGTTGTTTAATGCTCATATAATGCCACAAACAATGCATAAACAATTAAAAAAACTTTATGAGCTATTTAATAATTTAAATAAGGTCATAAACATTGAGTTAAGGTTTTGTATAGATCTGATCTAAATGTATTTTTTCCATTTTAATCAAAACATAACAAACAATGTTGATTAAACATGCAACAAACACAAACTAGTCATATTTTTAAGTGATTTTAAAATTAATCAATTAAATTGTCATGGACCAGAATTAAAACCATTTTTAAAACATGTCTAGACCTGTTATTAATCTCTAAAAATCACTTACAAACATACCAAATATGTTTATACATTTAATTTTGAAAACTAGTTGTTAAATAAACACATATCATGCAAATTAGCACCTAGTTTAAAGATTAACATGTACAATCAGGTATGTATAATTAAAATTGACCATAAACAGCTATAAGAACATATTAGGACATTATATTAACATGTCATAATAATTATAATACCTAACTAATCATTTAAAATCGTTTTTACACTAAAACAATGCAAAAAACTCAAAACAGAAAATTTCAGCATTGTGGTTTTATGCAATAACGATTTTGAATCAATATTTAATGCATCCAAAGCACTAAAATAAACATGTTTAGGCTCTGATACCACTGAAGGGATATCACATGGCATATACATGAAGATCACACGGCGAAAAAATAAAAATTTTGATCATTCATGCCACGCAATATACGACATAAAATCGAAACATGCAATTTTAGAGTTTTAAAACTTACAAGCTTGGATGCTCTTAAAAACTTGATTTTTGCAATGGAAAATATATAAGATAGAGTTATAAACTTCAAATCTAGAACATCAATGCCAAAGGAGTAGCCTTTGCGCCACACCACTCTATGCTCACACACATACTTGCAAAGATAGCTTAAAAACAAGAGTGCTAGCTCTATGATTGTGTATTTGGCAATGGGAATGGTTTGAAGCCATAAAATATGATCTTATTCTTCCTTTAGGTTGCTATTGCTTCCCAAGAACACAATAGAAAAAAAAAGAGTTCTTTCCCCTCGAGTAATTTGACCAAGAGAGAAAAAGAGCAAAACGGCTAGACCTTTAACATGGATCAGTGCGTACCAAAGCATACCCATACTTGTCACCCTGTTATGAGCATGTTAGGTGTATGTCAAAGTACACAGTAATTCATAAAGAGTTTCATAGAGATTTTAGGTCTAAGAACTCCGATGCAAAACTTGCACATGAGAAACACTTACGACTTGTACCATGTAGTGTTCTCATGAACTGATCGAATCCAGATACCATGTTCTAAACATGTATCTATGATCTTTGATTGACACTCTTATCCTTATGATCTGTAAGACAGAACTCAAATTATTAGAGAGAGCATACTAGTCTTAATTCATTTGTTATTCCCATAACAATGACTGACTAGGGATATTTAGAATGAAGTCTCCTTTGTTTCAAGGTCTTACAACCATGTACCTCACACATGATAACTTAAACTGAAATAACATTCTTAGATAGTTCTATCAATTGATATGCATAGGAATACAATAGATAAAATAAATGCCTCATTTATTAACTTAAGTGTTTTATAACAATGCATTGGGGCTAGGGCTTACACTAACATAGATATCAATTCCATGCATGAAAATGTAATTAGATTATAAAAGAGTATCAATATATATACATAAATATGGTAGGGAAATATATAAATATGTGTTGAAATAAGAATAGGTGTGACATACATATTTGAGAAACTAGGTGTTTATAATGAATTTACTTCAAATAATAAGAATGTAAGTCTACTACATACTTGCATATACTAGAAAGTGGATTGTACCAATATAAGTGAATATAGATACGTACACTGTAGTACTGATAAAAAGCATATATTAGAAACTAACACATGGAAATTATGACATAAATAACTACATGATACATGTATATGTGTGTATGTATTTATAAAAAAGAAAGCACTACGATGGCTATAAGCAATATAGTTTACACATATGAGTAACTATATTGATTATATAATTTCATATTGAATGTGTTTGATACGTCAATTCAATTAGTTGTGTGATAATATGTTTAAATACAGGGATGCATAGGATGGTCACATAGTGAATCATATAGATATACATATACATATATTAGTTTCTATGTAATTATAATGATTATGAATATATCATATGAGTATGAAAATCAAATGTGTAAGTATAGAGATATATGCATATTTAATGTATGTTCTAATCATATTGTATGCCTTAATGAAAAGTAGGAGTGCGAGTATCCATGCACATATTATTTTAATAATGAAACAAATGGTAGAATGAAAATAAGTATCTTATTTATGTATATGTGAAGAACTCTATGCTTTTGTATTAATTAAAGTACAAAACGTGTATATATGAACATGTATATGATTTTGTGTTCATAAATGTATATATATGATGAGCTAATGATGCATAATTTTAAAAAGAGAAAAGTGATAAAAATCAAAGGAAAGGAATTACGGTTGCCTGCATTTATGTCTAGGTCATGGATAGATAGGTATGCCTATAAGGGTATATTGCAATTGCCACAGGATTGACCCCCTTTAGGTCCATAGTATTGAACCTGTTTGGGTCCTTTAACCGTCACTGGTCCACAGAATTAGTCTTATTTGTGTCCATATTTTTTATACCTTTAGGTATCTTTATTGTACCTTTGGGTACCACAATATCACCCATTATCCACATCTTTAGAGATGTAAAGGCTTACTATAAAAAAATAATTAAGACATTATGATAAGTAATATGACAAAGATGATATGATATTTCATAACTTGATCTAATTATTACTTTTATATAGAACCATGTATTGGAAATAGAAAATACAAAATTAGATGAAGTTATGTTTGGACATGTAGCTTTATAGTATCATGGTATGACATGTATGTGACTATAACTGTAATTACATGATGCTTTTTGTACTTGAAACCATGAGTTATACATGAATACATGCATCATTTGATGGTTTGACATTAATCATATTTGTAAATACGCATCCCTTGCCATTATATGTTACATATTTAATATTAGTAAATGAGATTATGACTCATGGATAACTCGAATATTGGACTACTCATTACATGTAAAGGCATTCAACATAAGAACCTGCAATCCATGTATGCAAATTCAATATAATTCATAGGTCAGATGAAAGCTATGACTTTGAAATGAAATGAGGAGATGACATAATAATGATGATAAATTGAGGCCATTAATAAGAATACATAGGATTATAAAACTGGCATTTGTATAATATGAAAGCTATTACTTTGTCTTCTATACATATAGACCCATTTAGTTAGTGTGGTCATAAGTGTGCAGTTATTGGGATTTAAACATGAATTTAATTTTGTTTATATACATAAGGCTCATGTGAATGTTTAAGATTAACTAAAAATAATAAATATAAATCAACAAAGCTAAGTCGATATAGGTATACTTAAGAATCACATGAATGTTTCAAGGTTAGTAAGGATTAAATAAGTAAATGAATTTGCAATAAGTAATGAAGTTATACTGTATAGAGTGATAATGTTAGAGAAATATGTAGATAGATACACTATATAGTCTTACATAGAGAGTGTATGTATTAATAAGTGATTTAACATAATATGTACATAATTAGCCTACAGGTTAAGGTTTATTCGATAATGTAATAAAAGAGCATAACTGAGGTAAATGGGTAGTAACATGCATGGCTATGAACACACTACTTGTTCTTGTTACTATTTCATTGTGTATTTAATTGTATAATCATATGTGTGTGTGTAATTAATGACTTCTGTAAAGGGTCATCCCTATGATTTTTTCCCCCACTAAGCTAGTAAGCTTGGCATGGATGTTTCTCCATGTAGATACCCAAGTAAAACTCTTCCATAGGGATATGATCTACAGTAGGAAGACAAAATCAATACTTAGGAAGGGTTAAAAGTATGAATCTTGTATTTTTTTCTTTTGTCTTTATATATGGCATTTTGTATTAGAAGATGATGTAATGTAATATTGGTCAAAAAAACCTAAATTTTTTAAGATATAATAGCAAATATATTGCAATTAGTTAAATATGTAAATATACATATGAAATGTTTAATCTTGATTATAAAATTTATACATGAGTTTATAATATGCAAACCGGGTATAATCCTCAATAATTGATGTAAAGGATAGGTAAACAGGTTATGGTTATCATCTATATGGTATGTACAATAATAAGATAAAGGTATTTAAGATGAGCATTACAATTTCTATCTAAAGATGCACCAAAAATTCTTCGTTTTTGTAAATATGTATGCAGGAACCAACGTTCTCACCAACATGGACATTGTAAATAAACTACCTACTTTGTGTCTATTTCATTTATTTATTTATTTATTATAATTTTACTACTTTCTATGCCATGCCTTTTTTGCTTTCAATATAACATGATTTATAGCTCTCCAATTTACTTGAGTGTGCCTTTACTTTTGTTTTAAAATAACTTGTCTGAGAAAAGAGGTAAAATAATTAATTTTAAAAACTCATTTATCTAACATTAATCAAAGTATAAATAAGAGTGAGGTCCTAGACTATCTCTGGTTTTAGCCTCATAAGGTTAAAACTCATTTTCCAATATTTTATTAGGTGGTGACTCTGTGATACCTACCTTGTGGTGCCCAACAGACACCCTCGTAGGTTGGTTATCAATAATAAATTGAGTATAAGCCCTTATCTATTACAAAGAAATCATCCTTCATAAGTTAAATAAACCTTTGTCTAATCTTGAGCCCTAAAAATGGGATTTCGATAGCAAACAAGATGGCTTTGGGGTTCAACGTGTCACAATTGCTCTTGCCAGTCTGTAAGACGTAGTTATGGCACAATATAGTTCAATCACAGGCTAGGTCTAAGCCTATAAGGCACAACCACAATGGTTTGAAGTCTCTTTAAGGAGCATTCAGAGTTGTAAGGCACACTTAAAGTCTTCTGATTAGTCTCAAAGGTTTGTTATAATTCTTATCAAATTCCTCTCAAGAGGCTAATTGAAGACTATAAGGTTTGATGACAGCCTGTAAGCCAACTTATAAATAAGATCACAGCTTCCACCACTAAGTGTCTTTAAGAAGTAAATTGAAGACCACCTTTTTAGGTAAGTGTCTTTATCATTTCTCTAAACTTTAGCTCACCTAAGCATTTAGTGCACTTGCCTCCCCCAAAGTTGGGGGTAACTGTAAACTTAAGTTCTTCGTAGACATCTTGACTCGAGGAAATCTAGATTAGGGTTACCCGATGATAAGGAACCACTCATACTTTTGATAGAAAGCATGAATCTTGAGTTTTAACCTTGATTTCCACATGTTTATAAAATATTTTTTTTTTTGGTTTTAGCATCGTTTTTCAGATTTTAAAAGATAAGCTAGAATAACCTTAAATTTTGGTATTTGCTTTGGATAAAAGGTCGTTTGTCATGGAGGGATGACTGTCTATGGCCATTTTCTTCAAGGCCATCTCCTAGCAAATGCCCTATCTAGGATTATCCATGACTCGATTATAGATAGCCGTTTTTTATTGAGTCACAGCTAAATGTCCAGTTCAGATTTAAGGGTGCTTTTTAGATTTTTAAAAATTCACGGGAGTGATGGCTGCCCAGCTGTGGCCTTTTTACTAGCTTTCCCACATTTTCCAATTTTAAAATTTTAGATAAGGATCAGATTTGATCTGGCGTAGATTTTTTAGATTCAAACTTTCAATTTTTGGAGGATAAAAGTTAGAGTTGATATCTAATTCTTCCCTAAGTATTTAAACAAAAATCTAGGGTTTTCAAAACGGATTCTCACTGCAAAAGATAGAGGCAAGTTTTTTAAGATAGAGAAAATACAATTCTCTGATTCTTAAAAATAGTATAATCTCAAATGATCTTTCATATCAAATAAACTCAATATTTTTATTAAATGTGGGAATCAAGGATTAAAGCTTGGGTCACTACTTTCCAAAGTTACAGAACAAGATTTTCTACCAGTAATATTTCGGGCTTTAGTCTCTCATTATTCCATGCCATGATCACATTATTAATTAAGTTTACTTATTGTTTCATGATCGCATGATGTTTATTTTGGGTTATTTAGTTTATTTTTCATGATTCTTATGATTTTATGTTTTGGCATAATGATTTGAATATACTTAATATGTTAGAATGGCATATTAGGATTTATTTTCTTCCATTGATGTATGATAAATATGTTAGAGAGTATGCCCTAGAGCCCATGTAATAGGGATGTATTTCATATGTATGAACTCATATTCTTAATAAAAGGCATCATTCATTTTATTAATGATATGTTTAAATACATGAGTTTGAAAATCTTAAATTAATAAATGAAGTCCTAGATATTATAAACACAGTGCAAAGGCAATCATGAAAGTGTTCATGATGTGAGATGTCTATTGCATGCAAATGTGTTAATATCTAAATATCCCTAGTCATAGAATTAACAAGCTAGGACATTGTTAAATCAAAAAGACTAGCACATGTTATGCTTTTTGAATGGTTCAAGTAGTGGTTCTCATAACTATGATTATGAAAGATAATCAAAGCTAACATGTGGATTCTTGTTAGAAGAACAAGTTCATTGGAGACTTGCAAAGAGAATCCTCACATGGATATTAAATCTATGTCAGTGAGGAATATCTTCATAGTGGTTGTACAAGTATCCTTAGACTTGAGATCACCAAGGTTATCTTAAGTAGCAAGTGGTATACTTTGACTCCATAACTGATTAATTCTAATTGGGGGTGAACATAGTTAGGAGGTTGGGTATATCACGACCTACTTGAAGATAGTTGAGTGATTGACAAAGGATTCACCATCCTAGATTTATTAAGGGAAGTTATCTGGTATGATTCTATAATTGCCTTGTTCAGAGAATCTCTGGCCAGAGTAATATGCCAAGATGGATAGGGATCCATGAAGGGCATTTTGGGAACAATGGTTAAATTAATAAAACATACATAATTATATTTATATGAGTTGACAGAAATCCATACTCAGAATCTAATTGAGATAAGAGTGGTGAAAGGAGTAATTACATGGTAACTGTTTCTATGGAAGGGTATAGTCAAACCACTTGACTTTCCTGATATTTGGGTAGTCATGATGCCTAGCTAGAGGCCAATCATGACTTATATAATAGTGTATCATAAATATCAATAGGGATTGATAAAATGATTTAAAGAAGTTTAAATCATGTGAGTTTTGAATAGAACTCACAATTACATATTATACTGCCAATATGGATAAGAACTTAATAAGTCACACACATATAGAGAAAATGATAAAATGGTAAAATGAAAAGGATAATAATATTTGATATTATTATTGGAATAGAGAAGTGAATAAGAGAATAATTAATTAAAGAGTTTAATTAATTTTGATCAAGTAAAATTATTTACAGAACTTTTTAGAAATGTTATGTAAAACGGACCTAATTGAAATATTGTATTTCATAATTAATTATTATTGGACTATAAGTGTTATAGGGCTGATATAATAATTAATAGATTCATTTGAGAAATTAAAGAGGCCCAAAGAATTAATTTTGGCGTAGAAACCCTCCAAAGGAAAGGTTTCACGCCAACTTCTGATAGAAGGCCTTAGAGGCTTAATTCTTGGACCAAAAAAATTTAAATATATTTCATAATTGTTATGGAGCCTACATATTTAATTTTGATAGATTTGGAATTCATTTGGGTGATTAAATCCAAGTGTATGTATGAATGGCCTAGTTTGTGGGTTTTGTGTATAGTCTTTTATGAAAGGATTTAAATTGAATTTAATTGAGCCCAAATAAATTATTAATAATTCAGAAGCCCATTTAATATTTCTCTAGCAATTTTAAAGAGCCCAATCCCATTATGAAGTTGGATTTATAACCTAACTATAAAAATCCAAGTAATAGGGATTTTAGGGTAAGTGACAATAAAGAGAAAAAGAAATTCTCTCTCTCAAAAACCCTAGCCACCACCTCCCTTGCAAGCATCAAGGGGATTTCGGCCAACCTTTGTATTCCTCCATTGTTGGTTCATTCAATCCTTCTCTAGTGTGGATTACTAATTGGAGGTGTTCAATTTTGGACATTGTGGTTTGCGATAACCCGGTGAGAAGGAAAATCAACCGTTTAACAAAAATCAAGGGTGATTTTTCTTATTCTCATTAATATTTATATTATAAATTCATGGCAAGATTAGATTATTGGTTAAAAATTTTAAATTTCGCTTATGTATGAGATGTATGTAACCGATAATTCCCAACAAAATACCTTAGCTCAATTATTGTATTTGCATATTTATTTAAGGTTAAAGCATGATTTAGACATATTTTTAATGTTATTTTTTAGTTTTGGCATACTCTAGGATCTTAGAAATGCATGTTTAGAGTTTAAGTGAGTTTTCTTTGTTTTTTTCTTAAAAATCTACATTTTGCCTGTAAGTTCAAGTGAAAAATGGGAAAAAAGGCCGACAAATGGCTATTGGTAAAAGCAACCAACATAACATCTTAGTACCTTCTTTCTGTCTCGTCTTTTCTTGCTTTTTTGGTTGTCTGCCCTAATTTTTTGGCCGTTTGTCCCGTTTTATGCAATATTTTGTGCAAATTTCATACAACCTTTTCCCTTATATGTTTATTTACATGTCTAGTTTTTCAAAATATTATTTTTTCTTCTATTCTACCATATTTAGCATTCTATAATCCTAATATTTATTTTGACATGCATTTTTATGTGTTTTTATTTTATTACTTGATTCACATTATGTATTATATGCTAATCATTTTACTTTCTTTGTATGTTCTTTTAGCTATTATTTTTCATGAATTTGAAGATTTCTTTTGGGAGACTAGCTTATTTTAGAGATATCTCTTGGATGGTTTTGCCCCTCTTCTCCTTTTATTTGCTCATCTTTATTGCATTTATTTTATTTTTTTTATTTTTCACCTTATTTATTGGTTTATTTCATTTAAATAGTGTACTTTATTATTAATTTTCTTTGGATGTATTTCAATTTGGGGATTGTAATAGTTATTAAAAAAGGATTTTTATCACATTAAAGAAAAAATTCACTTAAAATGTTTTGCATTTAATTAATTAGGTTTTCAAATAAATGGACCAATGTCAACTTTTATCCCAAAAACTACACTAAAAAACTTTTTTTTTTTGTAAATATGAATAAGGGAACTAATGTTCCAAATTCAATAAATTTCATGATTTATGTATGTTATTTTATTTTTTAGTTAGACAATTTGTCATTATACTAATTAAGTAGTTGATTTAATTTTTTGTTTATTCATTTATTGCTTTATTTATTACTTTTTTTAAATGACTGATATGTTTATTTAATTAAATTGTAATGCATCATGTGAGAAAAGAGGTAGTGGACTAATAATAAAAATCTAATTTATAAGAAACACCTAACTGGGGTGCAAGTAAGAGTGTGTCCCAAATACCAATCTCTATTTGGGCATCAAAGGTTGAGATTCATTTTCCAACATATTGTTGGGTGGCAACTCCATGATACCTACCTTTTAAGCACACATTAGGCACCTTTGCAGGTTTACCATCAACAATTGATTGGGCCTCAACCCATTGCTATGGTAAACTAACCATTTTGTGAGTTTTTGTGAGCATTATCCAGTCTTTGACCTTAAAAGTGGGCCTTCGAGAATTGAATCAAAATCGAGCAGGCTTTAGCATGCATCATAGTGGCAACTCCATAGGAGGCTAAAAGACTTAGCTCCTAAGGTGTCTCGATTAAGTTACTTATAATTGGGATTTTATTATTAATCCTATCTCCTTTTGACATTGCATTTTTGCATATATTTTAGAGCCTTAGAACTAAGTTAGGCATCCCTATTTAGCTCCGGTGTTATCCTGAAGCACGCCTTATATTCACTCGATGTAAGGATGTGTCAAAGAGAACCACCAACCCAAGTTTAGCACTAATTGGTATATAAAATAGTAACCATTAGTTGTTATGCTTATTATGAGCTAGAGTTATTGGTAGGGATCATGCTTTGGTGGCCCTAAAATTTTACCACTAGACTACAAGCTCTTGTAATGGCAAGAGCTATTTCCTCTAGGCTGTATAACCATAACAACTCTTTCCTGCTATTAGGCCCTACGTATTGAACAAATTTAAATAAATTAGGAGGGTGCTAATCAAAGGCTACTATACCCTAGTAGGCCCAACCTAATTCATTTGAATTGCTTAAATATATAATGGAAGAGAGGTTATGTTGCCAATTTTCTATCATGCACCATACACATCCATTAGGTTCCTTATTGACTTATGGGCCAAACCTACCTAGGAAAGAGATCGCATAACCTCCTGTGTGGGAGTGATAAGGTTGGAAAGTTTTGTCTTGCTTTTGTGTGGTTGTTATTGACACCTAGAAATATTTATGCATTCACACATCATACATATACCATATTCATACATTATCATCATGCATCATCCTTGATGTTTAAATTTTTGCAGCCATCATAGTTTCTTTTAGGTGGTCCAGAGGGTCAGATGGTTGCCTTGTCCGAAGATCCATGTTTGGGTTGCCATAATGAGAGTCTAGTTCTAAGATTGGGTTAGAATCTAGTTTGAGTGAGTTTTGTGAAAATAATAAAGAGACTACTCCATAGATTGAAATGGCTGATGATGGGAGACAACAAATAGAGATGGGGAGAAGGACATAAGATCTTAGGGGAAAGGATCTCTACTTTGAGGGATAGAATATCTTTTACTTTAGTGCCTTCAATTCTATAGGCTAAGTTAGATAGAAGGCTAGATAGGTGATTTTAGGAATTTAAAGAGAGAATGATGGAGTTACTGTTGGGTTGGAGGCTTCTTCAACACCAAATACTAGAACTCAACCTAGAGCATTTGCTCGGGGCTAGTGGAGCAAAATTTTGTTGGGGACACTTACATAACAACTGCTACAGAGCCTTAAGGCCCACCAGTGGATCAAAAGAGAGAAAGAAGGCATGACTTTTAGAATGACATTCATTGAGGAGGAAAAAGAGGAAGACCCTCCTATGGTGGTTGTGAGGAATAGGGGACTTAGTGCTAAAGATGCTGCCTTCAAAAAGATAGAGGCCATAGCCTGATTATTATCCGCTGCTCGAAGGATAACCCCAAAGATAGGGCCCTTCTACACATATCAAATAGCACGCCTTAATTATAGAGGTGACTACCTTGACTAAGAAATAAAAGGCAGTGTACTTTTACTTAAGCTTAGTGGGCCCAGTGATAGACTAGTATCATAGGTTAGATAGGTGTACCAAAGAGGATTAGGACTTACTGATGGAAGGGTTCCTAAAGTAGTATGATTGTAGCACCAAGATAGAGGTCACTTTGAAAGACCTTGAATTGTTTCAATAACCTTTCACGAGTACTTGACAAGGTGGAGGAATAAAGTTCCGTATATGAAAGGAAAACTTGATACTACTAACAAAATTAGGCTCTTTATTAGGAATGCAAGTCCCTACTTAAGGGATGGTCTGAAAATGAAGAGACTGAAGGATTGGGAGTCTCTAAAGGACATTGCCATAGAAGCTGAGGATGAGTATCTAGCCAAGAGGGTGATTAATGAGGGTGCAAGGAGGAGCTTTGGCAATAATAAAGCTGCTAGGAGTAGTATTAGAGGCAATAAGAGTGAAAAAATGAATGAAGTATCTACTACGGAGGCCAACTAGAGGTACTATTCAAATTTAAAAAAGTCATTATCCTGGGTGTTAGACCGATTGAGTAAAAAAGGAAAGCTACAGCCATTGCTAGCAAGGCCTGCTAAGAGTTAAGGGATGCCCCACCATAGAGACAATCAATACTGTGCCTACCATCAACACATGGGGCACATCATAGATTATTACCAGACCCTAATATATAAAATTCAATATAATCAATAGGAAGTAGATTTCAGATCCTTAAAAGAGAGAGAAGAAGAAAAATGAGGGTACAATGTGTACTGCCTCCTATGTTCATGCTTGGATCCAACTTGCTGGAATGGTACGTGATGAAGGACTTATTTGGGAATGAGTATGTGGCCATTACTCATTTCACCCCTTAAGTAACAAAGCCAGTTGAAGAAAATTAGCTAATTTCTTTGATTGATTTTTGGGATTCCCTCAGTGAGAGTGAGGATATGGGGACAATGGTGCCCATCGATATATGGAGTCTTGAGAGTGAGGATAAGAAGGAAAAAAAGGTAGAGAGAAAAGTAGAGGCAGTCACTCGGAATGGAAGGGTGGTGTCTGAGCTAGAGAAGTAACCAACCCCGATTGTTGTGAATGTAGAAAAGAAAGTTAAGGAGAATTAGATAATCAAGTAGTTAAAGAAGACATAAGCACATATTTCTATTTGGTATTTATGTTGGATTTTAACGGTTACATGCATCACATACATGAGCAGAATTTTAATATTTTTTAACCATTAGATATGATCTTGCCATGAATACACAATATAACTATATGAGAATAAGAAAAATCACCTTTGATTTTTGTTGAACAATTGATTTTACTTCGCATCGGGTTGTCGCAAACCACAGTGTCCAAAATCGAACACCTCCAATGAGTAATCCACACTAGAGAGGGGTAAATTGAACCAACAAATTGGTGTTTAACTAGGGCTGGCCAAAATTCCCAAGAGCTAGCTTAGGAGTTGGCGCAAAAGGGAGAGAGAGATTAAGAGAAAAGACTTTCTTTTTGTTTTAATCACTTAACCCTAATTCTCATTAGTTGGCCTTTTATAGTTAGGTTAAAATTCCAACTCCTTAACGAGATTGGGCTCTTTAAAATTGCTGGAGAATTATTAATTGGGCCTCTGGAATTAATTATAATCATTTGGGCTTAATTAAATCCAATTTAAACCTTTTCATAAAAGTCTATGCACAAAACCCACAAACTAGGCCCTTTGTGCAACTAATCGGATTTAAATATCCAAATGGATTCCAAATCCAACCAAATTAAATATGTGGGTTCTATAACACTTATGTAACATATATAAATTAATTTGGTCCATTAAATAGACCAATAAGGTCTTCTGTTTTGAGGTAGGCGTGTGGCCCTCACAAAAGGGCTTTCGCCAACTGCTCCATTCCTTTGACCCTTAATAATTGCTCCAATAGAATTATTAATTATTATACCAGTCCTATAACACTTATAGTAGTCCTAAAACACTTATAAGATAATAATAATTAATCATGAAATACATTATTTCAATTAGGTCCAATTTTGCAGAACATTTCTCAAAAGTTCTGCGGACAATTTTATTTGATCATAATTAATTAAACTATTTAATTAATTATTATCATATTCTCTTGTCTACCTTTATAATAATATCAAATATTAATATCCTTGTCATTTTACCATTTTACCCTTTTCTCTATATGTGTGTGACCTATTGGGTTCCTGTCCATGTTGGTAGTATAATAAGTAATTGTGAGTTCTATTCAAAACTCACATGATTTAAACTCCTTTAGATCATCTTATCAATCCCTATTGATACTTTTGATACATCATTATACAAGTCATGATTGGCCTCTAGCTAGGCATTATGACTACCCGAATATCAGGAAAGTCATGTGGTTTGACTGTACCCTTCCATAGAAACAGTTACCGTGCAATTACTCCTTTCACCACTCTTATCTCAATTAGATTCTAAGTATGGATTTCTGTCAAATCATATAAATCTAATTATGTATGTTATATTAATTTAACCATTGTTCATAAAATGCCCTTCATGGATCTCCATCCATCTCGGCATATTACTCTGGCCAGAGATTCTCTGAACAAGGCAATTATAGAATCATGCGAGATAACTTCCCTTGATAAATCTGGGATGGTGAATCCTTTGTCAATCACTCAACTATCTTCAAGTAGGTCATGATATACCCAATCTCCTAACTATGTTCATTCCCAGTTGGAAGTAATCAGTTGTGGAGTCAAAGTATACCACTTGCTACTTAAGATAAATTTGGTGATCTCAAGTTTAAGGATACTTGCACAACCGCTATGAAGAGATTCCTCACTGATATAGATTTAATATCCATGTGAGGATTCTGTTTGTAGGTCTCCAATGAACTTGTTCTTCTAACAAGCATCCACATGTTAGCTTTGATTATCTTCCATAATCACATTTATGAGAACCACTGCTTGAACCATTCAAGAAGCATAACATGTGTTGGTCTGTCCGAATTATCAATGTCCTATCTTGTTAATTCTATGACTAGGGATATTTAGATATTAACACATTTGCATGAAATAGACTTCTCACATCATGAACACCTTCATGATTGCCTTTGCACTGTGTTTATAATATTTAGGACTTTATTTATTAATTTAAGATTTACAAACTCATGTATTCAAACATAGCATTAATAAATGAATGATGCCTTTTATTAAGAATATAAATTTCATACATATGAAAAACATCCCTATTACATGGGCTCTAGGACATACTCTCTAATAATCTCCCACTTGCACTAGAGCCAATCACTCATATGTCTCAGACCCATGCTATTTATATGGTGATCATGCTTAATCTGGGAAAGTGCTTTAGTGAGGGGATTCGCCACATAGTCATCTGTGGGAACCCTTTCTATTTTCACATCATTTCTAGCTACTATTTCCCTTGTGAGATGGTAGCATCTGAGAACATGCTTGGATTGCTGATGAGACCGTGGTTCCTTTGCTTGCGCAATGGCTCCATTGTTGTCACAATATAAAGGAATCGAATCAACAATGCTAGGCACCAATCCTAATTCAGTTATGAACTTTTTGATCCAGATTGCTTCTTTGGCTGCTTCTGAAGTAGCAATGTACTCAGCTTTCGTCATGGAATCAGCAGCTGTTTCTTGTTTGGAACTTTTCCAACTAACTGCTCCTCCTCCCATTATGAACACATAACCAGATTGTGATTTACAATCATCTTTGTCAGATTGGAAGCTGGCATCTGTATACCCATTTACTTCCAAACTGCCCTCTCCATATACCAAGAATATATCCTTAGTCCTTCTCAAGTACTTAAGAATATTCTTGACAGCTGCCCAGTGTTCCTTTCCAAAATTGGATTGGAATCTACTTGTGACACTCAAAGAAAATGCTACATCTGGACGTGTACATAACATAGCATACATGATAGAACCAATTACAGATGCATATAGTATTCTATTCATGCTCTCTCTATCCTCTAGTGTCTGTGGACACATAGACTTAGAAAGGTGTTTCCCATGCACCATGGGTATAAACCCTTTCTTAGAGAGATCCATATTGAACCTCTTCAATACTTTATCTATATATGTACTCTGAGAAAGACCTAGCAACCTATTGGATCTATCTCTATAGATCCTTATTCCCAAAATATAGGATGCTTCTCCAAGGTCTTTCATGGAGAATTGCTTGGATAACCATATTTTAATAGATTGGAGAAGAGAAATGTCATTTCCCATGATTAATATGTCATCTACATATAGAACTAGGAAGACAATTGAACTCCCACTGACCCTTTTATACACACAAGGTTCATCTTCATTCTGTGAGAAACCAAACTCTTTGATTGTCTCATTGAATCGTATGTTCCAGCTCCTAGAGGCTTGCTTCAATCCATAAATGGATCTTTGAAGCTTGTATACCTTTTCGCCATTTCCTGATGTGAATCCTTCTGGTTGTGTCATATACACATCCTCGGTTAGATTTCCATTAAGGAAAGTTGTCTTCACATCCATTTGCCAAATCTCATAATCATAATGAGCTGCAATGGCTAAAAGTATTCTTATAGACTTAAGCATCGCTATAGGAGAAAAAGTTTCGTCATAGTCAATACCTTCTTTTTGACGATAACCTTTTGCTACTAAGCGAGCTTTATAGGTAACTATATTACCTTCCTTGTCAGTCTTCTTTTTGAAGACCCATTTGCACCCTATGGGTTTTATCCCTTCAGGTGGTTGAGTTAAATTCCATACTTTGTTCTCATACATGGAGTCCATTTCAGATTGCATAGCCTTAAGCCATAAATCACGTTCTGAATTGTTCAAAACTTCTTGATAGCTTGTAGGCTCATTGTCCTCTACTACAGTTATGCCTCTATTCGAATCAATGTGAAATCCATATCTCACAGGGATAGAATGCATCTTAGTTGATCTTCTAGGATTTTGTGTATAATCAGGTTCAACTGTAATCTCATCATTATGAAATTCAGTTTCGGGTTCAATTGGTTGATCATCTTCTATTTATGGGTCTTGAACTTTACCAAGTTCAATTTTACTCCCACTGTCCTCTCGTAGGAGAAATTCTCTTTCCAAGAAGACAACATGCCTTGAAACAAACACCTTTTGTTCTAAGGGATGATAGAAATAATATCCAAACGTTTCTTTTGGATATCCCACAAATAAACATTTGTAAGACTTAACATCCAGTTTGTCTGACATTGTCCTTTTCACATAAGCAGGACAACCCCATACATTCATATGAGAAAGCGTGGGTTTCTTGTTATTCCACATCTTATATGGAGTAACATCAACTGATTTACTAGGAACGCTGTTTAACACATAAACAGCAGTTTCTAGTGCATATCACCAAAAGGGCTTAGGCAAGTTTGCTCGGCTCATCATTGATCGAACCATATCTAATAGTGTTTGATTTCTCCTTTCAGATACACCATTGTGTTGTGGTGTATATGGAGGAGTCCATTGAGATAAAATCCCATTATCTCTAAGATAATCCTAAAACTCTTGACTTAAGTATTCTCTACCTCGATCTGATATAAGTGTTTTAATACTTTTGCCAAGTTGTTTCTCAACTTCATTTCTGAACTCTTTGAACTTTTCAAATGCTTCAGACTTATATTTCATTAGATAGATGTATCCAAACCTGGAATAATCATTAATGAAAGTAATGAAGTAAGAGTAACCTCCTCTGGCATGTGTAGTCATTGGACCACATACATCTGAATGTATTAAGTCCAAAACCATTTTAGCTCGTTCTCCTTTACCAATAAAGGGAGCTTTTGTCATTTTTCCCAATAAAAAAGATTCACATGTATCAAATGATTCATAATCAAATGATCCCAAATCACCTGACTTGTGTAATTTGGTCATGCGTTTTTCATTTATATGGCCTAAACGACAATGCCATAAGTATGAGGTATTTAGATTATCATGTTTCATTCTCTTGGTATCCACATTATGTACTTCTTTAATTAAATCAAGAACAAATATACCATTCTCAATGATAGCTTTTGCATAAAACATATTGTTCTTAAAATTGTAACAACATTTGTTCTTTAAAGAAATATCATAATCGTTCATCAAACGACTGAAAGAAATAATACTTTTGGATAAAGCTGGAACATAATAACAATTATTTAATTCCAGTACTAATCCACTAGGAAGAGGCAAATAGTAAGTCCCCACAACTGTTGTAGAGATGTTCTGTCCAGTAGCTGACTACAAACATATCTTTGCCTTTCCAACTCTTCTAAAGCTTCTAAGCCCCTGTAGATCATTTCATAAATGAGATCCACATCCAGTATCTAATACCCAAGATTGTTTTGAAGCAATAGAATAAGTATTAATTTCAATCATATGAATACCTGAAGTAGAAGCATGAGCCTGCTTCTTCTCCTTGAGAGAATCTAGATAGGCCTTGCAGTTACGCTTACAATGACCATCCTTTCCACAATGGAAGCAAGTTTCTTTGGGATTCTCTTTCTTGGAGATCCCACCATTCTTTGGCTGCACCTTGGTTATCTTCTTCTTCTTCTGCTTCTTGCCTTTATCAGAAGTGACAACCATGACACTTTTTAGATCCTTCTTAAATGATCCATTAGCTGTCTTGAGCATATTGATTAACTCAGGAAAGGATACTTGGATCTTGTTCATGTTGAAGTTAAGCACGAAAGGTGCATAACTTGGAGCCAACGAGTACAAGATTAAATCTATGTATAGATCATTATCCATAACATAGCCAAGTCAACTCAAATGCTCAATATACCCATACATCTTCAATGCATGAGTAGCAGCTGAAGTGCCTTCCACCATTTTGCAGCTAAATAGAGCTCGACCAATCTCATATTGCTCAGTTCTAGCCTGAGAAGAATAAAGCTCCTTTAGATGCAAAACGATGGTTCTAGCATCCATTATTTCATGTTGCTTCTGAAGCTCCGAGGACATAGCACCCAGCATCAGACATGCTGCTGCTTCACTATCTTCCATGTATTTTCAATAAATGCCTTTAATCACATCAATGGCATCATCTGATGGAAGTGGTGGTGGATCTTTATCCAAGACATAGAGGATATTTTCAGCTTTGAGAACAATTCTCACTTGCCTGATCCAGTCAGAATAGTTGTTGCCAACCAGCTTGTTATCCAAGATTGATCGTATATTAATGTTTGATGTGCTCATGATGATGACCTATATGTGAAAAAGAAAAGATATGAGAGTATGTTCATATATATGTATGCATTAATAAGGTATTTAATTAATCCATTTACTCCTACTATTTTATTGTGAATTAATAGCCCTCATTATATAATCTGAGAAAACCCGTTGGTTTTCTTAGTGGGCCAATATCCAATCCTTGATATGTAATTTGAACTTGATTGTGGTCAACAAGCCAAATTCCATACCCTTGAAAGGTAGGTATCTCTATACCAATTATGTCTCTACACAACTATTGGATCATTAGGTTATCAACTCTTTATGCATGCATATCATATATGCATTCCCTAATCATGCCTCTAGAACCATTAGCCTTGACTGTGGTCAACAAACTAATGGGATAGCTAAGATGACCCATTTAATTAGATTTGAACATATTCGATATAATGTGAGCTTGACTGTGGTCAACAACCCACACTATAAAGAACTCTGGTTCTCCTCAAATTAATGGAAGGCTTATATACCTTAGTATTTATTTGAGGGTTTTAGTTAATTAAGTCTCATCATACATGGTTGGCATACATTGGTATGCATCCTATATCTATCACATAAATATAAGCATACAAATATGGTATAGTTATGGACTTCACTACATTGATTTCCCCGAGCCAAGAGGGAAATCAAAAGGTCACACCTAGGTAGTATGCATGATACAAACAAGAAAATAATTACATTATCTTCAAACTTGTTGGATCTCCATCCGGCCCATCTTGCTCCTTGATATTGGTCTCCATCTCTATTTCTAATTCTAATCTAAGTAATCTAATTACATATTACAATTTGAAATGAAATACAAACCAAAAACAAGTGGCTGGGACATGAAAGTCCTCATTGGGCCAAAACATGCATTATGCTCAATCACATTGGGCTTTGTCCATAACTAACCATCATGTCAATCATACACCCTTATATGCCTCTCTAATGCATAAAGAAATGGATTACTAACTTTGTTTCAACCTTTGAAACTATATTTTGAATTATTTTAATGATGTGATCAAATTAGGAAACTTTTTCCATTTTGGAAACTTTCATTTTAGGAAACCTTTTTGCATGCATGTGTTCTTGTCTTAATAATCAATCCAATTGATTATTAATTAATTATAAATTGATTATTTAATTAATTAATCATATTAAATAATTAAAAGAATCAATTTTGGGCTTAAAACAAATGTAGGCCGAAACCCACAAAAGAAAAACCCTAACTGTGTTCACACACAAACTAATTTTGTGTCTTTTGGACCATTTGGGCCTTTTGGAATGAGCCAAGCCCACTCCAGCCCTTAAAACCCATTAATAAACTTAATTAATGTTTATAATGTTTAATTTAAATCAGCTCCTTGGGCCCACCAAATCATTCACTAATCTAAACCAAGTCCATAAACATAATTAAGTCCATTAAGTGGTTTTAATAAATTAAAATTAATCAAATTAATTTAAGGCCCATTTTAATTAATCCAATTAATTAAAAACACTTTAATATATCATATATATCAGATTTAGAAGATCAAAAGTCGTTCTAACCAAGAACACACGAAGAACACCAATTTATCGAACTTTTCGACTAAACTAGTTTTCATGCAAAACTTGTTTGATTTTAATTCCGTTTGATCTTACGGCTTAATATCACATATTAAACACATAAAATATCATATAAATGATTTTTAAATGGATCCATAAGAAATTAAATTAGAACAGCCCCTACATCACCTAGGGTTCACGCCAAACCCTAATGGGTTTCACAATCCTTCAAAAGTTTCGTTTTTGTTTCCACCAAATTTATTTGATCACACATACAACCAGAAATCAATATTTCTAATTCATGAACAATCAAATCTAATATTTTAAAGTTCATGAAATAAATAACTCAAAAAAAAAAACAAAACTTATTCCGCAGAAAAATATAGAATTGTATTTCCGTGGCTAAACCGTGGCTCTGATACCATGTAGGATTTTAACGGTTACATGCATCACATAAATGAGTGAAATTTTAATATTTTTTAACCATTAGATCTGATCTTGCCATGAATACACAATATAACTATATGAGAATAAGAAAAATCACCTTTGATTTTTGTTGAACAGTTGATTTTACTTCGCACCGGGTTGTCTCAAACCACAGTGTCCAAAATCGAACACCTCCAATGAGTAATCCACACTAGAGAGGGGTAAATTGAACCAAAAAATTGGTGCTTAACTAGGGCTGGCTGAAATTCCCAAGAGCTAGCTTAGGAGTTGGCGCAAAAGGGAGAGAGAGATTAAGAGAAAAGACTTTCTTTTTGTTTTAATCACTTAACCCTAATTCTCATTAGTTGGCCTTTTATAGTTAGGTTAAAATTTCAAATCCTTAATGATATTGGGCTCTTTAAAATTGCTTGAGAATTATTAATTGGGCCTCTGGAATTAATTATAATCATTTGGGCTTAATTAAATCTAATTTAAACCTTTCATAAAAGTCTATGCACAAAACCCACAAACTAGGCCCATTGTGCAACTAATTGGATTTAAATATCCAAATGGATTCCAAATCCAACCAAATTAAATATGTGGGTTCAATAACACTTATGTAACATATATAAATTAATTTGGTCCATTAAATAGGCCATTAAGGCCTTCTATTCTGAGGTAGGCATGTGGCCCTTACAGAAGGGCCATTAAGGGATGACCTAAGGAAGATGGGCAGATGGTTAATCCTTTTGTAAGAGTTTGACATTGAGTACATCACTATGAAAACCATTAAGGGATGACCTATTGTGGAGTTCCTAGCTGATCAACCACTAGAAGGGGATAAAGTGGTTTATGAGTTCCCTGATGAGGATATTACATCTACAACAGTGCAAATATGGGAAATGTACTTTGATGGAGCTGTGACCAATAATGCACTACAAGAAAATCTGGAAATAGCAACGGAAAAAGAGCAACGAAAATGATTTCGTTGCTAAATTAGCAACGAAAAACCATTTCCACTGCTATTTAGCAACAGAAAATAATTTTCGTTGCTAAAATTGGTTAAACTTTGTAGATTTAGCAATGGAAAAAATTTTGGTTATCTTCCGTTGCTTAAAGTGGAGGGAATTTTTGGCGCCAATATTTAGCAACAAATATTAGCAACGGAATTACTATTCCGTTGCTAATTAAGTCGCCAATAGATGGCGGAAAAAAATTGGAACAAAAAATAGCAATGGAAATGAAATTCCGTTGCTATTTTAGCAACCGAAAATAAATTCGGTTGCTATTTAGCAACGGAATTATTTTCGATTGCTATTTATTTTCGGTTGCTATTTAGCAACGAAATTATTTTTGATTGCTAAAATAGCAATCGAAATATATTTTCTTTGTTATTTAGCAACAAAAATAGAATTTCGTTGCTAAATAGCAACCTGATTTATTTTTGGTTGCTAAAATAGCAACGAAATTTCAATTCCGTTGGCAAATTAATATTATTTTTTACTTGAAATAGAAGTTGAGATGGAATTACACCAAAGTTTTCTAATTTAAGGCTTTAAAATTGACTTTTGTCCAATATAAATTCATATCAGTCCATTAATGAATTTTAAATATATAATGATTTGCATTTACACTAAAAAAATCAAGATAAGATGGATATTAATTTCTTTTTCAATAAAAATTATGCAACTAGCAGAATTAATTCTATTGTCAACAAATTAGGCACCATGACATATAAAGATCATCAAAATATATGTAACGCCCCAAGCATGACCTTAATAGAAATACCTTTAATCTGATGATGTTGCTAATTAGTTGTTAATTAATTAGCTACGTAATATTAGGGATCTAAAGGATGTAGTTGTAGAGAGATAAAATAATAAATCTTGTTAATTGATGATGTTGCATTGTCAATTATATGATAAATAGTGTAACAAATCATTCACTTTTCTTATTCTAAAAGGTATGTGCTGGCAATCTATACTACAATAACAAATTGGCTAATATTTTCATATTTGTTTATAATCGATTGCATCAAATAATAATGTTGTACTATATAATGAAATACTTATGTTCTTTTGTTTGATAATAAAAAATAAATTCAATTTCACAAACTACAACCGATATGAATGCAAATAAAATTGTGAACATAATAGGCTAATTGGCCTATGTATCACCAATATATAAAATTTTTTATTATATATATATGCACATAAAACAATGATTCGAAATATATGTGGAAAATTTTGATCCATTCATGGATTCACTCATAAAATGGCAATTCAAAATTGGCTTGATCTATTAACGGTTTAACCTATTTAATCCTTAAAGTAACTCTATTCAATTTAACAAATTTAGCAAATTATGTGAGTTTTATGTTTCTATCCATTTACATCATTCCTCAATATTCTGTTGTAAAATAATGAAATATAAGTAGAATTGATTATTCAAAAATAATAATTTAATGAATGTATTGGGTTTAAAAGGTAGAAAAATGACAATACAATAAAGAAGAGAAAAAAAAGTAAAAATCGTGATGGAGCGTCGAAAGCAGAGGGAGAGACGGTGAGAGAGAATTCAATCAACACTGCATCGTCACCGGCCTCCTCTATCGTCCGTCCCGTCGACCCAATTGTTGTTCTCCTTGCTTCCATTTCAGGTGGAAATATCTCTCTCCAATTGATAGCTCCTCCTCAAGATTTCGGCCACCTCCGGTGTCGAAGGGCAGAACGGACACCAACGAAAGACTTCTGGTGGTCCGGCGCTCCTTCCTACACTCATCGATCATCCTCAAGCACCAGCAATGAGTAGATTGGAGAGGAAGATGACGATGGGTCTTGAGGTAGATCCCGACCAAATGGAGAGGTGTTGGGGCACGTGAACACCATGAAGGGACTACTGGTGACTCCAACTACAAGCGGATAGTACTGATGCATCTCCGATGGAGCTCCGACGAAACTCCGGTGAGATTCCGGTGGGTACAAAAATAGGCATGGGAAATTATATTTAAAATCTGGATTTGCATGAATGAAATTGATACAATGATGGGATGATTGTCTATAAATCACAATAACAATGACTTGAAAGCAAAAATAACCAACTATAAATGGATTAAAACATAATGAAAATATTAGATATGGAACCCATAATATATGTACATAAATAATTGGATTTAAAACATAGAAATGGACATACACTGAGACTATTGCTTTTAATGCTACTCAGGTTGCTACTCATAGCTTTTCTTTTAATTTTCATATCAATAGCAGTCAATATGTCTAAATTTGTGATTGTAGATTTTGGAGTTTGTCCATGATGGTGATAAAATAGTAGTACAATTAATGGATATTGGACGACAATTGTTGGGAAGGGCATAGTTTCAATTATATATATATATATATATGACCTTGAAAAAAATGTTATAATTTGTTTTTTATAATATTAGATCATTCTGAATTCAATTCTGATGTTTACATGACTATTTTCATAAAAGAAAATGATAGCTTCTGTGTTTGGTGACTGGTGACATGTTTTTTCCAGCTGTTTCACATCTTGTGGAGTCTGTGCAAGTGTTCCATTTCATATTTAATATGAATATAAGGCATTGCAAAGAAAGTTAGAAGCACTACAAAATGTAAGTATTATTAGTGCTTTCAACATTTTATTAAACAACTAAATAAAAAATATAGTAAGGAAAGGATTAATTTTTGGCAATAAATAAGTTATTCATTAAAGAGAGGCTCATATTACATAAGCAAAGTTAAATTATATTGTAGTTCGTATTTGACTAGGATTGGCTCTTTCAATGATTAAAATTGCATGAATAACTAAATATTTATTATTGTGGTTAGATCACTATTGACTTGGAAAAGCTGCTTCTACCTTTACACTAATGACCTGAATATGAAATTAATCAACTTCAATTCCTTAATTTTGTAATGTTATAATAAGTTCAATAAGATAGTTGTAAATTTCCATACTAATGCTTAGTTAACTATAAAGTTCATCACATTTAAAATGGAGTTTGTCCATTACGTGGTAATTGATTGTGGATAAAGAGAGAATATGGTCAAGACTAACAACATCTGAAAGCATTGAGGTGAGTGCTGATGGCAATTACCTGAATATAATTCCACTAGGATGAGTTTCTAGGATCGAGAATTCTGAACATTTTTTTCTTTGGTCTTGTGGCTGCTCTTGTTGGCTAAGCCAGCATCCTTATGATTGCATTTTATTTCCACATCATCAAGTAATGGCCCTCTCAATCTAACTAATCCTGGGTGCATAGAGATATCAATTAAAAGTACATACAATTGGGATAAATTAGAAATCATGTTGTATAGGCAAAATGTATCACATTACAATTAATAGGAACCACTGACTGCAAATAGTCGATTGTTATTGCTTGCCCTTGAACAGTGATTGCTGAAGCTAGTTGTAATCTTTGGACTAAATAAGCTCAAAGGATTGCATAAAAACATATAAATTAGCTTCAATGATAAATTACATTGGTTTAGGAAGAATATGATAAGGAGGAAGTATGAAATTGAAATGAAGTGGAGTTTAACAGTCTCCTAAATTACGTATAAAAGACATAAGCAACATATTAGATGTTTGCTCATATTGGATGCAGAGCTTTATTAAATATAGTAAATGGCTGGAGAATCCTTCTATTGTCAAGGCTGCAAGGTTCCTGTCCAGGGGGTAAGTGAATTTGCATTACATTAATTTTTGAACTGAAGTAAGGTGATATAAATTTAAATTAGTGTTTCAATCTTTTTCATTATGCACAATAAATTAGTTGAGTGCATGGAAGAACTTGGAGTTTCACGGTAAGTTGTTGGATGGAATATATCAACTCTTTCTTCTTTACACACACATAACACATATAAGAAGATTAACCTTGGTCTTGAAATTATTGTGTGCTCCCTTTGGTGGCACAGAGTTTGAATGGGCATTAATATGAATTAGAATCTTTTTGAAATGGGTGTTGTATTCAACTTCATGGTATTGGATTAAGCCTTGATATGATCAAATTTTAGTTTAAACTAGATTCATGCCGTAATTCACTAGTAGGTTGTCCTTTCTTGTATATCAGCCATGTGTTTTTCTCATACATTTGTTCCATCTGGTTTAATGGTTTGGCTTAGGGAGTTAGGCTGATTTCTATTAGACTTATGAAATAATGTTTGCATTTCACTAAGGTTTGGGTAAGGTGTATTCATTTATTGTTTATAGCACTTTGTTTGAAATTGTTATTTAGCTGATTACATTTTAAGAAAGTATGGTGCAGGAATATGATTGAATGCAATAACAAGAGTTCTACATAGAGAACTGGACTTGAACTCTATTAACCTATAGACAAAGAGATGGATTCTTTTGACAAGGTTTGCTCTTCTTCTGTAACTAAAGTATGTTCTAGTACATACATTTTTTGCAGTTCCATTTTAAATTTGGTGGGTGTGGCTTCACCTCCTGACTTCTCGGGTAAATTGTGATCAGTGAAATAGGATGGCCAATAGGTTGATGACCTTATTTACTGAATGGGATTCTGATTTTTTGTAGGTCAAATCCTAAGGACTAAATAGATTTTTTAACTTGATAGAAGAAAATCTAGGTCTTGTAAGTACTGAATTTTGATAAAACATATATATTTATTTTTTGGAGGACTCAAAATAGTAGGGGGAGAGAGAGAGAAGAAGACAATTAAGGTGGAGGAAAGGAGGCTGTGTACTGTTTTCAAGATGTAGAAATTCCTTTGTGAAATGCTTACAGCCATGGTGTTCAGAATCATACCAAACAAAGAACCAATAAAGCTAGAGGTTTATGGTCTAGAGGTTTAACTATGGTACTGCCGAGGTTGAACCGTTAAAAAATATCACCAAAAATATAAATTTTAACATATTTCATATTACGACTTTATAATAAAATTTTCAAGTAACTAATAGCTATAAAAATGTTTATATTGACTTAATAATCATGTTTAAAAAAATAATTCCAATATAATAAGTTATAAATTATAATTCAATGATGATAAAAATGATACGTTCTCTTTAATAATTTATTTTTGCCATTTTTATCATATTTATTTTTCAAAGTCAACTGAATATTTATATAAAAAATATTTTGTATTGGCAATAATAAGGAAAATGAAAAAGAAGAAATCAATTTTAAAAGATACAAAATTATACTTAAAATGAAATGAAAGTTGTTCTCATTTTTTAAAGTTGTAAGTGTTAAAATAAATAAAACTAGAAAACTGCATTATACTTTTAAACTGTAAACTGCTTCTTTGTCAGCAGTATGAATGGTTTTTTTATGTTATTAAAGAAAAAAATGTTTTTTTCAATCATTGTAATAGAATAGTGAATTATTCATGGTATTTCAATTTCAGCCAATTGGTATGTACTAGTTTTGATAACCATGCTTATAGGCCTCACTGGTGGCCCATTTTTATTTTATTTCCTGCAGTTTTCTATTCTTGATATTTAACCTTAATCTTTCAATACCTGAGGATTTGAATTGAGTGGTTGGCTGACTAGTGTGCTAGGTATTGCATTTCAAAATTTGTTGAATGCTACAATTCTGCCATGCATTTGTGTTAGGCATTGGAGAGTGTTGAGGAAGCCTTGATAAGACTGGAAAATTTGCTCCAGGAGTTGTATGTATCAAGCTCTAATTCTGGAAAGGAGCAACTAAAAGCTGTTTGTTCTGATCTTGAAAAAATCAGGAAACTTAAAAAAGAGGCTGAGTTTCTTAAGGAATCTTCTAGGGCAAAAGCAGATTCCCTTAAGCAGGTATTTGTTTTGTTTTATTACTTAATTCAGTTGAACATGCACCCTAGAGCATAATCTTATAGATGCGGTCTTTCATGTATTTGTATAAATGCTTGTGTATTCATGTCGGTAAAAAATCTATAATTGGTCTTATTTTAGGATTTTAATGTAATGATAACAATGAATACACAAAATCCGTACAGATTATTTGATGTAAGATTGTTTATAGAAAATCAATGCTGCAAATAAACCCATATTCTGTACATGTTATCTTCCAGGTTGTTTAGCATGATACTGGTGTTTCGTTAGAAAGCCAAAATATAGTCTTTTTTGGTTTCTTTTAACTTGAAAAAACTGTATTTACTTTTTCTTTCAGTATCCTCTTGGCATTTGGGTTATTATCATACAATCATTTTCATTTTTGTTGACATTTGTATACATTCTCATTATCATACTGATACTAAAGCACTAATATTCCAGGGAGAGGATGAAAGTAATTCAACTTCATCTGTTAGTGAGCAGCAAATGTACTTTAAAGGAAAAAGAAGGAAGAGTGCCGGTATGGGAATTGATTGGAGTAACAGGTAAGAAACTTCTGCAATAGGTCTATGCCAGTAGTTTGATTTATTCAAACCCAATAATTTTCTATTTATGATGCTCTTTAGTCTATTTTCTGGCTGGGATACTATTGCATTTCTGTCTAAATTTGGCAAACTATCATGACATGTCTCTACATACTTATAATAATAATCCAAAGCTTGTTTGTAAATTTAAGAATCATTTACTATGGTTTTCACTTATATTAGGCCTCAAGAGTATTGAAGATGCATAGAAATATATGCTTACACACACACACTTAATTGAGGTTTTTTTTTAGATTAAGACCAAGATAAATAAAATTACTTAATGCCTTAGATTATTTAAGTTTCAATATTTTATGTATTTTGTGAGATTAATTATTAGTAATCATAGTAGTGATGGAATACCGACGAAACAACTGTCACAAATTTTTTTATACTAGTTGCTGAATTTAGCAACGAAATTCAACTTCAGTTGCTAATTTAGCAACATAAATTGTTTTTCCGTTGTTAAAATTAGCAACAAAATTTGAATTCGGTTGCTAAATTTAGCAATGAAAATTGAATTCGGTTGCTAATTTTGATCAATTCACCAAATGTTAGTGGTTATATTTTGCAACGGAATTAAATTTCCATTGCTAAAATTAGCAACGAAATCTAATTTCTGTTGCTAAATTTAGCAACAGAATAAACTTTCCGTTGCTAAAATACCAACTGCCAAATTAGCAATCAAAACTTCCGTTGCTAATTTTCGTTGCTATTTTTTATTAGCAATGAAAATTTGACATTTTTCGTTGTTAATTTCCGTTGCTAAATTGTTATTTTCTTGTAGTTATGGTGCTAGGGTAGGAGGGATTCTAGTAACCCTAAAAGGTGAAAAGTTTCCCTTGGATAAGAAATTAAGGCACAAAGTCATAAACAATAAAGTAAAATACGAAGCTTGTATTTTTGGATTAGAAGCCTTACTAGTTGTTTGAGAAAAATCTATAGAAGTATTTAGAGACTCATCTTTAGTAGTTTATCAAGTGTGGGGTGAATGGTTAGTGAAAGAAGAGTGACTATTACCTTACATCAAATCTTTGAAAGCTTTGAGTAATCAATTTGAGGTATGCACATGCCTAGGGATAAGAATTAGTTAGCCGATGCCTTTGCTAGTTTGGTGTCAATATGTGACAACTCAAAGGGTGTGGGCATGAAGCCTATGTTGATTTCCAATTCTAATAGATCGTGTTTTGAAATTGAGCAAGTAATGGATATTAAGGCGAGTGATGGGAAGCCTTGGTACTTTGATATTCAAATCTACATAGAGAAGTCTGTGTTTCTAGAAGAAGCCACTTAAAAGGACCAGAGAATGATCCATAAACTATCTACCCAATTCATTAGTATAGGTGGATTGCTTTATAAGAGATAGCCTAACGGTATATAGTTGAGGTGTTTGAATGAAAAAAAAGCTTAAAAGGTTATGGAGGAAGTACATATGGGCATGTGTGGTTCTCACATGAATGGTTTAGCTTTAACAAAGAAGATTATGTGCTAGAGGTTCTTTTGGCTTACAATAGACATTAACTATTCTAAATATGTGAAAGAATGTCAATTGTGCCAATAGTATGCAAATTTAAGGCATTTTCCAGTTTTGAAATTGTGTAATCTCACATCACCTTGGCCATTTGCTGCATAGGATAGAGACATCATGGGAATGATCTATCAGGTAGCATCAAATGGATATAGGTCATCGTGGTTGCCATTAACTACTTCTCGAAGTGGGTAAAGGCAAAATCCTTCAAGAACTTGGGTGCTAGGGAAATGGCAAAGTTCAATGAGAAGAATCTAATATGTATGTATAGGCTTCCACATCACACAGAGTTGGATAATGGGTCACACTTTCATACTGAAACAAAGCAGATGCTCAAAAAGTATGGGATTCAGCATCACAAGTCCTTTCCATACCAACCTCAGGCAAATGGGGCAGTCGAAGCAGCTAAAAAGAATATCAAAAGGATTTTAGCTAAGATGGTTTGGACTTATAAGGACTGGGCTAAGAAGTTACCTTTTTCATTATAGGGTTATAGGACTATAGCTAGAACTTCGACAGGAGCTATTCCATTCTTTTTAGTTTATGAGATAGAATTTACATTGCCGGTAGAGATCAAACATCAGTCTTTGAGGGTAGTTTTGAAGGTTGAGTTACCTTAAATGAAATGGGTACAACAAAGGCTACTATTACTTAACCTGCTAGATAGGGATAGAATGTGAGCTTATTATCATAATCAAATCTATCAGAAGAGGTTAGCTCATTTATTTAGGAAGAAAGTTAGGAAACATCCTTTGAAAAAAGTTGATTTGGTGTTCAAATAAATGAGACCAAGAATTCCTAACATTCAGGGCAAGTTTAGACCCACGTAGGAAGGACCTTTTGTGCTCAATAAGTTGTTGTCTAAAGGGGTAGCTATCTTGACTAATAATGATGGCAATGAGTTTAAAGACCTAATTGACATCGATAGACTGAAAAGGTTCCATGTCTAGACATAAAGAGAAAAAGAAGAGAATAAAAGCCCTACTAGTAAAAAAAAACGGTGGGCTTGCTAAAATTAGGTGCTTGTCATAGTGAAACCGAGAAAAAAAAGGGCATCATGAGCAAAAATTATAGGTTAAGAGACAATAATCAATCAAGAAGACCCCGAGAGGGATGATTGATGATAAAAGTTTTAACGTTTCTAAGATTTTAGATTGAGATTAGATAACTTGTATTTTTGAGTTTAATGTTAAATATTGATAATGTGTAATGAAATCAGACAAAAATATCATATTTGTATTCAAATGGTTATTAGTATATTCAAAGTTGTTCTTTTGCATTGTTAAGTTTCAAATTTCTAATAAAAGCAAACACACAATCTCTATTGCATCTAATTTATTGTCTTTTCTCAACTACTCTCACCCTCTAGAAGTCAAAGCTGATATGTCTTATTATCAATCATTGGACTAATGACCCACTTTTTTTACTCAACTGCAGTGGTGAAATCAGAAGTATTGACCTCTGGTATGATAGTCTTTATAGCAAATCGAGCACAAAGATGGTGATAACCCCATATGAAGCTAATTGATAGAATGCCACCTCATAAAGCTAGAGCACATTTCATAAATTCTTGACAATACCCAAATTGGAGAGCACAATGGCCAGTAATACAGAAGGTGGCTTAATATAACCCACACAAACGAATGCATTCTGAGGGTCCATCTCTAGTCACTGAATGAATAGGTAACCATAGGCACTAGAAACTGATGTCACTATCCGCCACAGTAGCCATCCAGATAACTCCCTCATAAAGAGAGTAGAAATCATATGTTCTCTATTTGGGCACATGATGTCTTAGTGAGTAAGTGCCAATCACCCTGAGAAGAGGCTTTGTTTGCAATCTCAGCTTCTCCTCCAGCAACATCTAAAAAAAAAGTTGCAGGAGTGAGTTGGATTCATCTCAAGCAAATATAAGGCAAGAAATATTTGAAAACAAAAAAAGACACATTTTCCAACAAGAAAAGCTAGTGTGAAAACCCATAAAAGGCATACTACCTTTAAAATAATGATGGACCTAGAGCAACAAGGGGCTACTAGTGAGTTAAGCAGTGGGATTAACACAAATAACATCTAAGCAAATAATCATCTCTGCCAGGATCAGTGGAAATGGAGTTAGCCCATTACGGATGCCCTTTACTATATTAAACAAACCATAATCTCTAGTTGAGTAGTCTAAAGTCATGGTCAGGTATCGAACGAAGTTGCATAATAGAATGACACCCATTTGATATGCTAAAATGTAAAAAAAAAAAATCATCTAGAGCTCCGATCATGACATTTAATGAAAAAGGGCTTTTCTCGCCACACCAGCTCAATGATGGTAGAGGGAAGAATGCCAAAGCCTGTGGTAACTCCCTCAAATAATTGAGTATGCCATAAGGCATGTAAGGGAGACTGCCACAAGAGAAGCTTGAGCTAAGGACACTAGCAAAGTCCTCGACCAAGGGCATATTTCTTGGGGCATAAATTGGAAAACATGGAACCTTGGATCCTAATGGTAGGCCGCATATAGAATGAGCATGGTGTCCAGTCTCACTTGCCTAAAAAATCTTAAGTGAGCATATAGGGATAAGATAAGGTTTTCCCAAATTCTGGGGTCATCTAGTAATTGGTGCAATTTTTGCATAATAGAATTTGGCATAGTGGAAGTATCTAGGCTATCTATGTGTAGAAAATAGAAATAATAAAATAAAATGGCTACAAATAAGCTGGAAAAAAAAAAGAAAAGAGAGAAAGGAGAAAGGGAAATACTTGGAAAGGAGTCTCACTAGGAAGGTGGAGAGTCAAGGCATAAAACTAAAACAATAAATCAAGTTATTTATTGAATTGCCTTAATCAACTCACGGCCTGGCTGTCTATCACCCCTAGATCACTTAAATGGGTCTTTTCGCATTCTGTATGGTTCATACATTGCATACGTACATTTATTGCATCCATTCTATGTATACTTTTACATGTATTGTAAAATATGTTGTTATTGCTAAAATTCCCCAAGGTCTCCAATATTTAGAGAATATTTGACACATAAAAAAGAGAAAAAAATTAATAAAATAATAATAATAATAACAATATTAATAATTAATGGAAATTAATAGGTTATAATTTATTTTGTTTTCCCTCTAGGTCTTAGAAATTTTAGGTCACACAAAGTAAAATAATAAGGTAGAAAGATAAAGAGAGAAAAAAGAAAGAAAGAAAGAAAAAGATTAAAAAATAAATTCAAAATTCAAAAAAGAGCGATAGATGGAACATAAGTGGCACCTATCACTCACTATGATAGATGACCAGCCCATCTGTCATGTTAAAATTCAAAAAAGTTGCATTTTCTTCTTCCTCTCCTTCAACCACCATTATTGCAATTTATAAGCTTTTCTCTTTGGTTTTTTTCTCTTTTCTCCTCCATTTCTGCCCCTTTTCGTGAGCTATTTATGCTGAAATTCCCCCAGGGCCAGCGTGCACGTCAAGGTGTTTTTCATTTTGTTTTTCATCGAGTTTTTTAGATTGCCTATTTCATCATTCCAAGTTGGTGTTTACTATTTCTCTCTTCATTTTTTTAATTGTTTGCTTTATTTACCTTATTTTGTTTAAATAAATGCCTATAGAATTATTAGGGATACTATTTTTGTGGGTGATGATTAATCGATTTTTTTAGTTTTTTTTTGTGTGGCCTGTTATTTATGCAATATATTGGTTTTTTAAATGCATTAGGGAGAGTTAAAATAAAAGACCTAATCCCTGAATCACACTTGTTGTAAAAGTAGTAAAAAAGAGAGAGTGTTACGACCTCAGCAAGTGTATTGAATCGACAAGTAATACAGTGGAGTATATTTCAGACCCTAAAGAATATCGAACCCAAGGGAAATGGCCTCATGCAAAGTTATTTGATTAATTGAAATTATGTGTTAAAGAATGTCCCAAGTGTATGTTGGTGTGAACTATGTCTACTAATTTTTAAACAATTAAAGATGAAACAAGTTAGCATTATATTTAATGCAAACAAGTGTTGTAAAAACAAAGTATAAACAACTTGAGATTAACAATAACTAAAAGCATTGCTTGGAAATCAAATCCTCCCTATACCCATAGTAAGATTAATTTTTACATAAAATTATATATTTCAGATGTGGACAACCCATCTAAACCCATATTTTCCCATTCTAGAGCTAATTACTCTATCTGATTTCCCATTTTGGAGCCAACTAAGTAGCTAGCATAAGCGCAGGTCCCAAGACCTAGATACGAATAAGTTTCCCATTCTAGAGCCAACCAATCCAATACCCATTCATTTTCCTCTCTATTTTCAAATCTACAAAATATAAAACCTAGATCTAATGGCCCATATTCCAGAATCACCATAAAAACTACAGAACATGTGTGTGAAAATAGAACATATATGATATATCTTATAAACAAGCATAAGTCCATCAACTTGAATAAGATTAACATTACAAATACTTGAATAACATCCATATCAAGATAACCATAAGGGAAAAGAAACATCTATAAATATATTTAAGCAGATGAGTTCAGTCTTACAAGGGTATGGGGATTCATAGATCCCCAAACAACAAAGAGACTACTCACTATACACAATGTAAAAAATAAAGGAAAAGAAAGATGAAACTCTTAAAACCATTTTGAAGAGTAGATCTGAAGTTAAAGATGCTTTTCTTCTTCTTCTCCAAGCTAAACTTGATTGAAAACTATAACTTTACTATGTAAACTAAGCTAAATCTATGCATTTTTGCATTTTAAGTATGAACTATAGTAAAAATGTAATTTTTACAAGTAAAACTAAGTATGCTAAGTATAAAACCCTTGAAATCTGTAACTACAATGAAAAACTAGGAACTAGAACTACAGAGAAAACTTAAAAACTTAAAAACCTAAAAAACACTCCTTTAAAACCAAACAAATTATAGCTTTTATACTTGTCTGCAAAGGGACACGACAGAAATAATTGGTTTCAACCATGTCCAATCAGTTAAAAAAAGTATAGTAGCATCAACACATAGCTGAGACACTTTAGTCTCAGACGTGCACACCTTTATGAACTAAACACCTTCAATTCTACATCTAACATGATGGAGACAATTGGTCTCAGTCGTGCCCTTTAGTGAAATGGTGCATTTTGTATTTCTGCAAGGCATATAGCTAAGACAAATGGTCTCTACCGTGTGTAAGTTAATTTTCTACACGAAAGTCAAAATTACACCATTGAACACACCAAAACTTCACAAACTTCATATAATCCTATTTGGCATAAAAAGAGAAATTTAACACTTAAACATGAAAAATACACAAAATGAGACATAAAAACAGATAAAAATACACTACAATTAAACACTAAATCGAAGTTACCATATACCCCACACTTAGCTTTTGCTCGCCCTCAAGCAATTGAACAAACCACATTCCCACATACCAAAACTTAAAGAAAGAAATTACAAATTAAAAAAAAAAAGCTAAATAACACAATAGAAAAAGTCGGTAATCAACATCCTATACCAAAAAAATTTAGATTAAAACATACTAGCTAGTCTCCTTATATGTGTGTGCTAGGCCTAAATGAGTTACAACACCTTTTTAGATCTCAAAACTCCAGTGCAATCAAACAACAAAGAAAAGAATTTGTATGCAAAATTTTTACATACGCCATTTCATGCTCAAGACTCAAGAGACACCATAGGCTTTTCCTTTAGCACCAGAACTCAAGGGTCATCTCTGCAAATAACTCTAAACAAAGCAAGATTGCTGGGTCTTAGATGGGTTATAACATGGTTAGGGTATGGATAACAAAGGAAATCAAAGGATGCATAAATTAGAATAGCCATTCACTAATTATACTCGCCACCAATCACAGTCTAAAATTCTGAACTACTCTCTACCCTTACTTGATTCAACAATATTAACAAATGCTAGACTATTCAGAATGTATAACATTATTGACCAAAATGAGTTTTCTAAGAGAAGGAAATCACCAAAAATTTTCATTGAAAGTACATTAGCCCAACTAAGGTTCAAGGGCTAAAATTCCATCTCTAATAACCACCAGGGTACCCCACACTTACATTGAACCATAGCTCAGAAACTTATTTCATTATACTTTATTATTTTCTTCTTCATCTTCCTTTTCTCCTTTTTTTTCTTCTTCTTTTTCTTCTTTTCTTTTTTTTATGTGCAGACCTACTAAAATTCTCCTAACATCAAATGACATTTTGAAAATTTATCTAGACATTTACAAAGTATCCCATTTCTAACCTCTGCTCAAAATACAACCTTTTTTCTCTTTATTAATCCTCAAAAAATTTACTTACTCACTTTTAGAATGGCTAATTCTATAAGGGTAAGATAAAAAAACTTTTAGGTTAGGGAGGATCAAATGAGTGTAAACAAAAATTACAAAATTAATATGTATTTGGCATGCTTCAATAAGCTCAAAGGGCTTCACAAGGGATATAACATTAATAAAGGGTAGGTCAAAAGTCCTTTTTAGGAATAAAATTCTGCCCAAGTCATTTTTAACCTTGTATTGGAATTGTTTTGAATGATTTGAAGGGTGATGAGGCAGGTTCTAGTGCTCTAGAATTCCTACTCGATATCCTTCATGTTCTAGTTTTTCTTCATTTTCTAAAAATAGGCCTAAAGTGCTCATTGTATTAGGAGACCTACTGGTATAAACCTAATTAAACCTAAACAAAAAGACAAACAATTAACAATGAACTAATCTCTAGTCATTCAACTATCTTAAAATAAGCCTTTCTAATTTCAAGTTCCAATTATTCACAACGGGAACAAAACTAAGGGCAAACAAAGCTACCAATGTTTAAGTATTTAATAACAACCAAAGATAACAATAGTAAAAATAAAGACAATAATAAAAAAACCAAAAGTTGTAAAATGAATAAAAGTTGTTAAATAAACTAAAACTAAACAAAACCTATAAAATAAATAAAGAAACATAAACTAAAGAAAACATAGCTAAAACTCTAAAAAAGAAACAAATAAACACAACTATAAAACACAATATATCATAACTAAAAATTAAAGAAGTTGAAACACACTAAATTAACTAATAATCGTAAAATAATATAAAGGTTAAAACCACTGTGGTGAATAAAGTAAGCAAGTAAAACATCCAAAAACTTTCATCAAAAGTTCATCAATTTAAATCTCTAAAATACCCTCACTCCACACTTAAAATTTTGTTGCCCTCAGAAAAAACAAGCATATCATTAACAAAAATAAGGTTGAGAAAATTCCTGAATAATTCACTCCTGTGAAGGTGGAGGAGGAGGGAAGTTATGGTTGAAGTGGGATTGTATCATAGCAAAAGTAGCAACAATGTCATCCATCCACTCTGTTATGGTGTCTAATTGGCTTGTGATAGCAATGTCTTGCTCAGATGATAGGGTAACAGCTATTGTCTCTGCCCACTAGAGCTTCGTTGCTTGCTTGTTCATGTGCTTCCTATAAGACTCACTATCAAACACCACGGTATAGCCTTGCTTGGGGAACCTCGGGTCATCTATCAGCACAAACATCTTCTTTAGCATTTTCTTGTCAATAACCATTGGATTGCCAACTGCTTTTCCCAGTTTGGTATAGTTGACTGCCTTAGCCATTGTGGTGACAATACCTCTAAAAGCAATCTTTGTTGCCCGCTTACGATAAGTCCTTAGTTTATATATCTTGGCAGCAATAAAGATAGCTTTATTTAGTCAGATTCCATTTTCCATTGCATATAGGATGAAAGCTTTATTTGCATTTGCATTTCTACGGCCCCTTAGGTGGCTAAACAGTGCTAAGGCTAGGTTCCTATGCATGATTCTCAGCATATGGTTTCTCAAGTTGTGAGCCTTAGTGTTGCTAGCATCAAAGATAGTCGGCTCAATCTCATCACATATTCCATTCCAAATCTCTTGCTTGTTCATCTTGTTAATCCACCTTACAGTATAGGGGTCAAATCCTAAATATATGGAGAATTTGTTGAAGCTCATCTGGTGTGAAGTTCCATTTAGCCAAAAGCTAACATGCCCCTCATTGGTGTGACTGTTCATCCCAATTTAGATTTTCACCATGGTCAGGAAATCCCTTGTTAAGGTGAGGATGAACACTCTCCCATCAGCCTATAAACTCCGCCTACCCAATAATGGTGATTAAACGCTCCAATTCATTTTTCATATTGATTTGCTCCATCAAATCCATGTTAATATATGGGGTGCCTAAGTACTCTACCTATGCAAATGTTGGCTAATCTTATTTGAATTCAAAAGAGACCCAGGCTGGGACTTTAGATTTCTTCAATTTTTATGGAGCTGAGGATGAAGATCCTGCCTTTATTCTAGATCTCTTAGATTTCACTACAAAAACAACCAAAATCATTAGGCTTAACTATTAGAGAGTATTCCCTAGAGCCCATGTAAAAAGGATGTATTTCATATGTATGAATTCATATTCTTAATGAAAGGCAACATTCATTTTTTAATGCTATGTTTAAATACATGAGTTTGTAAATCTTAAATTAATAAACGAAGTCCTAGATATTATAAACACAGTGCAAAGGCAATCATGAAAGTGTTCAAGATATAAGATGTCTATTGCATGCAAATGTATTAACATCTAAATATCCCTAGTAATAAAATTAACAAGATAGGACATTGTTAATTCGGACAGACTAGCACATGTTAGGCTTCTTGAATGGTTCAAGCAGTGGTTCTCATAACTGTGATTATGAAAGATAATCAAAGCTAACATTTGGATGCTTGTTAGAAAAACAAGTTCATTAGAGACCTGCAAAGAGAATCCTTACATGGATATTAAATCTATGTCAGTGAGGAATATCTTCATAGCGGTTGTGCAAGTATCCTTAGACTTTAGATCACCAAAGTTATCTTAAGTAGCAAGTGGTATACTTTGACTACATAACTGATTGCTTCCAACTGGAGGTGAACATAGTAAGGAGGTTGGGTATATCATGACCTACTTGAAGTTATTTGAGTGATCGATAAAGGATTCACCATCCCAGATATATTAAGGGAAGTTATCTCACATGATTCAATAATTGCCTTGTTCAAAGAATCTCTGGCCAGAGTAATATGACAAGATGGATAGGGATCCATGAAGGACATTTTGGGAAAAATGGTTAAATTAATAGAACATACATAATTAGATTTAAATGAGTTGACAGAAATCCATACTCATAATCTAATTGAGATAAGAGTGGTGAAAGGAGTAATTGCACGGTAATTGTTTCTATGGAAGTGTATAGTCAAATCACTTGACTTTCCTGACATTTAGGTAGTCATGATGCCTAGCTAGAGGCCTCTCATGATTTGTATAATAATGTATCATAAATATCAATAGGGATTGATAAAATGATTTAAAGAAGTTTAAATCATGTGAGTTTTGAATAGAACTCATAATTACATATTATACTGTCAATATGGATAGGAACCCAATAGGTCACACACATATAGAGTAAAGGATAAAATGGTAAAATGACAATGATAATAATATTTGATATTATTATGGGGAAGAGAAATAAACAAGAGAATAATTAATTAAATAGTTTAATTAATTATGATCAAGTGGATTGTTCACATAATTTTTTAGAAATAATTTGTATAATGGACTTAATTGAAATATTGTATTTCATAATTAATTATTATTAGACTATAAGTGTTATAGGGCTGATATAATAATTAATTGATGCATTGGAGAAATTAAAGAGGCCCAAAGAATTGATTTTGGCGCAGAAACCCTCAAGAGGAAGGGTTTCACGCCAACTTCAGATAGAAGGCCTTAGAGGCCTAATTCTTGGACAAAAATAAATTAAATATATTTCATAAGTATTATGAAGCCTACATATTTAATGTAGATGGATTTGAAATTAATTTGGGTGATTAAATCCAAGTATATGCACAAAGGGCCTAGTTTATAGGTTTTGTGCATAGTCCTTTGTGAATGGACTTAAATTGGATTTAATTGAGCCCAAATAAATTATTAATAATTTTAGAAGCCCATTTAATATCTCTCCAGAAATTTTAATGAGCCCAATCCTATTATGAAGTTGGATTTTTATTATGAAGTTGGATTTTTAACCTAACTATAAAAATATAAGTGATAGGAATTTTAGGTTGGAGTGAACAATTAAGAGAAAAAGAAATTCTCCCTCTCAAAAACCCTAGCTGCCACCCCTTTGCTAGCATCAAGGGGAATTCGGCAAGCTGTATGGTTCCTCCATTCTTGGTTCATTTATTCCTTATCTAGTGTGGATTACTAATTGGAGGTGTTTAATTTTGGACAATGTGGTTTTCAACAAAGACTAAATGATCACAGCAGAGTCATATATAAACCCCAAAATGCACAACATCATTGACCGATGTTGAGCAAGTGTATTGGATCAGCTAGTAATGTAAGAAAATAATATTAAAACCCTAAATATTGTATCCAAGGTAACATGGATTGTTAAGTAAAATGTCTATTATTGAGTTAAATTTATTGGAGATTATTTCCCAAGTTTTGAATTGAAGGCAATAAATAAACTAAATGGACAATAATGCAAAACAAAAACAAAAACTAAACTAACATAAATTAAACACATAACAATAACTAAAACACTTCTGCTAAAGACACTACCTACCTCAACTTCCATTGCAATGACTCAAATCAAAAGTAACATAAGTAATTATGGGAAAACCAGTAATAAAGTCAGACATCTTAGTCAAGAATATCATTCTAAGCATTAAACCTTCTTATTAGGAATAATCCAATACTTTAGCATAAAGATCTGATTTTAAACTCCTAGACATCCATCAAACTCTTTTTTAAGCAAACTTAACATCAATTTATTCTTAGTTTAACTTTTCTTAGTTTTAATCCATTCCTACCAACACATAATTATCTGAAATTCAGAAAATAATCATGTATCAATACTAATGATTTAACCCAAGAACATGAATAACATAGATCATACTTAAATTAATCATCAACTATTAATCAAATAAGTTAACAATCAATCTTAATACAACCAAATATAAGAATTTGCACAAGAACTAAGAAATAATCAAACTTGCATTAAATTAAAGCTCAAACTAAGTCATTACAATAAAATCATGAGAATTCAAGAATCCTTTAGCAAAAGTAAAAGAAAACTACTTACCAAACATGATTAAAATGAAAGAAAAATAAGTTAAAGAGATATAATACTCATGAAACTTCAAACTTGCTCTTAATGACCTCTTAGAACACCAATAAAAAGCTTGAATCTTTACAATAATTGCACTAAGAAAGATATAAAACTAAGCTAAACTACTTTACAAAATTAACTAACGAAAACTAGGTTAAAAACTAAGTAAAATTCATAATTGTGATCCCTCCAGAATTTCGATGTTTAGGTGTTCTTTTATAGCTTGCAAAGAGAGAGTTTTGGTGGCTTCAAACTTTTTATTTTAGCAAAACAAAAGAATTTAATTATAATTCCAATTCTCTGGCTCAATAGAGTGAAAAGCTCACTCCAATGAGTTGCTTTTTTTCTTTCCTTACTCTGTAGCGTCAAAAACTCACTCCACCAAGTGGCCTTCTTCTCCTTTTCCTCTTTAGGTAACTCGATATAGTGAGTAATCCACTCCACTGAGTGGTTAGGCTCTGGACTAAACATGATAAAAGTTGGCTTCTTAAAATTACACTTTTGTCCTTGGAATTTCTCTTTTTCTTCAATTACACACCTAAAAGCAGCAAATTAAATAATTAAACTTAAAAAATGCTACTTAAGAAATTAAACACTAAATTAACAAAATTACCCCTAAATTAACATGATAAACACTTTAAAAACACACTAATAATATAGTTCATATTTATCAATCATATTATAAAGGACATGGCTAAGACAACATGGTCTCAGCCATGTGACCCATTATGGTTCAAAAATTCCAGATAACACACGACAAAGACCGAATGGTCTTAGCCGTGTGACTCATTCTAAACAAAAACATTTAATATGCACACTATAGAGACCAATGATCTCGGTCATGTGATGCCTTTTACACTCATGCATATGCAATTACACATGACAAAGACCAAATGGTTTTAGCTGTGTGACTCGTATTGGACTAAAGTTGTATCATGCACATAGAAAAGACCAAATGGTTTAAGATATGTGACACCCTTTGTATTCAAACTAAGGACATGCACACGACAGAGGCCAAATGATCTCAGCCGTGTTTAACCAAATTTTGTAATTTTTCAAAAATCTAACAACTTTCTACATGTAAATTAAGATTACAAAACTAAGCAAGTATTCATATATTTGTAATCACCACTTATTAATGCTAAAACAACACTTCAAAAATACAAGTTAAACTAAAATTATAACACAATTAAAGGAAAATGAGTTTATCGATAAATAGATAGAAGAAGTTATAGATTTAACAAGTTGCAAGCTTCACTTTGAACAAGCTTACTACACATCCTCAAGTTTCATAACCGGTAAAGTAACTTGAAACCTTGATTCAAAGTGTGGTTTGAGATGGTGACCATTAACCTTGAATTCCATACCATCAATTGGATGCCTAATAGTGATTACCCCATATTAAGTGACATCCACCACTTCGTAGGGTCCCTTTCATCTTGACTTGAGTTTTTCGAGAAATAGTCTAAGACAACTATTGTGCACCAACACTTTCACTCCTAAGACAAATTCATTTGACACCAACTTGTTGTCATGCCATCTCTTAGTCTTTTCTTTGTGTTTTTCAACATGATCGTATGCCCAAAATCTCATCTCTTCCAACTCACTCAATCGCAATGCCCTAGACTTCCTTACAATATGAAGATCAAAATTCAAAAATTTAGTGGTCCAATACACTTTGTGTTCTAATTCAATTGGTTGGTGACAAGACTTGCCAAATACTAGCTTATAAGGGGACATCCCTATAGGTGTTTTAAAGGCAGTCCTATAGGCCCACAATGCCTCATCTAGTTTGAAGGACCAATCCTTCCTAGACAAATTCTCCGTTTTTTCTAAAATGTCTTTGAGTTCTCGATTTGGAACCTCAACTTGACGATTGGCTTGTGCATGTTATGGGTTGGTGACTTTGTGGCTAACACCAAAATTTTTTCAATAATGTTTTGAATTGATGGTTGATAAAGTGCTTGCCACCATAACTTATAATAACCTCAGGTGCTCTATATCGGGTGAATATATACATTTTTTAAGAATTTCAGCACTACCCTAGCATCACAATTCCTAGTGGCAATAGCTTTTATCCATTTACTCACGTAGTCTACAATAACTTATATGTATTAAAACCCATAAGACACCAAAAAAGGTCTTATAAAGTATATGCCCCACACATCAAACAACTATACCTTTAGTGTGTTTGTTAACGGCATTTCATCTATCCTAGATATATTGCCTACCTTTTAACTTCCATCACAAGGTTGAATAAATATTTTAATGTCATTAAACACAATAGGATAATAAAATCCAAATTGGAGAATTTTAGATACCATCCTATATGGTGCATTATGTCCATCGGCTTCTCCACTATGACATGCCTTGATGATGTCCTCTTGCTCCTCTCTAGGAATGCACTTTCTTAAAATTTGATTAGCACACAATTTGAAAAAGTAAGGGTCATCTTTTTCCTTTGTTGTCACATATAGTACCTTGGCATAAAATAACCTGTAAGATAATTGGCTAGATTAGCAAATCATGGGGCGGCAACCTCACAAACAGATAATGCACATATACATTCATTATGAAATACATCTAAGATTTCCCTTGTGACACCCCTATTAAGGCTTTAGGAGAATGATTATGCATTTCAAAGATAGTATTATTGATAAATGTTAGGTTAGTCAATGAATTATAGGTTAAGGATATAGAGGTAATTGTTTAAAAAGATGAAGGGTAAAATAGTTATTTTAAATTAAGTCATATGTGTGATTAATTTTGAGAAAACATAAGTTAAGGGACCCAATCAAAAAGTGAAGAGAGAGTTTAGGGGAAGAAATAAGAATTTGAGGAAAAGAAAGGAATCAAATGCAATTTATGGAAAAGTCAACCAGAGGACCAATAGGAGCAAGACACCTATCTCTTCTAGAATGGTCTTAAGAAAGGAAAAAACCCAAGCTTTTTTGGGAATGGCAGAACACTTCACCTCAAGGATCTTCAAGGCCACCATTTTCTCCCAAAATTGAAATTCTCTAACTCCTAAAAAGATCCAACCATAGCTTGTAGCCAGGAGAGAGAATTTAGTGTTTAGCATCCTTAAAGTAAGGAAACCTCTTTTCTCATCTATAAATTGTTTCTTATAATTAAATTTAATGGAGTAGATGAATATTTAAGAATGATAATTTGTGATTTGCTATAAAGAGTAAGAGAGAAGCAAAGGTAAAGACCAAAATGAGGAAAAGCTTGAAAAAGGTGGTTATCAAAGAGGTAAGGGAAATTTAATGTGTTTATAGGTGTTATATATATGTACTTAGTAGTTAGAGAGGTTAATTTGAGGGTTTTAAGTAAATAGTTCATGTACATGATGGTTAGTTGAGTATAAGAACCGAAATAGAAGTATATTTCTTCTAGTTAGTAAAATCTATTCTTAGGTTCACTGGACCTGCCCGAATATTTTTGGCTATATATGGAGTTTAAGAGCTCCAAATTGAAAAATTCTAGTTGGAATACAAACTAAACTCATAATCCTAAGTTTCATAAGAAGACATCAACATTTGGCTCATTCTTTATGATAGTAAAAAATTAGCTTGAACTCGGACCTAATCTATTACCATGTTATTAAGAGCAGCCCATATTGTTCAGTAAATATCTTGAGATTTATAAGGCCATATGGTGTGATTTTTAATGTTCTGGAAACTAGAAACATAGAGAAAAAGTTTGTAGAAGAGTTTTTGGCTGAATCTAGCTAAGATATGATGAAAATGCAAAACAATGTAAGCCAAGAAAACTATCTTTATAACGAGTCGTGCAAGGTGTCATGAGTCGTGTCCTCCCAACTTCTATCACGAGTTATGCAGGGTGTCATAAGTCATGCCTGTTAGAGAGTATGCCCTAGAGCCCATGTAATAGGGATGTTTTTCATATGTATGAAATTTATATTCTTAATAAAAGGCAACATTCATTTATTAATGCTGTGTTTGAATACATGAGTTTGTAAATCTTAAATTAATAAATGAAGTCCTAGATATTATAAACACAGTGCAAAGGCAATCATGAAAGTGTTCATGATGTGAGATGTCTATCGCATGCAAATGTGTTAATATCTAAATATCCCTAGTCATAGAATTAACAAGATAGGACATTGTTAATTCGGACAGACTAGCACATGTTATGCTTCTTGAATGGTTCAAGCAATGGTTCTCATAATTGTGATTATGGATGATAATCAATGCTAACATGTGGATGCTTGTTAGAGGAACAAGTTCATTGGAGACCTGCAAAGAGAATCCTCATATGGATATTAAATCTATGTCAGTGAGGAATCTCTTCATAGCGGTTGTGCAAGTATCCTTAGACTTGAGATCACCAAAGTTATCTTAAGTAGCAAGTGGTATACTTTGACTCCATAACTGATTACTTCCAACTGGGAGTGAACATAGTTAGGAGATTGGGTATATCATGACCTACTTGAAGATAGTTGAGTGATTGACAAAGGATTCACCATCCCAGATTTAACAAGGGAAGTTATCTCACATGATTCTATAATTACCTTGTTCAGTGAATCTCTAGCCAGAGTAATATGCCGAGATGGATGGAGATCCATGAAGGGCATTTTAGGAACAATGGTTAAATTAATAGAACATACATAATTAGATTTATATGAGTTGACAGAAATCCATACTCAGAATCTAATTGAGATAAGAGTGGTGAAAGGAGTAATTGCACGGTAACTGTTTCTATGGAAGGGTACCGTCAAACCACATGACTTTCCTGACATTTGGGTAGTCATGATGCCTAGCTAGAGGCCAATCATGACTTGTATAATGATGTATCAAAATATCAATAGAGATTGATAAAATGATTTAAAGGAGTTTAAATCATGTGAGTTTTGAATAGAACTCACAATTACATATTATACTGCCAACATGGACAGGAACCCAATAGGTCACACACATATAGAGAAAAGGGTAAAATGGTAAAATGACAAGGATAATAATATTTGATATTATTATAAAGGTAGAGAGGAGAATACGATAATAATTAATTAAAGAGTTTAATTAATTATGATCAAATAAAATTATCCACGGAACTTTTGAGAAATGTTCTGTAAATTGGACCTAAATGAAATAATGTATTTCATGATTAATTATTATTATCTTATAAGTGTTATAAGACTACTATAAGTGTTATAGGACTGATATAATAATTAATAGGACCATTGGAGAAATTATAGAGGGCCAAAGGAATGAAGAAGTTGGAGGAAGCCCTCCAGAAGAGGGCTACACGCCAACTCCATACAGAAGGGCTTAGAGGGCTTTTTCTTGGACCAAATTAATTTATATATGTTACATAAGTGTTATGGAACTCACATATTTAATTTGGTTGGATTTGGAATCCATTTGGGTATTTAAATCCAATTAGATGCACAAAGGGCCTAGTTTGTGGATTTTGTGCATGGTCTTTTATGAAAAGATTTAATTTGGATTTAATTAAGCCCAAATGATTATAATTAATTCCAGAAGCCCAATTAATAATTCTCCAGCAATTTTAAAGAGCCCAATCTCATTAAGGAGTTGGAATTTTAACCTAACTATAAAAGGCCAACTAATGAGAATTAGGGTTAAGTGATTAAAACAAAAGGAAAGTCTTTTTCTCTTAATTCTCTCTCCACTTTTGCGCCACTTCCCAAGCTAGCTCTTGGGAATTTCGGCCAGCCCTAGTTGAACACCAATTTGTTGGTTCAATTTACCCCTCTCTAGTGTGGATTACTCATTGGAGGTGTTCGATTTTGGACACTGTGGTTTGCGACAACCCGGTGCGAAGTAAAATCAACTGTTCAACAAAAATCAAAGGTGATTTTTCTTATTCTCATATAGTTATATTGTGTATTCATGGCAAGATCAGATCATATGGTTAAAAATTTTAAAATTCTGCTCATGTATATGATGCATGTAACCATAAAAATCCAACATGGTATCAGAGCCACGGTTTTGCCATGGATATACAATTCTATATTTTTCTACGGAATAAGTTTTGTTTTGTTTTGAGTTATTTATTTCATGAACTTTAAAATATTAGATTTGATTGTTCATGAATGAGAAATATTGATTTCTGGTTGTATATGTGATCAAATAAATTTGGTGGAAACAAAAACGAATTTTTTGAAGCATTTTGATTTGGGTTTGGCGTGAAACCCATTAGGGTTTGGCGTGAAACCCTAGGTAATGTAGGGGCTGTTCTAATTTAATTTCTTATGGATCCATTTAAAAATCATTTAGATGATATTTTATGTGTTTAATATGTGATATTAAGCCGTAGGATCGAACGGAATTAAAATCGAACAAGTTTTGCATGAAAACTAGTTTTGTCGAAAAGTTCGATAAATTGGTGTTCTTCGTGTGTTCTTGATGTGTTCTTGGTTAGAACGACTTTTGATCTTCTAAATATGATATATATGATATATTAAAGTGTTTTTTAATTAATTGGATTAATTAAAATGGGCCTTAAATTAATTTGATTAATTTTAATTCATTAAAACCACTTAATGGGCTTAATTATGTTTACGGACTTGTTTTAAATTAGTAAATGACTTGGTAGGCCCAAGGAGCTGATTTAAATTAACTATTATAAACATTAATTAAGTTTATTAATGGGTTTTAAGGGCTGGAGTGGGCTTGGCTCATTCCAAAAGGCCCAAATGGTCCAAATGACACAAAACTGGTTTGTGTGTGAACACACTTAGGGTTTTTCTTCTGTGGGTTTTGGCCTACACTTATTTAAGCCCAAAATTGATTCTTTTAATTATTTAATATGATTAATTAATTACATAATCAATTTATGATTAATTAATAATCAATTTGATTGATTATTAAGGCAAGAACAAATTCATGCAAAAAGGTTTCCTAAAATGAAAGTTTCCAAAATGGAAAAAGTTTCCTAATTTGATCACATCATTAAAATAACTCAAAATATAGTTTCAAAGGTTGAAACAAAGTTAGTAATCCATTTCTTTATGCATTATAAAGGCATATAAGGGTGAATGATTGGCATGATGGTTAGTTATGGACAAAGCCCAATGTGATTGAGCATAATGCATGTTTTGGCCCAATGAGGACTTTCATGTCCCGGCCACTTGTTTTTGGTTTGTATTTGATTTCAAATTGTAATATGTAATTAGATTACTTAGATTAGAATTAGAAATAGAGATGGAGACCATTTTCAAGGAGCAAGATGGGCCGGATGGAGATCCAACAAGCTTGAAGATAATGTAATTATTTTTCTTGTTTGAATCATGCATACTACCTAGGTGTGACCTTTTGATTTCTCTCATGGCTCGGGGAAATCAATGTAGTGAAGTCCATAACTATACCATATTTGTATGCTTATATTTATGTGATAGATATAGGATGCATACCAATGTATGCCAACCAAGTATGATGAGACTTAATTAACTAAAACCCTCAAACAAATACTAAGGTATATAAGCCTTCCATTAATTTGAGGAGAACCAGAGTTCTTTATAGTGTGGGTTGTTGACCACAGTCAAGCTCACATTATATCGAATATGTTCAAATCTAATTAAATGGGTCATCTTAGCTAGCCATTGGGTCATCTTAGCTAGCCCATTAGTTTGTTGACCATAGTCAAGGCTGTTGGATTTTTATGGTTACATGCATCATATACATGAGCGGAATTTTAAAATTTTTAACCATATGATCTGATCTTGCCATGAATACACAATATAACTATATGAGAATAAGAAAAATCACCTTTGATTTTTGTTGAACAGTTGATTTTACTTCGCACCGGGTTGTCGCAAACCACAGTGTCCAAAATCGAACACCTCCAATGAGTAATCCACACTAGAGAGGGGTAAATTGAACCAACAAATTGGTGTTCAACTAGGGCTGGCCGAAATTCCCAAGAGCTAGCTTGGGAAGTGGCGCAAAAGTGGAGAGAGAATTAAGAGAAAAAGACTTTCCTTTTGTTTTAATCACTTAACCCTAATTCTCATTAGTTGGCCTTTTATAGTTAGGTTAAAATTCCAACTCCTTAATGAGATTGGGCTCTTTAAAATTGCTGGAGAATTATTAATTGGGCTTCTGGAATTAATTATAATCATTTGGGCTTAATTAAATCCAAATTAAATCTTTTCATAAAAGACCATGCACAAAATCCACAAACTAGGCCCTTTGTGCATCTAATTGGATTTAAATACACAAATGGATTCCAAATCCAACCAAATTAAATATGTGAGTTCCATAACACTTATGTAACATATATAAATTAATTTGGTCCAAGAAAAAGCCCTCTAAGCCCTTCTGTATGGAGTTGGCGTGTAGCCCTCTTCTGGAGGGCTTCCTCCAACTTCTTCATTCCTTTGGCCCTCTATAATTTCTCCAATGGTCCTATTAATTATTATATCAGTCCTATAACACTTATAGTAGTCTTATAACACTTATAAGATAATAATAATTAATCATGAAATACATTATTTCATTTAGGTCCAATTTACAGAACATTTCTCAAAAGTTCTGCGGATAATTTTATTTGATCATAATTAATTAAACTCTTTAATTAATTATTATCATATTCTCCTCTCTACCTTTATAATAATATCAAATATTATTATCCTTGTCATTTTACCATTTTACCCTTTTCTCTATATGTGTGTGACCTATTGGGTTCCTGTCTATGTTGGCAGTATAATATGTAATTGTGAGTTCTATTCAAAACTCACATGATTTAAACTCCTTTAAATCATTTTATCAATCTCTATTGATATTTTGATACATCATTATACAAGTCATGATTGGCCTCTAGCTAGGCATCATGACTACCCAAACGTCAGGAAAGTCATGTGGTTTGACTGAACCCTTCCATAGAAACAGTTATCGTGCAATTACTCCTTTCACCACTCTTATCTCAATTAGATTCTGAGTATGGATTTCTGTCAACTCATATAAATCTAATTATGTATGTTCTATTAATTTAACCATTGTTCCTAAAATGCCCTTCATGGATCTCCATCCATTTCGGCATATTACTCTGGCCAGAGATTCACTGAACAAGGTAATTATAGAATCATGTGAGATAACTTCCCTTGTTAAATCTGGGATGGTGAATCCTTTGTCAATCACTCAACTATCTTCAAGTAGGTCATGATATACCCAATCTCCTAACTATGTTCACTCCCAGTTGGAAGTAATCAGTTATGGAGTCAAAGTATACCACTTGCTACTTAAGATAACTTTGGTGATCTCAAGTCTAAGGATACTTGCACAACCGCTATGAAGAGATTCCTCACTGACATAGATTTAATATCCATATGAGGATTCTCTTTGCAGGTCTCCAATGAACTTGTTCCTCTAACAAGCATCCACATGTTAGCATTGATTATCATCCATAATCACAATTATGAGAATCATTGCTTGAACCATTCAAGAAGCATAACATGTGCTAGTCTGTCCGAATTAACAATGTCCTATCTTGTTAATTCTATGACTAGGGATATTTAGATATTAACACATTTGCATGCGATAGACATCTCACATCATGAACACTTTCATGATTGCCTTTGCACTGTGTTTATAATATCTAGGACTTCATTTATTAATTTAAGATTTACAAACTCATGTATTCAAACACAGCATTAATAAATGAATGATGCCTTTTATTAAGAATATAAATTTCATACATATGAAAAACATCCCTATTACATGGGCTCTAGGGCATACTCTCTAACAATCTCCCACTTGCACTAGAGCCAATCACTCATATGTCTCAGACCCATGCTATTTATATGGTGATCATGCTTTATCTGGGAAAGTGCTTTAGTGAGGGGATCCGCCACATTGTCATCTGTGGGAACCCTTTCTATTTTCACATCATTTCTAGCTACTATTTCCCTTATGAGATGGTAGCGTCTGAGAACATGCTTGGATCGCTGATGAGACCGTGGTTCCTTTGCTTGCGCAATGGCTCCATTGTTGTCACAATATAAAGGAATCAGATCAACAATGCTAGGCACCACTCCTAGTTTGGTTATGAACTTTTTGATCCAGACTGCTTCTTTGGCTGCTTCTGAAGCAGCAATGTACTCAGCTTTTGTCGTGGAATCAGCAGTTGTTTCTTGTTTGGAACTTTTCCAACTAACTGCTCCTCCTCCCATTATGAACACATAACCAGATTGTGATTTACAATCATCTTTGTCAGATTGGAAGCTGGCATCTGTATACCCGTTTACTTCCAAACTGCCCTCTCCATATGCCAAGAATACATCCTTAGTCCTTCTCAAGTACTTAAGAATATTCTTGACAGCTGCCCAATGTTCCTCTCCAAAATTAGATTGGAATCTGCTTGTGACACTCAAAGCAAATGCTACATCTGGACGTGTACATAACATAGCATACATGATAGAACCAATTGCAGATGCATATGGTATTCTATTCATGCTCTCTCTATTCTCCAGTGTCTGTGGACACATAGACTTAGAAAGGTGTTTCCCATGCACCATGGGTATAAACCCTTTCTTAGAGAGATCCATATTGAACCTCTTCAATACTTTATCTATATATGTACTTTGAGAAAGACCTAGCAACCTATTGGATCTATCTCTATAGATCCTTATTCCCAGAATATAGGATGCTTCTCCAAGGTCTTTCATGGAGAATTGCTTGGATAACCATATTTTAACAGATTGGAGAAGAGAAATGTCATTTCCCATGATCAATATGTCATCTACATATAGAACTAGGAAGACAATTGCACTCCCACTGACCCTTTTATACACACAAGGTTCATCTTCATTCTGTGAGAAACAAAACTCTTTGATTGTCTCATTGAATCGTATGTTCCAACTCCTAGAGGCTTGCTTCAATCCATAAATGGATCTTTGAAGCTTGCATACCTTTTCGCCATTTCCTGATGTGAATCCTTCTGGTTGTGTCATATACACATCCTCGGTAAGATTTCCATTAAGGAAAGCTGTCTTCACATCCATCTGCCAAATCTCATAATCATAATGAGCTGCAATGGCTAAAAGTATTCTTATAGACTTAAGCATCGCTACAGGAGAAAAAGTTTCGTCATAGTCAATACCTTCTTTTTGACGATAACCTTTTGCTACTAAGCGAGCTTTATAGGTAACTATATTACCTTCCATGTCAGTCTTCTTTTTGAAGACCCATTTGCACCCTATGGGTTTTATCCCTTCAGGTGGTTGAGTTAAAGTCCATACTTTATTCTCATACATGGAGTCCATTTCGGACTGCATAGCCTTAAGCCATAAATCATGTTCTGAACTGTTCAAAACTTCTTGATAGCTTGTAGGCTCATTGTCCTCTACTACAGTTATGCCTCTATCCGAATCAATGTGAAATCCATATCTCACAGGGATAGAACGCATCCTAGTTTCAGGTTGATAAAATGACTTGTATAATGATGTATCAAAATTTCAATAGAACGCATCCTAGAGGCCAATCATGACTTGTATAATGATGTATCAAAATATCAATAGAGATTGATAAAATGATTTAAAGGAGTTTAAATCATGTGAGTTTTGAATAGAACTCACAATTACATATTATACTGCCAACATGGACAGGAACCCAATATGTCACACACATATAGAGAAAAGGGTAAAATGGTAAAATGACAAGGATAATAATATTTGATATTATTATAAAGGTAGAGAGGAGAATATGATAATAATTAATTAAAGAGTTTAATTAATTATGATCAAATAAAATTGTCCGCGGAACTTTTGAGAAATGTTCTGTAAATTGGACCTAAATGAAATAATGTATTTCATGATTAATTATTATTATCTTATAAGTGTTATAAGACTACTATAAGTGTTATAGGACTGATATAATAATTAATAGGACCATTGGAGAAATTATAGAGGGCCAAAGGAATGAAGAAGTTGGAGGAAGCCCTCCAGAAGAGGGCTACACGCCAACTCCATACAGAAGGGCTTAGAGGGCTTTTTCTTGGACCAAATTAATTTATATATGTTACATAAGTGTTATGGAACTCACATATTTAATTTGGTTGGATTTGGAATCCATTTGGGTATTTAAATCCAATTAGATGCACAAAGGGCCTAGTTTGTGGATTTTGTGCATGGTCTTTTATGAAAAGATTTAATTTGGATTTAATTAAGCCCAAATGATTATAATTAATTCCAGAAGCCCAATTAATAATTCTCCAGCAATTTTAAAGAGCCCAATCTCATTAAGGAGTTGGAATTTTAACCTAACTATAAAAGGCCAACTAATGAGAATTAGGGTTAAGTGATTAAAACAAAAGGAAAGTCGTTTTCTCTTAATTCTCTCTCCACTTTTGCGCCACTTCCCAAGCTAGCTCTTGGGAATTTCGGCCAGCCCTAGTTGAACACCAATTTGTTGGTTTAATTTACCCCTCTCTAGTGTGGATTACTCATTGGAGGTGTTCGATTTTGGACACTGTGGTTTGCGACAACCCGGTGCGAAGTAAAATCAACTGTTCAACAAAAATCAAAGGTGATTTTTCTTATTCTCATATAGTTATATTGTGTATTCATGGCAAGATCAGATCATATGGTTAAAAATTTTAAAATTCCGCTCATGTATATGATGCATGTAACCATAAAAATCCAACAATGCCATCTTGGTCTCTGTCAGGAGTCATGAAGGGTGTCATCAGTCATGCCATCTTGGTCTCTGTCATGAGTCGTGCAGGGTGTCACGAGTCGTGTCCTATTGTTCTCTATCACGAGTCGTGAAGGGTGACATGAGTCATTCCTTTTCCCTTTTCTTTTCTTCTTTTTTAGCTTCTTTTCTTGATGGAATTAAAGAGTTTGATCAATTTAACCATAAAAAACCAACTTATAATGTGATATGAGATACATGGAAGGCTAGAAACATATATATGTAATTATATTTATAAACCTAAGTTATAATGAACATAAAGATAAAGGAAGTATGAGTATATGGATAGTTAGGGCCATTAGTTGGATTAATATCAACTTTATGCATGTAACAAAGGGATTTAGAGAATGTAAGAGACAAAAGAAGACCTGTAAGCCAAATATGTGCATATATATGTATATATATATATATATATATATACATACATACATATATGTACACGGGTGCATAATATTAATAGGTTGTGGAACTTACATAATAAATAATATAACATTGAGGGGTATTATAAGGAAATTGGGACACATAAGCTGAATTGTATGTTGTAAACTAATATGATTAGAATATATGAATATCAATAAGGGCATAAGTGTGTATACTGGGAAATGCATATATACATAGTATTAATAAGACTAATGATACGCTAATTAGGAAGTGGACATTATAGAGGTATGGAGGTGTTCATATTTTCAAGTTTTTGCATTTATGCTCTAACCATTATTGTATACAGGTACAGTTATTAATATAAGTATATGTATGTGTATGTATATTGGAATACATTGGGTGTATATATGTGTGTGTGTGTACATATATATATATATATATATACATACATATATATATATATATATATATGTATGTATGTATATATATATATGTATGTATATGTATATATAGATATATATGTATGTATATATACATATACATGTATGTATGTATGTATGTATATATACATATACATGTATATATATATACATATGTATATGTATATGTATATATATATATATATATATATATATATACATATATGTGTGTGTGTGTGTGTACATATATGATATATGTGTGTGTGTATATATATATATATATATGCACACACACACATATATATATAATATAATGCAATAGACATAATATAATAGGTTTAGATATAAGTATGAATAGTATACGCATCGGATGAATCATACAGGTATATGTGCATTCATGTATATGTAGTTTCTATATGAATGTAACTCTTATGAATATGTCATATAGTCATGGTAATGATCATGCATGACTAAAGATGTTACATTTAGAGCATGTAAACTATATAAGTACTTGAGATTATACATTGATGCTCTAAGCGATGCAACGATTATTACAAAAAGAATACTAATATATGTTTATATGTGTATGAAGGTAATTTGATTATAATAACATACAAAAATGTATAAACCAATATATTATGCCATGCTCAATGATATGTTATAATCGAATTAGAGGCATATAAGACGATAAAGGAAGAGTAAAGATAATTGAAGTAAAAGGTTATAGTGCCTGCATTTGTGTCTAGGTTATGGATAGATAGGCATGCCTATAAGGGTATTTTACAGCTGCTATAACACAAGATTGACCCTATTGGATGCATGTTACAAGATTGACCCATTTGCGTCCATGATACAGATTTGATCCCGAATGGATCATAAACAAACCCATTTAGGTTATAGCCAACCCCATTTGGGTCTGCTTAATTGGTTAGATAGTATAGTTTCATACCTTCTGGTGCTACAGTTAACCCATTATCCACACTCTTAGAGAAAAGTGAAGGCTTATTACAATTTAAAAGTAAAGTAATATGAAAAGTAAATTAATAGAAATGACATGGCCTAGCATAATTTGATTCACATATCATTTTACATAACTCATGTACAACATATAGAGAACATTAGGATGTATGTAGACGTGTTTAAACATGATGTATGTAATACTATACTAATTCTTGCATATATTAGTAATGATAAGTAATTTAATAGAATGACATGATAACATATACCATGATTTGTTTTCCAACATCGTTATATATATATATATATATATATATATATATATAAACTCATATATATATCATATGGAGAACATGTAAAAAAGCATAGTTATGTTATGTTTAAAATATAGAAATGTATGATGTTATAGAAACACATGCATACAATAATCGCTATTAATTTCTAATGTTTTAATTGGTTTCACATCCAATTTAATTAATGATTGTCATTGATTATAGTATATACTTGCAACCTTAATAATAATTTAAGTATAGTTGTTATGCAACTTTGACATTATAGTTCTAGATTGTACTAGACTAATGCTATGCCTATGTGTGTAAGTTATTAGTGAATACGGTAAGAAATTATGTTCAAATTATTTTTCCTTGTTCCCTACTAAGCTAGTAAGCTTAGCTCGAATATTTATTTGTGTAGGTACTTGAAGTTAGATTTCTTCCTGGTGGGATAAGATTTGTTGTAGCAAGGCTAACACTAGGGATAAGAAGAGTCTAAATATGTAGTTGCATTTTTCTTATCTATGTAATCATTATATTGTCTTATGTAATATGAGGAGCAAGGTAGGAGCTAGTGTAAGGTATCCTAAAGCTTTCTTAGTAGATCTTTCATGTGTATTGATGTATGTTATATAAGATAGTTTGTATGATGGTAGGTATCAGTAGAGTTTAGAATAGTCTTTACATCCCCCTACTCAATATGCTCGTGCTCAGGCCTCGATAAGTGATCCATAACAAAAAATTTTGTCCCCTTTTTGTCCTTGCTTTCTATGTCAAACTCTTGTAAGAAGAGCACCCCTCTAATAAACCTTGGCTTAGACTCCTTCTTGGTAAAAAGAGGCCTTAATGTTGCATGATTAAACCACACAATAATTTTAGTACCAAGGAGATAAGGCCTAAATTTTTCAAATGTAAAAATTATGGGGAGAAGCTCCTCTTTAGTTGTGGTGTAGTTGACTTAGGCTCTTGTTAAGGTGTGGCTTGCATAATAGATTGTATAAAAGACTTTCTCTTTCTTCTATCCTATCATGACTCCCACTGTAAAATCATTTGCATCACATATTAATTCATATAGAAGTTTAGAATCTAGATAGACAATCACTGAGGTGAAAATCAATCTCTATTTTAATGTGTTACATGCCTACAAACACCCATCAGTGAAATTAAATGGAGCATCTTTTATTAATAAATTTGAGAAAGGCATAGAAATTTTTGAAAATCCTTAATAAATCTAAGATAAAATCCTACATGCCCTAAAAAGCTCCTAAATCCCTTGACACTAGTTGGGGGTGGAAGTTTCTCAATCACTTATACCTTGGCTCTATCCAGTTCTATCATTTTCTCTGTTATCTTGCGCCCTAAAACAATGTCTTGCCTTACCATAAAATGGAATTTCTCCCAATTCAATACTAAGTTGGTCTTCTCACACTTACCTAGTACTAAATCAAGATGCTTATAATAGCTCTTAAAATCTCTCCCATAAATGGTAAAGTCATCTATAAACACCTTTATAAATTTCTCTATGAAGTCATGGAATATTACCACCATACATTGCTAAAATGTAGCTGGTGCATTACATCATCCGAAGGGCATTCTCCTATAAGCAAAAGTGCTATAAGGGTAGGCGAAGGTTGTTGTCTCTTGATCCTGTTGGAATTTAATGGTTACATGCATCACATACATGAGTGGAATTTTAAATTTTTTTAACCATTAGATCTGATCTTGCTATGAATACATAATATAACTATATGAGAATAAGAAAAATCACCTTTGATTTTTGTTGAACAGTTGATTTTACTTCGCACCGGGTTGTCGCAAACCACAGTGTCCAAAATCGAACACCTCCAATGAGTAATCCACACTAGAGAGGGGCAAATTGAACCAACAAATTGGTGTTCAACTAGAGCTGGGCGAAATCCATGAGGCTAGCAATGGAAGTGGCGCAAAAAGGGAGAGAGAATTAAGAGAAAAAGACTTTCCTTTTGTTTTAATCACTTAACCCTAATTCTCATTAGTTGGCCTTTTATAGTTAGGTTAAAATTCCAACTCCTTAATGAGATTGGGCTCTTTAAAATTGCTGGAGAATTATTAATTGGGCTTCTGGAATTAATTATAATCATTTGGGCTTAATTAAATCCAAATTAAATCTTTTCATAAAAGACCATGCACAAAATCCACAAACTAGGCCCTTTGTGCATCTAATTGGATTTAAATATCCAAATGGATTCCAAATCCAACCAAATTAAATATGTGAGTTCCATAACACTTATGTAACATATATAAATTAATTTGGTCCAAGAAAAAGCCCTTTAAGCCCTTCTGTATGGAGTTGGCGTGTAGCCCTCTTCTGGAGGGCTTCCTCCAACTTCTTCATTCCTTTGGCCCTTTATGATTTCTCCAATGGTCCTATTAATTATTATATCAGTCCTATAACACTTCTAGTAGTCTTATAACACTTATAAGACAATAATAATTAATCATGAAATACATTATTTCATTTAGGTCCAATTTACAGAACATTTCTCAAAAGTTCTGCGGACAATTTTATTTGATCATAATTAATTAAACTCTTTAATTAATTATTATAATATTCTCCTCTCTACCTTTATAATAATATCAAATATTATTATCCTTGTCATTTTACCATTTTACCCTTTTCTCTATATGTGTGTGACCTATTGCGTTCCTGTCTATGTTGGCAGTATAATATGTAATTGTGAGTTCTATTCAAAACTCACATGATTTAAACTCCTTTAAATCATTTTATCAATCTCTATTGATATTTTGATACATCATTATACAAGTCATGATTGGCCTCTAGCTAGGCATCATGACTACCCAAATGTCAGGAAAGTCATGTGGTTTGACTGTACCCTTCCATAGAAACAGTTACCGTGTAATTACTCCTTCCACCACTCTTATCTCAATTAGATTCTGAGTATGGATTTCTGTCAACTCATATAAATCTAATTATGTATGTTCTATTAATTTAACCATTGTTCCTAAAATTCCCTTCATGGATCTCCATCCATCTCGGCATATTACTCTGGCCAGAGATTCACTGAACAAGGTAATTATAGAATCATGTGAGATGACTTCCCTTGTTAAATCTGGGATGGTGAATCCTTTGTCAATCACTCAACTATCTTCAAGTAGGTTATGATATACCCAATCTCCTAACTATGTTCACTCCCAGTTGGAAGTAATCAGTTATGGAGTCAAAGTATACCACTTGCTACTTAAGATAACTTTGGTGATCTCAAGTCTAAGGATACTTGCACAACTGCTATGAAGAGATTCCTCACTGACATAGATTTAATATCCATATGAGGATTCTCTTTGCAGGTCTCCAATGAACTTGTTCCTCTAACAAGCATCCATATGTTAGCTTTGATTATCATCCATAATCACAATTATGAGAACCATTGCTTGAACCATTCAAGAAGCATAACATGTGCTAGTCTGTCCGAATTAACAATGTCCTATCTTGATAATTCTATGACTAGGGATATTTAGATATTAACATATTTGCATGCAATAGACATCTCACATCATGAACACCTTCATGATTGCCTTTGCACTATGTTTATAATATCTAGGACTTCATTTATTAATTTAAGATTTACAAACTCATGTATTCAAACACAACATTAATAAATGAATGATGCCTTTTATTAAGAATATAAATTTCATTCATATGAAAAACATCCCTATTACATGGGCTCTAGGGCATACTCTCTAACAATCTCGCACTTGCACTAGAGCCAATCACTCATATGTCTCAGACCCATGCTATTTATATGGTGATCATGTTTTATCTGGGAAAGTGCTTTAGTGAGGGGATCCGCCACATTGTCATCTGTGGGAACCCTTTCTATTTTCACATCAATTCTAGCTACTATTTCCCTTATAAGATGGTAGCGTCTGAGAACATGCTTGGATCGCTGATGAGACCGTGGTTCCTTTGCTTGCGCAATGGCTCCATTGTTGTCACAATATAAAGGAATCGGATCAACAATGCTAGGCACCACTCCTAGTTTGGTTATGAACTTTTTGATCCAGACTGCTTCTTTGGTTGCTTCTGAAGCAGCAATGTACTCAGCTTCCGTCGTGGAATCGGCAGTTGTTTCTTGTTTGGAACTTTTCCAACTAATTGATCCTCCTCCCATTATGAACACATAACCAGATTGTGATTTACAATCATCTTTGTCAGATTGGAAGCCGGCATCTGTATACCCATTTACTTCCAAACTGCCCTCTCCATATACCAAGAATATATCCTTAGTCCTTCTCAAGTACTTAAGAATATTCTTGACAGCTGCCCAATGTTCCTCTCCAAAATTAGATTGGAATCTGCTTGTGACACTCAAAGCAAATGCTACATCTGGACTTGTACATAACATAGCATACATGATAGAACCAATTGTAGATGCATATGGTATTTTATTCATGCTCTCTCTATCCTCCAGTGTCTGTGGACACATAGACTTAGAAAGGTGTTTCCCATGCACCATAGGTATAAACCCTTTCTTAGAGAGATCCATATTGAACCTCTTCAATACTTTATCTATATATGTACTCTGAGAAAGACCTAGCAACCTATTGGATCTATCTCTTTAGATCCTTATTCCCATAATATAGGATGCTTCTCCAAGGTCTTTCATGGAGAATTGCTTGGATAACCATATTTTTAACAGATTGGAGAAGAGAAATGTCATTTCCCATGATCAATATGTCATCTACATATAGAACTAGGAAGACAATTGCACTCCCACTGACCCTTTTATACACACAAGGTTCATCTTCATTCTGTGAGAAACCAAACTCTTTTATTCTCTCATTGAATCGTATGTTCCAGCTCCTAGAGGCTTGCTTCAATCCATAAATGGATCTTTGAAGCTTGCATACCTTTTCGCCATTTCCTGATGTGAATCCTTCTTGTTGTGTCATATACACATCCTCGGTAAGATTTCCATTAAGGAAAGCTGTCTTCACATCCATCTGCCAAATCTCATAATCATAATGAGCTGCAATGGCTAAAAGTATTCTTATAGACTTAAGCATCGCTACAGGAGAAAAAGTTTCGTCATAGTCAATACCTTTTTTTTGACGATAACCTTTTGCTACTAAGCGAGCTTTATAGGTAACTATATTACCTTCCATGTTAGTCTTCTTTTTGAAGACCCATTTGCACCCTATGGGTTTTATCCCTTCAGGTGGTTGAGTTAAAGTCCATACTTTATTCTCATACATGGAGTCCATTTCGGACTGCATAGCCTTAAGCCATAAATCACGTTCTGAACTGTTCAAAACTTCTTGATAGCTTGTAGGCTCATTGTCCTCTACTACAGTTATGCCTCTATCCGAATCAATGTGAAATCCATATCTCACAGGGATAGAATGCATCCTAGTAAATCTTCTAGGATTTTGTGTATAATCAGGTTCAACTGTGATTTCATCATTATGAAATTCAGTTTCGGGTTCAATCGATTGATCATCTTCTATTTGTGGGTCTTGAACTTCACCAAGCTCAATTTTACTCCCACTGTCCTCTCGTAGGAGAAATTCTCTTTCCAAGAAGACAGCATGCCTTGAAACAAACACCTTTTGTTCTAAGGGATGATAGAAATAATATCCAAACGTTTCTTTTGGATATCCCACAAATAAACATTTGTCAAACTTAACATCCAGTTTGTCTGACATTGTCCTCTTCACATAAGTAGGACAACCCCATACTTTCATATGAGAAAGCATGGGTTTCTTGTTTTTCCACATCTCATATGGAGTAACATCAACCGATTTACTAGGAACTCTATTTAACACATAAACAGCAGTTTCTAGTGCATATCCCCAAAAGGACTTAGGCAAGTCCGCTCGGCTCATCATTGATCGAACCATATCTAATAGTGTTCGATTCCTCCTTTCGGATACACCATTGTGTTGTGGTGTATATGGAGGAGTCCATTGAGATAAAATCCCATTATCTCTAAGATAATCCTGAAACTCTTGACTTAAGTATTCTCCACCTCAATCTGATCTAAGTGTTTTAATACTTTTGCCAAGTTGTTTCTCTACTTCATTTCTAAATTCTTTGAACTTTTCAAATGCTTCAGACTTATATTTCATTAGATAGATGTATCCAAACCTGGAATAATCATCTATGAAAGTAATGAAGTAGGAGTAACCTCCTCTAGCATGTGTAGTCATTGGACCACATACATCTGAATGTACTAAGTCCAAAACCATTTTAGCTCGTTCTCCTTTACCAACAAAGGGAGCTTTTGTCATTTTTCCCAATAAACAAGATTCGCATGTATCAAATGATTCATAATCAAATGATCCCAAATCACCTGAGTTGTGCAATTTGGTCATGCGTTTTTCATTTATATGGCCTAAACGACAATGCCATAAGTATGAGGTATTTAGATTATCATGTTTCATTCTCTTGGTATCCACATTATGTACTTCTTTAATTAAATCAAGAACAAATATACCATTCTCAATGATAGCTTTTGCATAAAATATATTGTTCTTAAAAATGTAACAACATTTGTCCTTTAAAGAAATATCATAATCGTTCATCAAACAACTGAAAGAAATAATACTCTTGGACAAAGCTGGAACATAATAACAATTATTTAATTCCAGTACTAATCCACTAGGAAGAGGCAAATAGTAAGTCCCCACAACTGTTGTAGAGATGTTTTGTCTAGTAGCTGACTGCAAACATATCTCTGCCTTTCCAACTCTTCTAAAGCTTCTAAGCCCCTGTAGATCATTACATAAATGAGATCCACATCCGGTATCTAATACCCAAGATTGTTTTGAAGCAATAGAATAAGTATTAATTTCAATCATATGAATACCTGAAGTAAAAGCATCAGCTTGCTTCTTCTCCTTGAGAGAATCTAGATAGACCTTGCAGTTACGCTTCCAATGACTATCCTTTCCACAATGGAAGCAAGTTCCTTTGGGATTCTCTTTCTTGGCAACCTTCTTCTTAGAGATCCCACCATTCTTCGGCTACGCCTTGGTTATCTTCTTCTTCTTCTGCTTCTTGCCTTTAGCAGAAGTGACAACCATGACACTTTTTGGATCCTTCTTAAATGATCCATCAGCTGTCTTGAGCATATTGATTAACTCAGGAATGGATACTTGGATCTTGTTCATGTTGAAGTTAAGCACGAAAGGTGCATAACTTGGAGCCAACGAGTACAAGATTAAATTTATGTATAGATCATTATCCATAACATAGCCAAGTCTACTCAAATGCTCAATATACCCATACATCTTCAATGCATGAGTAGCAGTTGAAGTGCCTTCCACCATTTTGCAGCTAAATAGAGCTCGAGCAATCTCATATTGCTCAGTTCTAGCCTGAGAAGAATAAAGCTCCTCTAGATGCAAAATGATGGTTCTAGCATCCATCATTTCATGTTGCTTTTGAAGCTCCGAGGACATAGCACCCAGCATCAGACAAGCTGATGTTTCACTATCCTCCATGTATTTTCGATAAATGCCTTTAATCTCATCAATGGCATCATCTGATGGACGTGGTGGTGGATCTTTATCCAAGACATAGTGGATTTTTTCAGCTCTGAGAACAATTCTATCTTGCCTGATCCAGTCAGAATAGTTGTTGCCAACCAACTTGTTATCCAAGATTGATCGTATGTTAATGTTTGATGTGCTCATGATGATGACCTAGATGTGAAAAAGAAAATATATGAGAGTATGTTCATATATATATATGCATTAATAAGGTCTTTAATTAATCCATTTACTCCCACTATTTTATTGCGAATTAATAGCCCTCACTATATAATCCGAGAAAACCCGATGGTTTTCTTAGTGGGCCAATATCCAATCCTTGATATGTAATTTGACCTTGACTGTGGTCAACAAGCCAAATTCCATACCCTTGAAAGGTAGGTATCTTTATACCAATTGTGTCTCTACACAACTATTGGATCATTAGGTTATCAACTCTTGATGCATGCATATCATATATGCATTCCCTAATCTTGCCTCTAGAACCATTAGCCTTGACTGTGGTCAACAAACTAATGGGCTAGCTAAGATGACCCATTTAATTAGATTTGAACATATTCGATATAATGTGAGCTTGACTGTGGTCAACAACCCACACTATAAAGAACTCTGGTTCTCCTTAAATTAATGGAAGGCTTATATACCTTAGTATTTGTTTGAGGGTTTTAGTTAATTAAGTCTCATCATACATGGTTGGCATACATTGGTATGCATCCTATATCTATCACATATATATAAGCATACAAATATGGTATAGTTATGGACTTCACTACATTGATTTCTCCGAGCCAAGAGGGAAATCAAAAGGTCACACCTAGGTAGTATGCATGATTCAAACAAGAAAATAATTACATTATCTTCAAGCTTGTTGGATCACCATCCGGTCCATCTTGCTCCTTGATATTGGTCTCCATATCTATTTCTAATTCTAATCTAAGTAATCTAATTACATATTACAATTTGAAATGAAATACAAACCAAAAACAAGTGGCCGAGACATGAAAGTCCTCATTGGGCCAAAACATGCATTATGCTCAATCACATTGGGCTTTGTCCATAACTAACCATCATGCCAATCATTCACCCTTATATGCCTCTCTAATGCATAAAAAAATGGATTAATAACTTTGTTTCAACCTTTGAAACTATATTTTGAGTTATTTAATGATGTGATCAAATTAGAAAACTTTTTCCATTTTGGAAACTTTCAGTTTAGGAAACCTTTTTGCATGAATGTGTTCTTGCCTTAATAATCAAACAAATTGATTATTAAATAATTATAAATTGATTATTTAATTAATTAATCATATTAAATAATTAAAAGAATCAATTTTGGGCTTAAAATAAGTGTAGGCCGAAACGCACAGAAGAAAAACCCTAAGTGTGTTCACACACAAACTAGTTTTGTGTCATTTGGACCATTTGGGCCTTTTGGAATGAGCCAAGCCCACTCCAGCCCTTAAAACCCATTAATAAACTTAATTAATGTTTATAATAGTTAATTTAAATCAGCTCCTTGGGCCCACCAAGTCATTCACTAATTTAAACCAAGTCCGTAAACATAATTAAGCCCATTAAGTGGTTTTAATGAATTAAAATTAATCAAATTAATTTAAGGCCCATTTTAATTAATCCAATTAATTAAAAACACTTTAATATATCATATATATCAGATTTAGAAGATCAAAAGTCGTTCTAACCAAGAACACATCAAGAACACATGAAGAACACCAATTTATCGAACTTTTCGACAAAACTAGTTTTCATGCAAAACTTGTTTGATTTTAATTTCGTTCGATCCTACAGCTTAATATCACATATTAAACACATAAAATTTCATCTAAATGATTTTTAAATGGATCCATAATAAATTAAATTAGAACAGGCCCTACATTACCTAGGGTTTCACGCCAAACCCTTATGTTAATCATTCAAAAATTTCGTTTTTGTTTCCACCATATTTATTTGATCACACATACAACCAGAAATCAATATTTCTCATTCATGAACAATCAAATCTAATATTTTAAAGTTCATGAAATAAATAACTCAAAACAAAACAAAACTTATTCCGCAGAAAAATATAGAATTGTATATCTATTGAAAAACCGTGGCTCCGATACCATGTTGGAATTTAATGGTTACATGCATCACATACATGAGCGGAATTTTAAATTTTTTTAACCATTAGATCTGATCTTGCTATGAATACACAATATAACTATATGAGAATAAGAAAAATCACCTTTGATTTTTGTTGAACAGTTGATTTTACTTCGCACCGGGTTGTCGCAAACCACAGTGTCCAAAATCGAACACCTCCAATGAGTAATCCACACTAGAGAGGGGTAAATTGAACAAACAAATTGGTGTTCAACTAGGGCTGGCCGAAATCCATGAGGCTAGCAATGGAAGTGGCGCAAAAAGGGAGAGAGAATTAAGAGAAAAAGACTTTCCTTTTGTTTTAATCACTTAACCCTAATTCTCATTAGTTGGCCTTTTATAGTTAGGTTAAAATTCCAACTCTTTAATGAGATTGGGCTCTTTAAAATTGCTGGAGAATTATTAATTGGGCTTCTGGAATTAATTATAATCATTTGGGCTTAATTAAATCCAAATTAAATCTTTTCATAAAAGACCAAGCACAAAATCCACAAACTAGGCCCTTTGTGCATCTAATTGGATTTAAATATCCAAATGGATTCCAAATCCAACCAAATTAAATATGTGAGTTCCATAACACTTATTTAACATATATAAATTAATTTGGCCCAAGAAAAAGCCCTCTAAGCCCTTTTGTATGGAGTTGGCTTGTAGCACTCTTCTGGAGGGCTTCCTACAACTTCTTCATTCCTTTGGCCCTTTATAATTTCTCCAATGGTCCTATTAATTATTATATTAGTCCTATAACACTTTTAGTAGTCTTATAACACTTATAAGGCAATAATAATCAATCATGAAATACATTATTTCATTTAGGTCCAATTTACAGAACATTTCTTAAAAGTTCCGCAGACAATTTTATTTGATCATAATTTATTAAACTCTTTAATTAATTATTATCATATTCTCCTCTCTACCTTTATAATAATATCAAATATTATTATCCTTGTCATTTTACCATTTTACCCTTTTCTCTATATGTGTGTGACCTATTGGGTTCCTTTCCATGTTGGCAGTATAATATGTAATTGTGAGTTCTATTCAAAACTCACATGATTTAAACTCCTTTAAATCATTTTATCAATCTCTATTGATATTTTGATACATCATTATACAAGTCATGATTGGCCTCTAGCTAGGCATCATGACTACCCAAATGTCAGGAAAGTCATGTGGTTTGACTGTACCCTTCCATAGAAACAGTTACCGTGCAATTACTCCTTTCACCACTCTTATCTCAATTAGATTCTGATTATGGATTTCTGTCAACTCATATAAATCTAATTATGTATGTTCTATTAATTTAACCATTATTCCTAAAATTCCCTTCATGGATCTCCATCCATCTCGGCATATTACTCTGGCCAGAGATTCACTGAACAAGGTAATTATAGAATCATGTGGGATGACTTCCCTTGTTAAATCTGGGATGGTGAATCCTTTGTCAATCACTCAACTATCTTCAAGTAGGTCATGATATACCCAATCTCCTAACTATGTTCACTCCTAGTTGGAAGTAATCAGTTATGGAGTCAAAGTATACCACTTGCTACTTAAGATAACTTTGGTGATCTCAAGTCTAAGGATACTTGCACAAATGCTATGAAGAGATTCCTCACTGACATAGATTTAATATCCATATGAGGATTCTCTTTGCAGGTCTCCAATGAACTTGTTCCTCTAACAAGCATCCACATGTTAGCTTTGATTATCATCCATAATCACAATTATGAGAACCATTGCTTGAACCATTCAAGAAGCATAAATGTGCTAGTCTGTCTGAATTAACAATGTCCTATCTTGATAATTCTATGACTAGGGATATTTAGATATTAACATATTTGCATGCAATAGACATCTCACATCATGAACACCTTCATGATTGCCTTTGCACTGTGTTTATAATATCTAGGACTTCATTTATTAATTTAAGATTTACAAACTCATGTATTCAAACACAGCATTAATAAATGAATGATGCCTTTTATTAAGAATATAAATTTCATACATATGAAAAACATCCCTATTACATGGGCTCTAGGGCATACTCTCTAACAGATCCTCGGGGGCAATAGGGATTTGTAGGTATCCTAAATATCCATTTAGAAAGCAATAAAACCTATTCTCTACTAAGCTCTCTAGCATTTGGTCAATGAATGATAAAAGGTAGTAATCTTTCCTAGTTGTGCTATTTAGTCTCCTATAGTCGATACATACTTTCCAACCTGTAATCATACGAGTTAGGAAAAGTTCATTATGCTCATTTTCAATCACTGTCATCCCACTTTTTTAGGAACACACTAAATCGGACTTACCCAACTACTATTAGAGATAGGAAAGATTATTCCTTCATCAAGTAATTTCAAAACTTCTTTTTTAACTACCTTTTACATTGTGTCAGATTCAATATCCTTTAAGGTTGCACAACTGGCTTGCAATCATCTTCTATTGGAATATGGTGAGTTCAGTAACTTGGGTTGATCCCCTTGAGATCGGATGTCTCCCATTCGATGGCTCCTTTGTGCTTCTTAAGCACCTTTATCAAAAGCTCTTCTTTAATACCTATCAAAATAGAAGATATTATCACTGTTTTTGTTCCACCCTCCAAAAATATATACTTTAAATAAGGGGGAAGGAATTTGATCTCAATTTTTGAATATCTCTTTGGTAGTTCAAACCCTTCTTCATTTGATTCTTCTTCTACACACTATTTCTCAAGGCCTTTTGCAATTTCTTATTCAATCTTGGTCATAATTATCACCTTGGCAGCAATAGGAGGTTTGATAACAATCTATCTTGACACCTTTTCTATTATAACTTGATAACATTTTGTTTAGGATTCATTTTGACTAATTAAACTCCAATAATTTTGGAAACTAAGATACTCCCTTCTATATGCTAAGTTATATGTTTTTTAGTGTTAATAATTTATAAGTTATTCCTTATTGAGCTTACTTATGTCATTTTTTTACGAGTGTTAGTTACTTTTGAACTTTAGTAGTACAAATAGCCATCCACAACTTTAAAGTTAAAATAATTTTTGTTCACAATATAAGTGTTGTCAATATACTCACCCTTGATGCTACAAAAAGATGAAGTTGTCGATCAGCAAGCTTGGATCAGACTGCATCCCATTGGTAGGCCTCAACAATGTCATAATTCCTGTCATAGGCTCTATTGACCTTATTGTTAAGTTATGAGATAAGGCCATTACCCACATATGTAAGTCTACTTTCATTGTCACTAACATAACATTTGCCTATAATTCCATCTTTAGCAAGCCTCAGCTCCTCCAAACTAGTATAGTTGCTAGTATCAGATATATGGTGATGAAGATTCTTACCAAAAGATGGGTGGTAATATTAAGAGGCAATCAAAAAGCAATAAGAGAGGATTACATGACCGTGTTAAGGGAAAATAGACAAGCCTCATGCATGGTGGAACCTAGGGAGCAAAAGGATAAAGGAAAGGAAAAAATGCACATTGATGAAGACCTAATCCAGTACGAGCTAGCTCCTGGTAAAAATGTGTCAATTAGATCAAGTCTAGATAAAAAAAAACCAAGACAAACATCTCACATGTGTTAATGATAAATCAAGCCTCCCTTACATGGTTGCCAGAAAATATTCCTAGCATCGACCCAAACATCATTGTGTACAAGCTTAACGTGGACCCTAGATTTCCACTTATTAAGCAAAAGCTCAAGAGGCATGCACCTAACAAAAATAAATTCATTTTTGAAGAGGTAGATTGGCTCCTTAAATTTGGAGTCATTCGAGGAGTGTAATATCCTAATTGGCTTGTGAAGAAGAAGAAGAAGAGAATGGCAAGTTGACAATGTGTGTGGACTTAACAAATTTCAACTGGGTACGCCCCAAGGATAGTTATCCTTTGTCCAGCATAGATTAGCTTGTCGATGCTACAGCCTATCACGAGATATATTTGCTTTTTGATGCATATACAGGATATCATTAAATCCTAATATGGCTATTGAACTAAGAGAAAATGAGCTTCATCAACAATGAGAGCACATACTACTATAATGTAATGCCTTTTATCTTAAAAAATACGAGCATAACTTATCAACAGCTAATACACAAAATATTCGAAGATTAGATAGGCCAAAATTTGGGGGCTATGTTGATGATATGATCATCAAGTGTAAGAACTAATTAGATCATACAACAGTCCTAGCCAAGGTATTTGCCACCTTAAATCAATTTTAGATGAAACACAACTTCAAAAAATGTACATTTGGGGGGGGGGGGGGGGGGGGGTATCTTCTAGAAAATTCCTCAATTTCATAGTGTCGCAATAGGGCATTGAGGCATACCTTCAGAAAATACAAGTGATCCTAGTTATGCAGCCACCTGGAAGCATCAAAGAAATGTAGAAATTAAATGAAAGGCTCAATGGCCTAGGTATATTCATTTCTTCCTCAACCAAATGATACATTCCATTCTTCAAGTGGCTAATGAAAAACAAAATTTTAGCTAGGGTGAAAATTGTCAGAAAGCATTTGAAGAGCTGAAGAAGTTCCTCTTTGAGCCTTCCCTATTAAGTCGTTATGTGATAGGTGAAAAATTGTACCTTTATCTATCAACTTTTGGTGAGGTAGTAGTAGTCATTTGGTTAAGGAGGAAAACCAACAAAAATGCATCTACTATGTCAACTAAGTCTTAAGAGGATCGAAACTTAAAAAGAGTCGGGCTAAACAATTAATTATGGTCTGATGATATGCACTTATAAACTCAAAAGGTACTTTGAGGCTTATACCATTGTGGTCAAATGGGATCGGCCACTTAGAATGCTACTTCAAAGGCCAAACATTGATGAAAAGCTTGTCAGGTGGGCTCTAAAATTCCAGTCTTTTGATATCAGGTACGACCCTACATTAGCCATTAAAGCTCATGTTCAACAGACTTCGTGGTTGAATTCATTGGTGAAATCCAACTGAGCCCAAAATATGAGGAAATCAATTGGGAGTTAATCATTGATGATGCCTCTAATAAGCTTAGAGGAGGAGCATCGATCATCTTACATGGTCACCGAAGCATTAAAGTGCAATATGCTATAAGGTTTGATTTCCAAGCCTTTAATAACATTGCAGAGTATGAGGCTCTATTGCAAGGGTTGAGACTGGTCAAGTCCATTTGACTAAAAAATTACACAGTGAAAAGTGACTCTTAATTATTCACCAGTCATTTGAAGCTAAAGAGCTTACCATGAAGAACTACCTAGCTAAAGTTATTGTCGAGATTTAAGGGTCAAAATTGATTGGGACAAGAATAATTGTCGAGAAAGTTCCTAAAGATTGCACAAGGCAAGTTGATTTTTTAGCAAAGGCTACCTCAATCAATCAAAATTTTCCTAATGAAAGAGTTCTGGTTAAAGAATTATCCTTCCCAACCATAGAACAAGCTAAAATAATAAAGATCGATGAGGAAGAAACCTATATGACTCCACTTATTAAATACCTATAGACAAGCATTTTCCCTAAAAATAAGGCAGAATCGAGAAAGGTTGCTAGAAAATCCCTGAATTATATGTTGATTAATGGTCTTCTATATAAGAAAACTTTTAGTCATCCCTGGCTGAAGTGTGTATCGGAAGAGGAAGGAGACTATGTACTTAAGGAAATTCATAAAAGGACTTCATGGGGCACATAAAAGCATTAAAAGCTATATACAAAAAAGTATTATAAACGGCTATTTTTGGCATTTTATCTTTAAAAACGTGTAAGAAATTGCAAAGCATTGTGCATAATGCCAAGTCCATAGGAGAATTATAAGGAAGTCTATAAGTGAGCAAGAGCAAATCGGCATATCTTAGCCTTTTGATTAATAGGGACTTGACATCTTAGGAACCTTCCCGCTTAGGAAACGATAAATGAAGTTCATTATCATAGTGGTTGATCACTTCTCTAAATGGATTAAATAAAAACCCATGTACACCATCATTGCCTCAACGATTAAAAATTTTTCATAGAAAGAGATTATCTATAGGTTCATCCTCCCAAAACTTTTTATCACTGACAATGGCAAGCAATTTGATAGCAAATTTTCAGAGGTTTTTGTTCAAACTTAAAGACTATTTTGAGATTTACTTCAATGGTGCATCCACAAACCAATGGAATGACTAAAGTCTCAAATAGGACCATACTAGAAGGGTTGAAAAAGAGACTAGAAAAGGCAATAGGGAACTAGACAAAGGAGTTTAATAGCATACTCTGGTATTATAGAACATCTCCTTAAGTAAGCACTTGCCAAACTCTATTCTCCTTGGTCTATGGATTAAAGGCTATCATCCCTATGGATATTGGCCTTCCCTCTATCATAATTGAGTCTTTTGTTGAAGATCACAATCCCAAGTAAAGATTGATGGAACTCGATCCGATTGAAGTGAAATATGAAGATGCGAGTGCTAAAATTGCATCATATAAAAAAAATTCACCAGATACCACAACACTAGAGTCAAGCCTAGAACCTTTAAAGTTGGCAACCTAATATGGTGCAGCGTAGAGATTAGGAGAAGAAACTTAAGTGTAGGAAAATTTATGCCCAATTATAAAGGTTCATTTGAGGTGGCAAAGATCATTGGTCCCAGTGCTTACAAGCTGCGGGATAGGGATGGCCAAGACATCCAAAGAACATAGAACATATATGCTTTGAAGAGGTACCACTTGTAATAATGGTCTCAAGATTTCGATTAGACAATAACTATATCGTTGATTAGATGACTATATTATTTTCCTTATTAATGAAATGCATTTATTATTTAAATCTAAAAATTATGATGATTGCAAGTTTTACTCTTAATTTACAAGTTATTTAACTTGCAAATTAGTCGACTTATTAACTGCAGCATTTATCGATCCAGTAAGACTAAGCACTTACAATGTTTAAAGAATTGATATGAACATATTTCTTTGTAAATTATACAAGGTTCAAGTCAAATGTCCAATTCCAACTAACAAATTAGAATGAAAAGCAAGTAGCACGATGAGATTTGAAATTATATATAACCTTTGATGAAGGATATTTACAAAAGAAGAAGATACAATTTATAAAATGCAAAAAATTACAATATCAAAGATAAAAGAAATATCCCTATTATTCGAATCAGATTGTTGTTCCTAAGCTTTTGATTCTTTGTGGTATCCTCTTGATCTCTTACGTCATCTTTTTCAGTGTTTCCTTCAAGGGCTATTTTAGGATCCGATGATGGGATTTCATCCATGTGGTCACTGGGATCAACCCCACTAGACTCAAGCATGGCATCTGCCTCTTCCTTCTCTTCTCCATCGATGTCATCCTGAGGAAGCTAGGGTAAAGACTCAGTGTTATCCAAGAAGGATAGTTCAATCAAGGAAACCTCTTATAATAATCCAATTGAATCTACTCAACTACTTTGGTTTGGGCTCCTCCAAACTCCTCGATGACCTGATCTTTCACATCCTTAATTTACTTCAGGTGCTAAGACTTAAGCCACTCTTTTGTTTTCTTAAAATTAATATTAGGCTAGCTCTAGTGAGCTAACCTTAACCTCAAATTTGGTTTTGGTATGCTTAAGATCGGTTTTCACCATCGCTAGATCAGCCCTCATTGCTTTAAGATCAACCCTCAGTTTAGCATTCTCACCCTTAAGCTCATTGAATTTGGTCTCCTTGCCCTTCAATACAGTAATCTCTTTCTTCAATTTCTCTATTTCAGATCAAATGGAGGAGAGGGCAAACTCATACCCTTACACCATACTCCATATGGCCTCCTCCTCATTCTCCACTAGCTTATTGTAGGAGGCCCTATGATCCAACTCCATTTCAGCCTTCTCTTTATTATGTGAAAGTGTGGCCTGATGCAACTTGTATTAAAAGTTGATCCTTGGTTTTCTCCAAATGTAAATGCTCATTGCTCATACCGTATCCTCTAGGCAACCTAAAAAAAAAACCAACTTAGGTTAAATCTAAATGTAAAAAATAGCAAACATTAATTGTAGCACCCTTCTCCTATACTTAGCTATAACACTTTGTTTTAAATTAATTAAGCATGCTTATCATAACATTTCATATGTTATCCAACTAAACAGATAACTAAAAGTTAACTATTAGAAGCTTTACTTACAAGTGCATCTCATTAACATCAAATATTACATATATATAACATCTATAGAAATTACAAAATTTCAAACATAATTAAGGTTTCCATAACTATAAAATATAAGGACAAAAAGAAGATGCTATTATCAATCTTCTAAGACTTGTGTTGGCCAACTTGCAGCAGATTTCAGTCCTGAAAGAAAGTCTTGTTCTCACAACCTACACGAATAAACAAAAATCCGTGCTAAGCTACAAAGCTTAGTGGGGAACACTAAATATGACAAACGACCACTCACAGTAGTTGCCAATAAGCATACATCATGAACTATAAAGTATAACTTATACTCAATATAAGAAAATACAGATAAGAGTCCACACATGATAACCGAATGATTTAATGATAGTAAATTCGGCATTGATGCTTAATATACACAACATTTAACCATATAAGCATATTTGTCCTTTAATCTTGCGATTCATTCATTGATTGTTATACCACTATTTATACTCAGTCATTCCTTCCATCTATTACACACTTTAACATATGCTAGGAATATATTTATATATATATTCACATATAAGGTTATGATCAACAAGGACATATGCATATTCGTAAGTAAAACAAAGCATTAGTACTATGAAAGTTTATTATTTATCTAGAATTATGTTTGTAATACTTATTGTACCAATGCATACATAGAATTTCTAGCTTGCTTCTATCTCAAATACCATTATCATGTGAACTTTATCACTTGTAACTCTATAAATACTTTATGTGTATGCACAAGACATTATACATCAATTCTCAATAAAGAGCAAGAACGAGTAGATATAGAGAAAACATATAACCCAATGTATTAATTGAAAAGCAATCACCAACATAAATACCTATACATATACTCTTATAATCCATTGCTATAGAAAACACTTATTTCAGCAAAACATTTTTCATAACTTTCATACACGACGAATCTTGCAAGTCATTTATCTACCTCAAGCAAACCACATATTACTATAAAAACATATTATCTCTAATATAGTTCATAACTAGATATTAGTGATACACTAGTTCATTCATATAACTCTGTACATACTATTTCTGTATGCGAGAATCATGCATAAGTGTATATCGCAGCATCTTTTAATATCAAAATTTCCATATGTGATGAAAAGGAATTTCACATATAAATTAGATTCTGAAATCAATTTATGAATTGTCATGCTTCATAAAACTTTAAATTAAGCATCAAACTTTTCTTGACTTTGGTATAAAGCCTGCACTATTCTAAAGAGGTGGATAACGGGTTATACGATGGTACCCAAAGGTACAAGTCTATTTAGTCACCCAAAAGAGGTTGACTACAACCCAAACGGGGTTGAAAATGATCCAAACGGGACCATATCTGTCTATTTAGTCACCCAAACGGGGTTAACTACAACCCAAACGGGGTTGAAAATATCGCAGCTGCAAGGTACCCTTATAGGCATGCCTATCTATCCACTTCCTAGACTCAACGCAGGTAATAAAATCTACTTTATCCTTTCTTTATACATTCATATTCTTATATGCACATGTATACTCTTGTATAACTATGAACAATATACTCATAAGAGCGCTCATGTGTAACTTTCTGTAAACTTGTGAACATTTCACTGTTGGGTATTACTGTTCTGTTCTTGTAATTCTATTAAATCATGTGACTATTTTGTATGTTAAGACTATACTTATATAAGGCCATTTTACCCGTACATAAGCATGTACAAATATATATCTTCACAATTCATAACAATTTATACACTTTTCTCATATAATAGTCACATGACAAGATACTCCTTCTCTAATGCATACACTTGTATACATAGTCTCATATATCAATGCAATTATATGCTTTAATAAAATTTCTATAATGGAGTCTTTAGCACTGCAGATCTATATTTCAACATGCCAACATGTGACATCGCATATTCTTACTCATGTCATTTCAATTAAGTAAAGACATTTATATATTTCACTTTACACATATACTTTGAATCATTACTCTAAAATATCTTTCAAAATTCAAACCCAATCATGTAAGATCATATTATATATATATATATATATATATATATATATATATATATATATATATATATATATATATACAATGTTTATATGTTCATATATGATCTACAAATCACAATACTTCTTTCTAACAGTAAAGTTGACATTTCAAACTATAAGTATCATATTACATGCCATACTTAATTCAATGTGCTTCCATATAACTATGAATTTATCATAACAACATGTAGTTAAGCTATACATATGTAATCATAACTTGATTTACATCCTTAATTACATGCATTTCTGTGTTAGACATTGCTTAATGATAACTGAGCATATATCATCATAAGAGTATATACATACATTAACCTTGCATATAACAATTATGTACAAATTTAATTACAATTATATGTTAGATATATACATCACTAGTTGTTACCTATGTACACGTGTGAATGTATATGTATACATATAATATTGTATTCAATATTCATATTACATGCCCTATCCAATTCATTTTGTAATCACATAAATACATATTGAAAACCATAAAATAAAGTACGTTAAAGAAAATCTGCATAAAGTAGCATTCTGGACTCGACTTATGAGCCACATTTGAAATTAAAGATGTCATTTTTAGGAAAAATGATATTCTACAATCTTATCCCCCTTTGTGACTACTTTCCATAGCATTAAAATTCATCATAAGATCTGACCTATAGCTCGAGTTATTGCAAAAATACTATAGGCTGTTTTTAAAACTAAAACAGTGTGGTTTGTCACTTAGAAAATTCATAATATAAAATTTAAAAGGATATAGACCAACATTTCTTCATCAAAGTTAAACTTTCATGTCTCTACTTTCATGAGAATTTTATTTTGTGGCATTTCAACATCTCTACTAAAAGTTATGCCCATTACTGTAAAGTTTGTTTCTATTAGCAGTCCAGGGAAACTAGTCCGGATTCAACCCTATATTAAATATACTTAGAGACAGATTTAAGTTTAGCTTTCTTCATATAAAATATAGGTATGGAAGTCTAGTTTCCAACGCAAAAAGAATCACTCAATTTTCTATTCTATAGCTCAACTTATGAGCAAAACAATCCAGATAGGTCAATCAGTCGTGAAGAAACGTTCTACTCTTGAAGAGGCTCACGAGTGAAGTAAAAGGGCAACATTTCATGACTCGTGAAGGGGCTCACGAGTGGACAAAAAAGGCAGCATTTCTTGACTCATGAAGGGGCTCACGAGTGGAGAAAAAGGGCAGCATTTCATGACTCGTGAAGGGGCTTACGAGTGGGGAAAAAGGGCAGCATTTCACGACTCGTGAAGGGCTTCACGACTCGGCAATGATTCTCACATCTGATTTTGTTCTTCAAAATCATACAAAAACCCCCGATAAAACCCTGAAATCATAACCCTAAATTTTCTGTCAATCACAACATGTTCCAGCAAATAATTCACATGCAATATGAACAGCCCTAAGTTCCCATACCTGGACATGCAACTCAAATCTTCTTGTAATTTCTCCTTTGTCACTCACTATCTTCTTCTTTCACGATCTAAATTTTCTCCTTCTTGTCCTTTCACAATAATTTCATCTAATAACACAAACTTTCATCATCTAATTCCATCTATTATTAACCAATACAAGAAGATGGAGAAGGAGAAGAAGAATCATTTAATTAAGTTAATTACCTTATAGATATACACTAACTTGTTCTTCAAAAATCCACATGCAAGAATTCCTTCTTTGGTTTCTTTAAGAGATTAACCATGAACACAAGAGAGAGAGAGCAAAGAAGAATTTCTGTTATCTCACTCTCAAAATGCTGTCCCTTTCTCCCATATCTTCTCTTTCATGTAAAATATAGTATATATATAGTGGCAAGGTAAAGTTCTTTCTTGGTCCTTTAAGAATTTGCATGTTCCAATAACTTCTTCCTATCTTTTGCATGTTACACCTTTGCCTCTCATCTTATTGCATACTTAACATTGACCCATATATTATATACTTCTTTTAAATCAACCTCTCAAATCATTATGTTACACCTTAAGATGCTGAATTTACAAATTGAGCCCTAAACTAATACTTTATACCACAATTACTCCCTTGAATATTATTAAACCAACCATAAAAATTTAATTATGACCTTATAAAATTCATACCATATAATTTACACATTTATCACATAATTATTGATAAATTAATAACACTTATATCCCAATTGATCCTTGAAATCAAATATTATTTCAATGACACATAGAAATAAATAACTAGTTTATCCTTCAATATATAAACTCATAATAATTCATCTAATTAAGCTTGATTAAACATTTATAATTGGGATTACGTCCTTAAATTCTACTAGGGCCTAATTTGGGTCCTCACATTAACAAACATATAAAGATGTTGAAATGCTCACCATTAGTGACAGCATGCATAAATCTTTCCCCGTCTACTCTAGCTTGGTAGGGAGCTGAGTGTCAGTCAAGTCCTTCTCCAGCAAAAAACTTTCGGTTACATATTCTACAAGACATGAATTCCATAGGCTAGCTTGATCCCCATAATAGTCATTTATAATTTAGCTCAGTGGGATCTCTGGGAAAACACCCATATGCCTTCGTAAGATAGGTTTCCCATGAGAATTCAAGGAACCTCCCCATAAATGGATATCAAGCAATCCTTTACTGTCACCAGCAGATCTACAGATAGCAAAAAAGTAGTTGCTACCGGTGTAGGATCCATAACTACCATCAGAATAGGATCCACAACTAATGATTTGCCCTTATCTACTAGAGTCTGATTAACAAGATGAGCTTTATGTCTTGCAATTTATCCAAGGAAACATCAGCAATAGTAGCTGGAGGCTAATTATCTATAATAATCAATAAAGGCTCCAAAACTGTAGAAAACTAGTGCTCTTTAGCAGCACTCGATTGGGTAATAGGCTCATCCTTTTCCTTGCTACATTACATGGGGTTGCAGGCTTCTTAACCCACAGCCTCATAGTTGAAGGTCACCCCTTGCCTTCAACCTCATTCTTTCTCTTGAGTTAGCAAAGCTGTGTGCCCTTAGTTCTCTTATTTAGTTTTTCCCTCTTTTGGGCAGCTATCCTCGCCAACTTCTTCTTTACCTCATCATTAGCCATATCCTCTATAATCAGGATCAAAATAGCTTAGATTAGATTCAAGGAAAAAATAAAGAAATAAGAAAATGAGATAATCTATTACAGGAGAATAGAGAAAAAGAAAAAACATAAACTGCTCATCCTCTTCCTCCTCTTTAGCTAGCTAAAGATTAAGCAATACACTCAAAAGGACATTCGAATTGATTGGCCCCTTTCAGACTATAACATTAATCTTCACTATGTCCTCTCAATACTTAGCTTACCTAATAGCCATGTCTCCTACGATGATCAGCCTATCCTTTTCAACTAAGCTAACAGCGAATCCCTTTTTTGCTCCCACTAGCACAAATCTATCTTTGAATCCCTTTTGTGGAATTGGGGAGGTAGAAAAGTTTCTTATCCCTCCTACTAGTGAAATTATAAGAACCCAATGCATCTATTCTAGTGGAAATGTAATAGTAATGGCTGAACAATTCTACAGTAGGAGCTATGCTAGGCTGGCAACTTCTACACATGGCCTTAAAGCATACGACTACCTGTGACACCCTAATTCTCTAACCTAACCATATTACTGAGTCATACATCATTAACCAATTCTACTATATTATTAAACCATCAAGCATACTTCAACCATACAATCACATCATCATACTGATTAGCATTCATATCGATTAGGTGTTACTGTAGATGTTTATTTACTTTATCTCTATTTGTTACACATACATACTAGCACCATACATGTTTATAGCACTATTCACCTACTATATTTCATATGTGTTTCAGGGATTACTACCACTATTCTCATCATTTACCTATTTGTACTTTATTATGCATATCAAGGTATGTTAGTTGCTTTAGGTATGCATTTGCTATTCTATTTACAAAAGTGAGCATATACAACTCAATATGCCTAAACTAGATACATCTTTACATACATATAAACTATTAATACAAAATTACACAAAATATATTCATCAAGAAACCCCTATAGTAATTCTTATCATTCTTGTGTTTGCCTTTCCTGATACAGAGAATGTCCCTAAGTAAAAGTCTTGTCTACTAAACCTATATGGATAAAATAACCTGTGCTAAGCCATAAAGATTATTGGGGAACAATCCATGATGGATGACCACTCACAATGGTAGTCAGCAAACACACTCAACATACATCATAAGTAACATAAGTTTAACATGATAATATAACAATAAGGTTAAAAACATATTAAAGTATACAATAATTAAAATAACAAAGCTCAATAATTAACTCAGTATATATATAAATCATATGATTTCTTGATATACTCTGTGCATTTATACTTATGGTATAATTACTATAATTAGAAAAAATCATGTGTTCTAACAATAATATTTAATCATTTATGCTTTAATTCAAGTACTGTAATTAAAATTATAATTGGAATTTAGCCTTCCTAAGTTTTGAAAGTGGATAATGGCAACTTTAAATACCCTTAGGTATCCAAACTTTAGATATCCAAAGATATCAAATCTCTAGACCTAAACGGGGCTGAACTGTACCCTAGACTGATCAAATTGACCAAAATAAGGTTGAATAACAACCCAAACGGGGCTATTTATGATCCAAACGAGACCTTCTCTATACTTTATAACCCAAATGGGGCCAAACTCTAGCAGCTTCAACTTAATCCCTATAGGCATGCCCATTTATCCATAGTAAACTCTATTTGTAGGTAATATTGTGTTCTTATTCCATTTATTTATTATACTTATACTTTAATATACAATTTGCTCATATATGTAAATATTTGTTCATATAAAATGATACATAATCTTTGACACGTATACACATGTATACATGTATAATCAATATAATACAATACAATATATGTAGCTGTAAATGAACATACATCATTGTATTCATATGCTTTAGCATGATAATGTATAAGCATAAAACATGTAGGCATATTTGTACTATCACAATTGAGTTATAAATGTGATATTAATTCATATATTTACCATACATTATGCCCTTTCAACCTTGAGTACATATAGCTTAACATTATGAAACTATCATATTCTCGTGTACTTACCACTTATTAAATGTTATTTCTTGGATGTGAAATAAACTTAACTTCTTTATTTTATCCTATAACATCTCAACATTATAATTATCTTAACATACTTAATTGGATTTCATCAATTCATATCCTATTGGGTTAACATTTGAGTTACATTAAAATATTACTTTAATAAGAAAAGGAAGAAAAAAGAATAACCTTTACTAGGGTGAGTCGCGAGCATGACATGGATCATGGATGCGACAGAGAAGGTCTATAGAATACTAAAGAAATAGAAAAAGATTTAAAGAAAGAAATAACGAGATCTGGTGTGGGCATGACAAATATAGGTTCTTTTCCTTTGTTTATAACTTCAACAATATAGCACAAAACACTCATCTTGCATGTCTGTAATTTATAGTTCAGGCTTACTTTAATTACCTTGTATGTTTAAACAAGATCATCTTACAAGAAATTCATCAAAGAACCCCATAGAAAAATCCTTTAATTCAAATTCTATATTACAAGTTCATTTTAATACAGAGCATTATGCTTTACTACAACTAGAGAAGATTTGTTGTACAAAAAGGGTCTCTTACATCTTTGGAACTTAAGAACAAGATGAAACTTAGACGACTAAGGAATAGGCATAAAAGATAGTTTCTTTATAAAATTTAACCTTTCATGCATTAACTCTCTTATAATTTACTTAAAGGGATTTAGCTTCATTTTCAACCAAACTTACAATTGTTAACACATGCAGAAACTTATTCATCCATCTATTATTACTAGTTTGAATTTTTTATCAAAATATACCATAATCATGCATGGATGCCTATAGTCACACTAAGTCCCATACCTCGGCCAAACCACAAACAAACTTTAATCCTTTAATACTTCTTTGCCCTTGCTCTTCTTACTTCCTCTTTCTTCTTCTACATATAACGATGCAATTCTTCTATTAAAACCTAAAATTTCTTCCTCATTAAATTCATTACACCACAAGAAGGAAGATGAAGTAAGAAGATGAATATTAAAAAGAATCCCGTTACCTTCACAATCTCACTACAAATACCCTTTCATCAACCACAAGTAACAAAAAACTTTTGTTTAAGAGAGAAAATACTAATCTTAAGAGAAAGATGAGATGAGAGAAATTATGAGTTCTCTCTTGCTGACCACAACTATTGTAACACCCTAATCCACTAACCATGCATAAACATCAATCACCATTATAACCTAGCAAAGATAAGGCATGGATAATAATAAACAGCACAGGCCATAATAATTACATGCCACAATAACTTAAAACAAACTTATAATTAAAAGGCCTAACAAAATGCCAAAGAAAATACATAATGGAATCCTCAAGCAACTGTACTCATTTAGATCTTTTCTTCAAAGGCTGACTAGCCACCAGCTATCGATCCACTAGAGCTTAACCAGTACGTACACAGATAATAAACCCATGCTAAGCTATAAAGCTTAGTGGGGAAACCAACTCCAAGGATAAACTCTAATAAAATACCATAAAATTATTACACCCTTTAAATTTAAGGAAAACATATAAGTCAACAATATTAAACGATCTCACCCTTGCTATACCAAATGAATTTGTAATCCTAAACATGAATATTATTCTTATAATAATCTAGACCTTATAGCAATTGATAGTACAACTATCATCGTAAGCATTTAATCACATTTATTATGTATGATATGTCTTAAATGCTCAATCAAAGCATAAGGGAGTATATATATCATACATCATCTATAAGAGATATTTTAGGCATCAATACTTCACATATGTCATGCAATCTTAGTTATATAATATAGAGCAGAGAACTATATTTCATTGGAATCATTCTAGCCAAAAAGAAATTAAACCAAGCAATATAGTAGGCCATTATCATTTTCACATTATATAGGTGAAGCAAATGATATATATATATATATATATATATATATATATATATATATATATATATTTCTTTATTTGAAGTAAATTGCTGAGTGTTTTAAACTTTTAATAGCCTGCCAAGTACTAGTTCAAAGGGTGGATAACGGGAATAATGGATACCAAAGGTATCAAATGATGGGCCCAAAAGGCCGAACTATGGTTCCATAAAGGGACAAAACACTAGACCCAAACGAGGTCATCAATGGTTCATGCAAGGAAGAAACAATGGACACAAACGGGGTCATTAATTGTTCCATAAAGGAACAAGACCCAAACGGGGTCAATTATGGTAGCTACTGAATCCCTCTAGGCATGCTTATCTAATCAACAACTAAACTAAAACTGATGTCATGTAAAATTTCTACCTTTTTATGTGTGTTTTTCTCTTATTTATGTAGCTAAGTATGTAATATTATATGTATTTTTATGTGTTTATGTTCAATTTATGTGTTTATGTTTTTTTTTAGGTTAAAGTTGGTGAAGTGTGAAGAAAATGAAGAATCTGGTGAAGATTCGAAGAAGAAGATCACGAGTCGTGATCCATTTCACGACTCGAACATAAATTCACGAGTAGGAGGGAGATGCACGAGTGAGGCAGAGAAGAAATGATCACGAGTCGGCAGATCCCATCACGAGTCGGCAGACAAGTCATGACTAAAGCATGAAATCACGAGTCCAGAAGAGTAGTGAGACGAATCACGATTCGGTAGGCAGAAGGGGCTCACGACTCGTGAGGGTGTTCACGAGTCGGACAAGACACTGTTTCCCAAATGATGCCATCCTTCTGCATATGATTTTTCAGCCAAGCATCATAACCCTCCATGGCAACTTTTCACATTCACAACCATTATAAAGAGACGTGTTTGTAGTGTATTTCCTCTATAAATATAGATGGCATTAATTGCTGAAAAAAGGAGGAATCAATATTTTAGTTTTTAGAAATATAGTTATTATTTTGGATAAACATTTTTACTTAGCTTTTATTAGATGATTACAAAGGGACATAGCCAAAATAACAAGGGATAAGTTTCTTTCTCTTGTTTATCTTTAATGCAAATATGTATTTGGTTAGTTTCCTTTGTACATTATAAATATGTACTAGTATTTGTTTATGACATGTTTATTCTTATTATGAATGAAGCATGATTTACATCCATTTGTGTGCATTGATTTGCTATGTATGATTGGCCACCATATTTTGCATGTTAGTCAATTTATTTGCAACGAGAGTTGGAATTTTTTGATGGAAAAACAAATGAATGTACTTAAAGCATTGAATTCCTTTAATTTGACTTAAGGAATTCACTTTGAAGGGTTAAAGAATTGGCATAGAGCTTCATAATTTTTGTTTATCTCTATAATGACATGAGAGTGCTTATAGACTCTAAATAAAAACATCTTTACTAACAACGAGAGTTGCTTTAAAGAATCTTGGCTAAATTCTCCAGTCACTTTATTTATACAATTACTAGAACTTGTTCTTAGATGAATTACTATTTCATAATTTATAATGTATGTTCATACCATCATTTAAGTCATCTTTAATCCAAATTAATTTAATATATTCAAAGTAGTTTAGATATTTAGTTAAATGCATGATCTTTATTTTATTCGTTACCTATCCATCTAGTCTTTGTGATTTCAATACAAAATTTACCTCGTTCCCTTTGGAACGATACCCTACTCATCCTATACGTAGTCTAGTGAGACTAAGGGTTCAAATAAATCTCCATCAGATTTTGGCGCCGTTGCCGGGGAACGGCTTAAATGAATTTTTATTGATTGATATAAAAGAGTGGATGCTTTAGGATTATATGATATATATTAGTTATTTGATGTATGAATTTTTATGTTGTGTTTGTTGTATTCTTTGTAATTAGAGTTTTTGTAATGATCTTAAACCAAAAGTATTTGTAATTTTAACAGTTAATTTATTAAATTCATTTCTTGCACAATAATCTTTTTATTTAGGATTAGTTTTTTTAGTTTAGATTTTATTTGTTTAGGATTATTCCTGGTCATATTTTCAGTATTTTATCATTTTCATGTTAATTGATTTATTTTTCTTTTGTAATTTTAACTTTTGGATCGAGGTTGGTATGATTTTGCAGAAAAAAAATGAAGCACTGTCATGTTCACGAGTACAGATCGACTCGTGAACATGTTCACGAGTATTCCAGAGGCTGCAGCATACCGAGTCGTGAATCTCAGTTCTAGTCGTGAACCTGTTTCACGCGTAGCACAGAGAAGAATTCTTCACGAGTCGCGAAATGCTGTCCGACTCGTGAACCTATTCCTTAGATGCCTACATTTTGTTTTTCACGAGTCGTAATTCTCAAGCCGACTCGTGAACATCTCCTCTTGTGTCACAATTGCTTCATTTTTCATGAGTCATGATGTTTATGCCGACTCGTGATACACTGTTCCCAATCTATGAGTCGTAATTTTTACTTCATGTTCTTATTTTTAATTCTTTTTTATTTCTTTCTTTAACTCTTATTTCTTTTAATTAATCATATTTGCGGTTTTAATTTGGATTAACTGCCCTTAATTAACTTAAATTTAATGGGGGGGATCGGTTATAAATCACACCTAGGGTTTGTGAAATGACATTTCCTATCACTTTCTCCCTAATTTTTCTACGAACACTGCAGTTATTCTTTCCTTCCTTTTCACAGTTCTTTTCTTTTCCTTTACTCATGCACTATCATGAGTCACTTCACGACTCATTTTGTCTTCATTTCTTTTCCTTAACTTGCTCTTCTCTTTCACTACAACATACATTCACGTTTGTGTCTTTCTTCTTCATCTTGTTCTTCTCTTGTTTTTCTATTCCTACATTACTATTCTTGCATATCTCCTCTTTGTCTTTCTTTCATTTTCCATCAATGGTGAGAACAAAGAACCCATCTTCTTCAAGAAGCCAGCTAGGGGGAGATGAACCACCACTTTAGAGTTTACAGATAGACTTTGGTTCACCATTCCCTCTTTCCTCCATCAATGAAGGTAACAGGTTCCTTGTTCTAAAAGATAGAGCAATCTCTCAATGTAAGTATTTTCCTAATTCTTTGCTTGAACAAGTGGGTGTTCTTGATGAAGTCAATGAGATGTTGTCTCAATGTGGTCTCTTGCATTTTGTAAATATGCATGAGCAGTTCTATACTGACTTAGTCTTTGAATTTTACACAAATTTTAAAGAAAATGTTGATAATCCTAGGCTTGTAGACTTTCGCTTGAATGGTGTTGATCATACTCTTACTTGTTTCATGATGCATCGAATCTTTGGCTTTAGCCCAAATGGTTTATGTGATCCTCCTAAGAGTTATAAACCAAATGATTTTTGGAATTTTCTTACTGGATTAACTACACCTTATAGGGCTAGAGAGGCCAAATCCATGTTTATTTCAGATTTAAAATATTGGATTTTGCATAAGATTCTTGCCTCCATTGTCTTCAACAAGCTTGAATTTAATAGAGTTTCAAGTCATGAACTTTTCTTGATGTGGTGTGTGCATAACCATAAGTCTATTTGTTGGTCTTATTGGATTTTCAAACAATTGTTGAATTGTGTTAGTCATCCAGAGTCCTCTATTACACATGGACATGTTATTACTGCTATTGTTAGGGGTATTGATATTGATTTACGCATTTATGACGCTGTACTTCCTTGCTTTTATTTTTCAAAGCATTTATTTGTAAGAGGAGAAGTCACTAACAATTCCTTTCAATACATACCACCTATATATCATTCTTGTTGGAAGGATCTTGCAAGAACCTCTACTCCACAAGTGGCTGCTGAGGAAAGCACTTCGGATGAGGCAGGGGATGAGGCACAAGGACAAGGAGATGTTCCTATGAAGGATGTTCCTAGTCATGCACCTACTTTTTCACCAACTACTGGATCTTCTTCAAATCTTACCCAATCCATGTTCAACCAATTGTTACAAAAACCAGTCCGCTATACAAAATCAATTGGCTTCCTTGGAGCAAGCCACAAGTCAATTGGTTCGTAGTCAACGCCGTCTTGAGCACAAGGTGGACACTTTCATTGCCCAAGCGGGCTATGAGGTCCTATCACCTCAACCTTCACCATGATTTGAGGGGAGTATTCTTTCCTCTATGCTTTTGTTTATTTTTGCTTTTCTTTTTGTTTGTGTGTTTGTTTTGTTTCTCCACATTGAGAACAATGTGTGTTCTAAGTGTGGGGGAGCACTTGTATGTGTTGTTTGTTTATCTTTTTCTTTATATAGAATAATCCTTTTTCGTAAGTTTTATTATAAGTATTGCTCATATTGTATGTTATATAGGTTGTTATGGAGATTCATTTACTTTCTATACTCATTTGATTAGTTATTCAAAATTTTTGGCATGTGTTTTATGTTTTTAAGTTATCTCTTTTTACTTCTTTGAACATTTTAGGTTGTTTAGTCTCTTTACTAACTATGCTTTAAGGTTAGAATTTTATCATTTAGCTTAAGATTTTAGGATTTTTGTTGCCTTATGGAAACTATAGCCATAATACTTACCTTTAGGCTTTCAATAATGGATGAGGACTAGTGAAAAAAAAATAATAAAAAAATAAAAATTAAATAAAATAAAGCAAGATGCATATCCAAAAGCTTAATTAAGTATGGGATGGAGCGTAAAACACACCCAATACTACATTCTCTTGTTACTAATGGGATAAAGTCTAAAAGTATACCCATACATGCAAAAAAAAAGGAAAAAAAGAGAAGAAAAAGAATGAAAAAAATGTAGTCTAAAAATGCCATGAGATGGGTTTAAAGGTATGTGTGCTTGCACATTGTCCTAAAAGGCAACTATAGTCTTAAAATCTTAGGTTTGATGATCAATATTCTCTCTTGAGCATCGTTAGTCTTGAGACTTTATATTCTTGATGTTGAATTTAGTAAATTTAGATGACTTGATGATTTAAGATGCATGTTTTAAGTCTTGATGTACTAATATTTTGAGTGTTAAGGTATTTGATTTCATCTCAATCTTATCTTAAGTAAAAATTGAGCAATGCTTTATAATTTAACTTACTTAGTTTGACTTGAGATTAAATTTTCTCACTTTTCTCTTGCTTGGGGACAAGTAAGGTTTAAGTGTGGGGGAATTTGATGTCATGTAAAATGTCTACCTTTTTATGTGTGTTTTTCTCTTATTTATGTAGCTAAGTATGTAATATTATATGTATTTTTATGTGTTTATGTTCAATTTATGTATTTATGTTTGTTTTTAGGTTAAAGTTGGTGAAGTGTGAAGAAAATGAAGAATCTGGTGAAGATTCGAAGAAGAAGATCATGAGTCATGAAATGGATCACGACTCGAACATGAATTCACGAGTAGGAGGGAGATGCATGAGTGAGGTAGAGAAGAAATGATCACGAGTTGGCAGATCCCATCACGAGTCGGCAGACAAGTCATGACTAAAGCATGAAATCACGAGTCCAGAAGAGTAGTGAGATGAATCACGATTCGGTAGGCAGAAGGGGCTTACAACTCATGAGGGTGTTCACGAGTCGGACAAGACACTGTTTCCCAAACGATGCCATCCTTCTGCACATGATTTTTCAGCCAAGCATCATAACCCTCCATGGCAACTGTTCTCAAGCGACATGATTTTTCAACCAACCATCATGACCCTCCATGGCAACTTTTCATATTCACAACCATTATGAAGAGACGTGTTTGTAGAGTTTTTCCTCTATAAATATAGATGGCATTAATTGCTGAAAAAAGGAGGAATCAATATTTTAGTTTTTAGAAATATAGTTATTATTTTGGATAAACATTTTTACTTAGCTTTTATTAGATGATTACAAAGGGACATAGCCAAAATAACAAGGGATAAGTTTCTTTCTCTTGTTTATCTTTAATGCAAATATGTATTTGGTTAGTTTCCTTTGTACATTATAAATATGTACTAGTATTTGTTTAAGACATGTTTATTCTTATTATGAATGAAGCATGATTTACATCCATTTGTGTGCATTGATTTGCTATGTGTGATTGGCCACCATATTTGGCATGTTAGTCAATTTATTCACAACGAGAGTTGGAATTTTTTGATGGAAAAACAAATGAATGTACTTAAAGCATTGAATTCCTTTAATTTGACTTAAGGAATTCACTTTGAGGGGTTAAAGAATTGGCATAGAGCTTCATAATTTTTGTTTATCTCTATAATGACTTGAGAGTGCTTATAGACTCTAAATAAAAACATCTTTACTGACAACGAGAGTTGTTTTAAAGAATCTTGGCTAAATTCTCCAGTCACTTTATTTATACAATTACTAGAACTTGTTCTTAGATGAATTACTATTTCATAATTTATAATGTATGTTCATACCATCATTTAAGTCATCTTTAATCCAAATTAATTTAATATATTCAAAGTAGTTTAGATATTTAGTTAAATGCATGATCTTTATTTTATTCGTTACCTATCCATCTAGTCTTCATGATTTCAATACAAAATTTACCCCGTTCCCTTTGGAATGATACCCTACTCATCCTATATGCAGTCTAGTGAGACTAAGGGTTCAAATAAATCCCCATCAAAAACCCACAGGCTTTATCACTTTAAAAGCATCTTTCGTTCATCATATTCTTTTTTATTTAATATAACATTTACTTAAAGCTTTTTCACAAATGAACACATATTATTCATTTACATAGCAATACTGGTTTAAAGCCCTGATATTCAAGAATACATATCACCTACTGATACTTGCATAGCTATCGGATAGCTTATCATATCTTGCACTAGAATGCTATAGCATAATGGTAACTGAGTATGATGCAATACTAGCTCAAATAATGTTTTAAGAACCTAATGAAATAAACTTCATTGGACATAAGATCATGAAGTAACAACATGATTTGAATTTCAAGGTTGACTCTGGTAATGCCTAATGATAGTTCATGAGAATGAAACCATACATATAGTCATATAAACCACGACTACATGACTCCACACGTAAAAACATATCCATAAAAAAACGTTTGTGAGTGGTTCTTCAAAACCATTTCCTTTACTTCCTTATACTTAATTTAATCTTCATACATTTAGTTGAATTTAAAGCCATAGGACATTGGAGCTTACATTATTATGTTTGATGATTATAGTATCAATTAAATTTTTATCGTTGAACTTTGTGAATTCCATAATAAGATTTAACTGCTAGATGTTTATTCATTTCTAGAAACAAAGCTTTGTTATATTTGAGGCAACTTGTGTGCTTGCTAACGATCACTATGAGTGGTCGTTTATCATGATTTAGTTCCCCACTAAGCTTTATAGCTTAGCACGGGTGTTTCATCCATGTAGGTTGCAAGGCTAGGACTTCTCGCAGGACTGATATCTGTAGCAGGTTGGCCAACACAAGTATTTGAAGATTATAAAGTATATAGTCTTCTTTTTGGTTCCTTTTTGTATTTCAAGGGTTTTATGTTGCGTTGGAAATCTTGTAAAAGTACAACTATTTTGTAAGACGTTATCAGTGGTTATATTTTTTTGTAAAGAGACTCTAATGGATATTGTGAAGTTTTAATAGTTTAACACTCTTATGGATTAAGTATGAATATCAGTTCTCTATATATAGTTGATATATATTTATGTTGCACAGTAAAACATGTGTAATAAGATGGATAAAGTGATATGTATAGATTATAGAATTAGGCTGCTACAAATACCAAGAAGGAAAGCCAAATTACTTCCTAATTGACTTAGACTCCTCTGCGGTAAGTCTAGTCTGATCGGTAATCACTAGCTTTCCCTAGTATTTTTAATGAAAACAAATGTCAATGCCATGGTAAAGCATGGGCTTAGATGACTTAGCCATTTCCACTTTGAAATGCAAAAAGCAATGAATGAAAAATGAAGATAAAGAGTTTAGAGACAAAACCTTACCCAAAGAATGAAAAGGCAAGCTGAAATGTAGGGAAGACAAAAACTCAAAATTGGAGAAGTCTAAAAAAAGAGTGCTCTAAAAGATAAGAGATACTTAAGACCAAATTGCTAGAAATTTTAAATGTGTAAAAAGAAACTAGTTCAAGAGAAAAATCTCCTATTTATAGGTAATAGATTAGTCCCAAGTTCAAAATGAAGACCAATAAAAAGTGTCATATGCTAGAGACATCATTACCTTCCAATTTACAAAGCAGCATCTGACATAAAAAGGCATTACATTTAATGCGGTATTTTTACATTTTAGGCACTCAAAACATAAAAAGACAACTTTGACCCTTAACTTTTCCTCTACTCTCCTAAATGGATCGAAACATTGAGAGGAATAAATTATGAAAACATCACCAACTTTGAAACAATCAGAATAGCAATTTTAGGCACCAGTTGCCTAAGTTTACATTCCTTCAGTTTCTTAAAAAATTGAAATAGCAATTCCAGGTGTCAGTCACCTAAGTTTACATTCCTTTGATATCTTAAAGATCATAACGGCGATTCAAAGTTCTAGTCAACTATGTTTGCATTCTTTTGATCTCTTATAGATCATAACAATGATTCCAAGTACCTGTTACCTAAGTTTACATTTCTTTGATCTCTTATAGATCAAAACAACAATTTTAGGCCCCAGTCACTTAAGTTCACATTTCTTTGATCTCTTATAGATTAGAACAGTGATTCCAGGTGCTAGTCACCTAAGTTCACATTCCTTTGATCTTTTATAAATTGGAATGGTGCAAATCCTTGAATTTTCATACGCCAGTCACCTAAGTTCACATCTATTCGATCTCTTACAAATTAAAATGGCAATTTTAGGTGCCAATCACCTAAGTTTGCATTCCTTTGATCTCTCACATATTGGAATTGTGATTTTGGTTACCTAAGTTTGCAATCCTTTGATCTTTTACAGATCAAAATGGCAATTCCAGGCACTAGTCACCTAAGTTCACATTCTTTTGATCTCTTATAGTTAACCTTAAATTTTCAGGTACAAAAGTGAATTAAAATTAGATCTAGGTGATGTTGGTAATTGATAAGTGTGCATTTTATAATGTTTTTAAGTGTTTTTAGTTGGTTTATTGTGTTAGTTTTATAGTATTTTAGTTAGTCTAGTGTTTAATTTGTTTAACTTGTGATGTAAGGACTTAATTGTGCTTATTTGTGTTTTTAGGTGTAAAATTGAAAGAAAAAGAAGTTAAAGGACTGAAAGGGTAATTTTGCAAAATAAAAAGCAAAGAATAAAGAAAACATCGTTTGTTAGTCAAGTAAAGGACCATTCAATGGAATCAATTCTTAATTCTACTGAATGGACTTTTGAAGTGTAGGAAATAAGTCCATTCAGTGGAATCAAGAATTGATTCTACCGAATGGACCCCTTTTAAAGGCTTAATATGGTTATTCGGTGGAATCTGATTTTCTATTCTCCCGAATGAGTTTTTATTGAAGTTTTAAAGTAAGTGATTCGGTGGTTTCAAAATCTATTCTATCGGATTAGAAGGGTTCGCTTAAATTGGAAGTTTTTCTTCAAATCAAATTAAGAAGTCTTCTTGTTAGGAAATTTTTTGATGCTCGGTTTAGGAAGTTGAGGTGGATTAAACTTCCTATTTTACTGCCTCTGCTTTGCTTATAAAAAGAAGAATCAAATCACAAGTGATGGGGGGTTGTTTTAGTTTTTGTTTTTACATAGTTAGAGTTGAGTTTAGTTTATGTTCTTTGTAATTTTCTTTTAAACTCAGTTTTTAGCTTTTAATTATAAAGTGTGAGTAGTTTTTCTTAACTTTTGCTACGGATACTTGAATCATTAATCTTTTGTTGTGATGACTTAATTGAGCTTTAATGTAAACTCAAGTTGATTATTTTTCAATTTTAAGCATATTCTCATCTTTGATTTTGCTTGAATTAATTATTGGTTTATTGGTCTAAATAACTAAAAGTTAATTTAAGCACAATTAGGGATATGTATGTTCTTGGATTAATGTTTTGAGTCAATGCATGATTTTTTTCTGTTTTGAGATAATTATGTCCTAATAATATTGATTAATATTAAGAGATGAGGAACTAAGAATATACTGGAATTGAATTTTCTTGACAAAAGAGTTCAATGAAAGTGTAAGAAGTTAAACTAGATTTTTATATTGAATATTATATTGTTCTTAATAGGAAATTTAATATTTCAAAAAGATATTCTTGATTTAAGGTATCAGGTTTTATTCATCTAGTTTTCCATAATCACTTGTGTTTTTAAGAAATCAAGTCATTGCAATAAAAGGTTAAGGTGGATAGTCCCTTAGTGAAAGTTGTTTTTAAATATTGATTGTTACCCTATTATAATTACTTGTTTACTCTTGGTATTTATTTCAAGTCATTCATATTTTTTTTTATTTTTTTCGATTTTAAATCTTCATCATAACTTCTGGGATTTCTTCTTGATAAAACACAAAATTTTACCGTAGAAAGAGAGATCGCCGGCCATAGTGAATGAGGTTTTAATGACCTGCAAAAAAGGAAACTAGCCCGGTCTTGTCGGGCTTTTGAGCTTCAATGCCCAAGTTAGCTATCGAAGTGTGGAGAGAAAGATTAATGGAGAGAGAGTATTAAGAGTTAGAGGGAGAGAGAGCCCCCCTTGTTATGGGTATACCTATCAAATTTATAGCTTTGAGTGTTGGATTTTTTGGGCTTCTGGTCTTAGGCCTCTTTATGGGCCTTTAATGGGCCGGCCTTATAGTTAAGTTTATTTTGGGTATTATCACGAGTCCCCCTCCACGCAATTTAATCTTTAAGATCGAAGGCTCGATAATTTTGGAAGTTACCCGCTTATGGGGAGTTACCTGTTTGGAGAATACCTTGTCTTTGGAGTTACCCGCTTATAGGGAGTTACACGTTTGGAGAATACCTTGGTCTTTGGGAGTTACCCGTTTATAATTTTTATCCTGCAAATAATTTTCTACAATTTTATTGTGCAAATAATTTTATAAATATTTACTAACCTACTTTACAGTTGCTTATGTTGTCTGAGAGATAACCACATCCGATTCGCTCTTGGAGGTGGAAAAAATCACATCTGATCCGCTCTATACCATGGATGGTCTTCCGATCCAATTCACTCTTGGCAGAGAGATAACCATATCCGATCGATCAAAATAATCTGATCGATCATTTTCCATCCGATCTGCTCTTGGTGATGGATGGTCTTCCGATCCGATCCGATCCACTCTTAGTGGAGAAATAACCATATCCGACGATCAAAATAATCTGATCGATCATTTTCCATCCGATCCACTCTTGGCGATGGATGGTCTTCCGATCTAATTTGCTCTTGGCGGAGAGATAACCTCGTCCGATCCATCCTTAGCGATGGACGATCTTTCGATCTGATCCGCTCTTGGTGGAGAGATAACCTTGTCTGATCTACCCTTGGCAATAGACGATCTTCCGATTCAATTCGCTCTTGGCGAAGAGATAACCTCATCCGATCCGCCTTTGGTGATGGATGGTCTTTCAATTCGATCCGCCCTTGGTGATGGACGGTGTTTCGATTCGATCCGCTCTTGGCAGAGAGATAACCTCGTCCAATCCACCCTTGGCGATGGACGATTTTCCGATTTGATTTGCTCTTGATGGAGAGATAACCTTGTCTGATCTGCCCTTGGTGATGGAAGGTCTTCCGATTGGATTCGCTTTTGGCGGAGAGATAACCAGTCCGATCCGCCCTTGACAGTTGATGATCTTCCAATTCGATCCGCTCTTGGCGGAGAGATAACCTCATCCGATTCGCCCTTGGCAATGGATGATCTTTCGATTCGATCCACTCTTGGTAGAGAGATAACCTCGTTCGATCTACCCTTGGCAATGGACGATCTTTCGATTCAATCCTCTCTTGGCGGAGAGATAACCTCGTCCGATCCACCCTTGGCGATGGACGGTCTATCGATTCGATCCACTCTTGGTGGAGAGATAACCTCATCCGATTCACCCTTGGCGATGGACGATCTTTTGATTTGATCCACTCTTAGCAGAGAGATAACCTCGTCTGATTCGCCCTTGGTGATGGACGGTCTTTCGATTTGATCCGCTCTTGGCAAAGAGATAACCTTGTCCGATCCACCCTTAGCAATGGACAGTCTTCCTATTCGATCCACTATTAGCAAAGAGATAACCAGTCCAATCCACCCTTGGTAATGGATGATCTTTCGATTCGATCCGCTCTTGGTGGAGAGATAACCTCATCTGATCTGTCCTTGGTGATGGACGGTCTTCTGATTTGATTCGCTCTTGGCGGAGAGATAACCAGTCCGATCCACCCTTGGCGATGGAAGATCTTTCGATCCGATTTGCTCTTGGCAGAGAGATAACCAGTTCGATCCGCCCTTGGCGATGGATTGTCTTCCGATCCGATTCGCTCTTGGCGTTGAAAATAATAACATCCAATCGAAATAAAAAATCATCGAATCAGATTTAACACATTGTAGAAATAATATATTGTGAAAAGGAAGTTTCAACAATTTCTCATTCAAAAATTAAGAAACTAAAAGTAAATACTGGAGCACATATACTAATAAATTAGTCAAAAAGCATAAAAAGAAGCATTAAAACTAACCTTTATTTCGTCACTATTTAAAAATTCATCGGTTGGGATAAATAATTTTAATAGTCGGCCACATTTTTAAGTTGTCACATCCATATAAATTAAAATATATTGGCCAAATGCATAGTCAACAATGTGGGGCCCAATTTGCATTTTACGTTGGATAAATTGATATCATGCCTTGTAATAAAGCCAATTATGCTGAAGAAATGAGCTTATACTAGGCCAAAAGGTAGTACACGTACCTTACACTCCACCAAAAGTCCCAAAACATGATATTCAAGACTTAAATGGATGTGGTAGGTAGTACATGTACCTTTCACTCCACCAAAAGTCCCAAAGCATGTCATTCAAGACTTAAAAGGATGTGGTGTGTAACCCTCCACTTGTCATCTTTGCAGGTAAAGTGTGAAAGAGATGAATTTATTTGACCAAAGTTTGCTCTCTTTCGATCTTTGCTCTCTCTTCTCCTATTTTTTTTTTTTTGTAAAATTAAACCCAAGACTTTTAGATCTAGGATTTTCCTCAGGTTGTGCCTGTTGCTGGATCCATAGAAGGAGCGTGATTTTCACCATTAACTTATAGAAAAGAATAGTAGATCTAGAGCTTGAATTCAAAATTTTTAGGCTGAGTAGCTCAGTTTTGGCATCATCTCTCAATGAAAGCACCAAATGATAAAATACAAAATTTTACCGTAGAAGGAGAGATCGCCGGCCATAGTGAAGGAGGCTTTAATGACCTACAAAACAGAAAACTAGCTCGATCTTGTCGGGCTTTTGAGCTTTGATGCCTAAGTTAGCTATCAAAGTGTGGAGAGAAACCTTAATGGTGAGAGAGTATTAAGAGTTAAAGAGAGAGAGAGCCCCCTTGTTATGGGTATACCTGTCAAATTTATAGGTTTCAGTGTTGGATTTTTTAGGCTTCTGGTCTTAGGCCTTTTTGTGGGTTGACCTTATAGTTAATTTTATTTTGGGTATTATCACTTCTCTTTCTCTACACATAATTTTCATTGTAAAACTAAAAATCATTTCATACACATACAAGTTTCCCTTGTGCTCGATATTTGGGTCTTAATCTTTATTTCCCTATATTACTAGCTGATCTAGTACCCTTACTAGACACCAGTCAAGTTTATGGTGCCATTGCCGGGCATACATTAGCATGTATTATTTATTTTAAATTTTATAGTGAATTTTGTGTGTTTTTTTATCTCCTTTTATATATTTCTATTCTAATTCTATTTGTTATTCTTACAGGTGTCAATAGTTTATTATAAGGAATCGACCAATATTACTTATTGATCCTATGATTAAAAGGGCATTTCATAGGATTAGAAAGTTAAAAGACAACATTAATCTAGAAGATCAAGGAATCCTTAAAGATGCACCTCTCATCATAGATCCACCAACTAGGATGGAAGATCCATAACATAGGAATGAGCAAGGTAATAATGATCAACCTCAAAGGGATGGGTTTAGACCTAGAACCATTAAGGATTATGCCATTCTTAGGTGGAATAAAGAATATAGGACTATTAGGATCCCTCATAGCCAACCATTTGAGATTAAGCCTGCCACCATCACTATGGTGCAAAAAAATCAATTTTCGGATTCAGAGATAGAGGATCTTGCACAACATTTAGATATGTTCTTAGAAATAAGTGACACGGTTCAAATAACAAATGTGTCTACTGATGCCATTAGACTTAAACTGTTTCCTTTTACCCTTAGAGGTAAATCTAGGGGTTGATTGTAAATGCTTCCAAACCAATCTATCCAATTATGGAAACAAATGCAACAAAAGTTTTTGCGCAAATTCTTTCATGAGGCTTAGGAAAGATTTAGGATACTATTAAAAAGCTTTCCACATCATGAATTCATTGTTTATCAATTGATGCATATTTTTTATACAGGTGTGAATCAAGTTGCACGATCTTTGTTGGATGCAGCATCAAATGGCAGTTTCATAAACAAAATATCTGAAGAAGTATTCCGCTTCTTGATGAGATGGCAACTAATGATGCATAATAGGCTAGCTCAAGAGCCACTCAAAAGAAATAGGGAGTTCATGGCATAGATGATTTTGCCATGATAAATGCTAAAATAGAATTATTAACTAAAAAATTGAATGGTTTGAAAGTTCAAAATGTTTATGCTTTTCTAATGGAACTTATTTTTATGCAAAAAATCAAAGAGCTATGAAGAATGGGGAAGGAATAGTAGAGGATGTGAATTCCTTAAACTCATAGAGTAATACCTATAACCTGGGATGGAGGAACTATCCAATTTTTTCATGGAGAGAAGGTAATCAAGCATCTATATCAAATTCTCAACCTAAACCCCTTTCAATCAAAATCTAGCTTCCAATAGCTATCTACCATACCAAAATCTAGCACAACCACACTATGCTTCTAACCATCAATCACTACCCTATCAGCCACCCGAATTTCAAAAACCTCCACCCCCACAAGAAAAGAAACTAAACTTAGAAGAAATGTTTGCCAACTTTATGTCCACCCAAACTGCCTTTTATGTCTAGTAAGATGCTAGGTGGAAATCTCAAGACATTTGGTTGAGGAACCAAGATGCATCCATTAGGAATCTAAAAAACCAAGTGGGGCAACTTTGTAACTCATTGACCAATAGGGCTTAAAGAACATTTCCATCTAATGTGGACCAAAATCTGAAAGAGAAAGCTAAGGCAATCACTTTGAGGAGTGGGAAAAAGGTACAAGAAACTGAAATTGGTAAAAGTACTTCTAAAATGGTGGAACCAACAAAAGAGGTAAGTATTCCTAACTCTAAAATTATTGATGAAGTGCCTCCTATTGTTAAAAAAAATAAGGGTAAGGAAAAATTGGTGTCTACTGTGCTTTATAAGTCTAAATTACCTTTTCCATCTCTAGCTAAAAAAGAAAAGCAAAATGAGCAATTAACTAGATTTTTAGACATGTCTAAAAAGTTACATATAAATTTACCATTTACTGAAGCTTTATTATACATGCCTAAATATGTTAAATTCATGAAAGAGCTCTATTCTAGTAAGAAAAAGCTAGAAGGTGTAGGAACAGTCCAATTATCTAAATATTGTAGTGCAATAATCATGAACAAAATTCCAATTAAATTAGAAGATCCTGGTAGTTTTACATTACCATGTGAATTAGGAAGAAATTTTGCAGGACATGCATTGTGTGATTTAGGTGCTAGTATAAATCTAATGCCTTATTCTATGTGTAGGAAATTGAATTTAGGAGACATGAAGGAGACCCAAATGATGCTATAATTGGTGGATAGATCGTTGAAGAGGCTTAAAGGAATTATTAAGGATTTGTTGGTTAAAGTTTGAAACTTTATATTTCTAGTCGATTTTGTGGTTTTGGATATGGAAAAGATAGAAGAGTGCCTTTAATAGTTAGAAGACCATTCTTGAACATGGCGAGAGCTTTAATAGATGTTCATGGGCAAACGGTCACCCTTAGATTTAATAAGGATGAAATGGTGTTCAATGCAAACAAAGTGATAAAACATCCCTCCTATGATTTTGAAGAGTCCATTTGTTTTGTTGATAAAGTTCAAGAATGTATAGAAGCAAAACAATAGGAAAACATTTGGGATTATGAGCTAAAAGAATGTCTAATGCATCCAAAGAGTGAAGATGAAGTGGAGACAAGAGAAAAAGAGATAATTCAACAATTAGAAATAGAACATAATAAAGAAGGACATATGGAGGATAAATTATCCCTTCCTAAGGGAGATTCTGAACTTAAAACTCTTCTCATTTAAAATATGTGTTTTTAGAGGAAAATGCAAAACCAGTAATTATATCTTCTTTATTGATAGGTTTAGAAGAGAATATGCTTATTTAAGTACTTAAGAAGCATAAAGGAGCCATCGGTTGGGAAACATCCGATTTCAAGGGTATAAGCCTCAATTATTATACACACCGAATACCAATGGAGGACAATTTCAAACCGGTGGTACAACCAAAAAGGCGACTTAATCCCACTATGCAAGAGGTGGTGAAAAATTAGGTACTTAAACTCCTTGATACAGGTATTATCTATCCTATCTCTAATAGTAGTTGGGTTAGTCCAGTTCAATGTGTGCCTAAAAAAGAGGGAATGACCGTGATCACTAATAAAAAGGATGAATTTATCCCAACACGCACTGTGATGGGATGGCGAGTGTGCATAGATTATAGGAGATTGAATAATGCCACTAGAAAGGATCATTTTCCTTTACCATTCATTGACCAAATGTTAAAAAGATTAGCGAGAAATAGATTTTATTGTTTTTTAGATGGATGTTCGAGGTATATGCAAATATCAATAGCCTCGGAATACCAAGAAAATACCACATTTACATGCCCTTATGGTACATTTGCATATGAGATGATGCCTTTTGGTCTATGTGATGCCCCAGCTACATTTCAAAGATGCATGATGGCCATTTTTCATGATTTTATTAAACAATTCATGGAAGTTTTTATGGATGATTTTACACTATATGGTCATGATTTTGAATCATGTTTAAATAATCTTGCATTATTTTTAGAAAGGTGTAAAGAAACTCATCTTTTTAGAATTGGGAAAAATGTCATTTCATGGTAAAAGAAGGGATAGTTCTAGGGCATAAAATCTCTGAAAAAGGAATTGAGGTAGATAAAGCTAAAATTGATGCTATTGATAAACGACTGCTTTTTACAAGTGTTAAAGGTATTAGAAGTTTCCTTGGTCATGTGGATTTTTATCGTCGCTTTATTAAGGATTTTTCTAAGATTACTGAACCACTTTCCAATTTGTTGATGAAAGATACTGCATTTAACTTTGATGATGAGTGTTTACAAACTTTTAACTTGTTAAAGCAAAAGCTAATCACAACACTTGTCATTGAATCACTTGATTGGAACCTACCATTCGAGATTATGTGTGATACTAGTGACTATGCTATGGGAGCGGTTTTAGGCCAAAAGAGGGAAAAGATCTTTTATACTATCTATTATGCAAGCCACACACTCACTGAAGCTTAAGTTAATTATACCACCACAGAGAAAGAGTTTCTAGCAATTGTATTTTCTTTTGATAAATTTAGATCTTATCTCCTGAGTTCCAAAGTCACACTATGGACAGATCATATGGCATTGAGGCACCTTTTTTTCAAAAAGGATTCCAAAACAAGACTTATCCATTAGGTATTACTATTATAAGAGTTTGATATGGAGATTAAAGACAAGAAAGGAGCTGAAAATTATGTGGCAGACCATCTTTCTAGACTCAAGCATGCCAATATTAAAAAGGGGGAAATTGCTAATTTATTTCCTAATGAATGTATTAGTGTAATTTATGCTTGTAACTTTGTGATTCCTTGGTATGCTAATATAGCTAATTTTCTCGCAGAAGGTAATCTTCCTAAAGATTTCACTTGGCAACAAAAGAAAAAGCTACAAGCAGATGCCAAACACTACCTTTAAGATAATCCATGCCTAATCAAGAATTGTTTGGATCAAGTACATCAAAGATGTGTTCTAGAGGGAGAACAAGAAGACATCATGAGACAATGTCATGGAGGAGAAGTTGGAGGCCATCATGGACCTAATCGTATAGTATAAAAGATTCTTCAATTAGTTTTTTTTGGCCTACTCTCTTTTCGGATGTTAAATCATTCATTAAGCTTTGTGATAAATGTTAAAGAGTAAGAAATATTTCGAAAAGAGATGAAATGCCTATGAATAATATACTCAAAGTGGAAATTTTTGATGTTTGGGGTATAGATTTTATGGGGCCATTTGCAAACTCATTCTATGTGTAAGGACCCAATCATAACCCCAATCGAAATATTGTTAATTAATGAGGACTATTGTTAATTAAGGCTAAATTGAATTATTTTGAAATTATCGAGGTTAAGTAGCAAAAGGGGTATTTTGATAATTTCAGCGTGTAAGCATATGAGTTAAGTTAAACTATAATTAAAGACAAGGATATAATTGAAGTGAATTAGAAAGTCTTGAGGTTAATTTGAAAGAAATTGGAATGATAGGGGTTTAATTGTATGAAAGGGTATAGTGGTAATTTCCCTAAGAAGATATTTACCCCACTAACTCATGTATTAAGCTTCTTGAAGAAGGAACCCTTGGGGATTTGGAGTGTGGGTCGGCTTTTGAGGGAGATAGTTCTCTCTCTCTCTTTCTCTCTCTCTCTCTCTTTGGTTATGGTTTGGAGAAGATGAGATTAGGGTTTGTTGTTTATGCATTATGAACGAATGGAGAAAGAAGCAGACAAATCAAGTGAAAAGTGAAGAAGAAATCATGAGTAAAGAAGTTGGAGGAAGGAAGAATTGAAGCTTCAAAAGCCAGGTACGGGAGTTAAGTTTTGGTACTGTTCAAGTGATGTTAGAGAGTATGCCCTAGAGCCCATGTAATAGGGATGTTTTTCATATGTATGAAATTTATATTCTTAAAAAAGGCATCATTCATTTATTAATGCTATGTTTGAATACATGAGTTTGTAAATCTTAAATTAATAAATGAAGTCCTAGATATTATAAAAACAGTGAAAAGGCAATCATGAAGGTGTTCATGATGTGGGATGTCTATTGCATGCAAATGTCTTAATATCTAAATATCCCTAGTCATAGAATTAACAAGATAGGACATTGTTAATTCGGACAGACAAGCACATGTTATGCTTCTTGAATGGTTCAAGCAATGGTTCTCATAACTATGATTATGGAAGATAATCAAAGCTAACATGTGAATGCTTGTTAGAAGAACAAGTTCATTGGAGACCTGCATAGAGAATCCTCACATGGATATTAAATCTATGTCAGTGAGGAATCTCTTCATAGCGGTTGTGCAAGTATCCGTAGACTTGAGATCACCAAAGTTATCTTAAGTAGCAAGTGGTATACTTTGACTCCATAACTGATTACTTCCAACTGGGAGTGAACATAGTTAGGAGATTGGGTATATCATGACCTACTTGAAGATAGTTGAGTGATTGACAAAGGATTCACCATCCCAGATTTAATAAGGGAAGTTATCTCGCATGATTCTATAATTGCCTTGTTCAGAGAATCTCTGGCCAGAGTAATATGCCGAGATGGATGGAGATCCATGAAGGGCATTTTAGGAATAATGGTTAAATTAATAAAACATATATAATTAGATTTATATGAGTTGACAGAAATCCATACTCATAATCTAATTGAGATAAGAGTGGTGAAAGGAGTAATTGCACGGTAACTGTTTCTATGGAAGGGTACAGTAAAACCACATGACTTTCCTGACATTTGGGTAGTCATGATGCCTAGCTAGAGGCCAATCATGACTTGTATAATGATGTATCAAAAGTATCAATAGGGATTGATAAGATGATTTAAAGGAGTTTAAATCATGTGAGTTTTGAATAGAACTCACAATTACATATTATACTGCCAATATGGACAGGAACCCAATAGGTCACACACATATAGAGAAAAGGGTAAAATGGTAAAATAACAAGGATTATAATAATTCATATTATTATGAAGGTAGAAAAGTGAATAAGATAATAATTAATTAAAGAGTTTAATTAATTATGATTAAATAAAATTATCCGCGGAACTTTTGAGAAATGTTCTGCAAAATTGGACCTAATTGAAATAATGTATTTTATGATTAATTATTATTATCTTATAAGTTTTATAAGACTACTATAAGTGTTATAGGACTGATATAATAATTAATAGGTCTATTGGAGAAATTATAAAGGGCCAAAGGAATTAAGAAGTTGGAGGAAGCCCTCCAGAAGAGGGCCACACGCCAACTCCATACAGAAGGGCTTAGAGGGCTTTTTCTTGGACCAAAATTAATTTATATATGTTACATAAGTGTTATGGAACTCACATATTTAATTTGGTTGGATTTGGAATCCATTTGGGTATTTAAATTCAATTAGATGCACAAAGGGCCTAGTTTATGGATTTTGTGCATAGACTTTTATGAAAAGGATTAAATTGGATTTAATTAAGCCCAAATGATTATAATTAATTCCAGAGGCCCAATTAATAATTCTCCAGCAATTTTAAAGAGTCAAATCTCATTAAGGAGTTGAAATTTTAACCTAACTATAAAAGGCCAACTAATGAGAATTAGGGTTAAGTGATTAAAACAAAAGGAAAGTCTTTTTCTTTATTCTCTCTCTTTTTGCGCCAACTCCAAGCTAGCTTCTTGGAATTTCGGCATGCCCTAGTTGAAAACCAATTTTTTGGTTCAATTTATCCCTCTCTGGTGTGGATTACTCATTGGAGGTGTTCGATTTTGGACACTGTGGTTTGTGACAATCTGGTGCGAAGTAAAATCAACTGTTCAACAAAAATCAAAGGTGATTTGTCTTATTCTCATATAGTTATATTGTTTATTCATGGCAAGATCAGATCTAATGGTTAAAAAATTTTAAAATTCCACTCATGTATGTGATGCATATAACCGTTAAATTCCAACATGGTATCAGAGCCACGGTTTTGCCATGGATATACAATTCTATATTTTTCTGCGGAATAAGTTTTGTTTTGTTTTGAGTTATTTATTTCATGAACTTTAAAATATTAGATTTGATTGTTCTTGAATGAGAAATATTGATTTCTGGTTGTATGTGTGATCAAATAAATTTGGTGGAAACAAAAATGAAATTTTTGAATGATTGTGATTAGGGTTTGGCGTGAAACCCATTAGGGTTTGGCATGAAACCCTAGGTGATGTAGGGGCTGTTCTAATTTAATTTCTTATGGATCCATTTAAAAATCATTTAGATGATATTTTTTGTGTTTAATATGTGATATTAAGTCGTAGGATCGAACGAAATTAAAATCGAACAAGTTTTGCATGAAAACTAGTTTAGTCGAAAAGTTCGATAAATTAGTGTTTTTCGTGTGTTCTTGATGTGTTCTTGGTTAGAAAAACTTTTGATCTTCTAAATCTGATATATATGATATATTAAAGTTTTTTTTAATTAATTGGATTAATTAAAATGGGCCTTAAATTAATTTTATTAATTTTAATTTATTAAAACCACTTAATGGGCTTAATTATGTTTACGGACTTGGTTTAAATTAGTGAATGACTTGGTGGGCCCAAGGATCTGATTTAAATTAAACATTATAAACATTAATTAAGTTTATTAATGGGTTTTAAGGGCTGGAGTGGGCTTGGCTCCTTCCAAAAGGCCCAAATGGTCCAAAAGACACAAAACTAGTTTGTGTGTGAACACAGTTAGGGTTTTTCTTTTATGGGTTTCGGTCTACATTTCTTTTCAGCCCAAAATTGATTCTTTTAATTATTTAATATGATTAATTAATTAAATAATCAATTTATAATTAATTAATTAATAATCAATTGGATTGATTATTAAGACAAGAACACATGCATGCAAAAAGGTTTCCTAAAATGAAAGTTTCCAAAATGGAAAAAGTTTCCTAATTTGATCACATCATTAAAATAACTCAAAATATAGTTTCAAAGGTTGAAACAAAGTTAGTAGTCCATTTCTTTATGCATTAGAGAGGCATATAAGGGTGTATGATTGGCATGATGGCTAGTTATGGACAAAGCCCAATGTGATTGAGCATAATGCATGTTTTGGCCTAATGAGGACTTTCATGTCCCAACCACTTGTTTTTGGTTTGTATTTCATTTCAAATTGTAATATGTAATTAGATTACTTAGATTAGAATTAGAAATAGAGATGAAGACCAATATCAAGCAGCAAGATGGGCCGGATGGAGATCCAACAAGCTTGAAGATATTGTAATTATATTTTTGTTTGAATCATGCATACTACCTAGGTGTGACCTTTTGATTTCCCTCTTGGCTCGGGGAAATCAATGTAGTGAAGTCCATAACTATACCATATTTGTATGCTTATATTTATGTGATAGATATAGGATGCATACCAATGTATGTCAACCATGTATGATGAGACTTAATTAACTAAAACCCTCAAACAAATACTAAGGTATATAAGCCTTCCATTAATTTGAGGAGAACCAGAGTTCTTTATAGTGTGGGTTGTTGACCACAGTCAAGCTCATATTATATCGAATATGTTCAAATCTAATTAAATGGGTCATCTTAGCTAGCCCATTAGTTTGTTGACCACAGTCAAGGCTAATAGTTCTAGAGGCAAGATTAGGGAATGCATATATGATATGCATGCATCAAGAGTTGATAACCTAATGATCCAATAGTTGTGTAGAGACACAATTGGTATAGAGATACCTACCTTTCAAGGGTATGGAATTTAGCTTGTTGACCACAGTCAAGGTCAAATTACATATCAAGGATTGGATATTGGCCCAATAAGAAAACCATAGGGTTTTCTTGGATTATATAGTGAAGGCTATTAATTCGCAATAAAATAGTGGGAGTAAATGGATTAATTAAAGAACTTATTATTGCATACATATATATGAACATACTCTCATATCTTTTATTTTTCACATCTATGTCATCATCATGAGCACATCAAATATACGATCAATCTTGGATAACAAACTGGTTGGCAGCAACTATTCTAACTGGATCAAGCAAGTGAGAATTGTTCTCAGAGCTGAAAAGATCCATTATGTCTTGGATAAAGATCTTCCACCACTTCCATCAGATGATGCCATTGATGAGATCAAAGGCACTTATCGAAAATACATAGAGGATAGTGAAGCAATAGCATGTCTGATGCTGGGTGCTATGTCCTCAAAGCTTCAGAAGCAATATGAGATAAAGGATGGTGAGGTTTCCAAGAAGAAGGTTGCCAAGAAAGAGAATCCCAAAGGAACTTGCTTCCATTGTGGAAAGGATGGTCATTGAAAGTATAACTGCAAGGCCTATCTATATTCTCTGAAGGAGAAAAAGCATGCTGATGCTTCTACCTCAGGTATTCATATGATTGAAATTAATACTTATTCTATTACTTCAAAAAAATCTTGGGTATTAGATACCGGATGTGGATCACATTTATGTAATGATCTACATGGGCTTAGAAGCTTTAGAAGAGTTGGAAAGGCAGAGATATGTTTGCAGTCAGCTACTGGACAAAACATCTCTACAACAGTTGTGGGGACTTATCATTTGCCTCTTCCAAGTGGATTAGTACTGGAATTAAATAATTGTTATTATGTTCCAGCTTTATCCAAAAGTATTATTTCTTTCAGTCGTCTGTTGAACGATTATGATATTTCTTTAAATGACAAATGTTGTTACATTTTTAAGAACAATATGTTTATGCAAAAGCTATCATTGAGAATGGTATATTTGTTCTTGATTTAATTAAAGAAGTACATAATGTCGATACCAAGAGAATGAAACATGATAATCTAAATACATCATACTTATGGCATTGTCATTTAGGCCATATAAATGAAAAATGCATGACCAAATTGCACAAATCAGGTGATTTGGGATCATTTGATTATGAATCATTTGATACATGCGAATCTTGTTTATTTTGAAAATGACAAAAGCTCCCTTTATTGGTAAAGGAGAATGAGCTAAAATGGTTTTGGACTTAATACATTCAGATGTACGTGGTCCAATGACTACACATGCTAGAGGAGGTTACTCCTACTTCATTACTTTCATAGATGATTATTTCAGGTTTAGATACATCTATCTAATGAAATATAAGTCTGAAGCATTTTAAAAGTTCAAAGAGTTCAAAAATGAAGTAGAGAAAAAACTTGGCAAAAGTATTAAAGCACTTAGATCAGATCGAGGTGGAGAATACTTAAGTCAAGAGTTTCAGGATTATCTTAGAGATAATGGCATTTTATCTCAATGGACTCCACCATATACACCAAAACACAATGGTGTATCTGAAAGGAGGAATCGAACACTATTAGATATGGTTCAATCAATGATGAGCCGAGCGGACTTGCCTAAGTCCTTTTGGGGATATGCATTAGAAACTGCTGTTTATGTGTTAAACAGAGTTCCTAGTAAATCGGTTGACGTTACTCCATATGAGATATGGAATAACAAGAAACCCACGCTTTCTTATATGAAAGTATGGGGTTGTCTTGCTTATGTGAAGAGGACAATGTCAGACAAACTGGATGTTAAGTCTGACAAATGTTTATTTGTGGGATATCCAAAAGAAACGTTTTGATATTATTTCTATCATCTCTTAGAACAAAAGGTGTTTGTTTCAAGGCATGCTGTCTTCTTGGAAAGAGAATTTCTCCTACGAGAGGACAGTGGGAGTACAATTGAACTTGGTGAAGTTCAAGACCCACAAATAGAAGATGATCAACCGATTGAACCCAAAACTGAATTTCATAATGATGAGATTACAGTTGAACCTGATTATACACAAAATCCTAAAAGATCTACTAGGATACGTTCTATCCCTGTGAGATATAGATTTCACATTGATTCGAATAGAGGCATAACTGTAGTTGAGGACAATGAGCCTACAAGCTATCAAGAAGTTTTGAACAGTTCAGAACGTGATTTATGGCTTAAGGCTATGCAGTCTGAAATGGACTCCATGTATGAGAACAAAGTATAGACTTTAACTCAACCACCTGAAGGGATAAAACCCATAGGGTGCAAATGGGTCTTTAAAAAGAAGACTGATATGGAAGGTAATTTAGTTACCTATAAAGCTCGCTTAGTAGCAAAAGGTTATCGTCAAAAGGAAGGTATTGACTATGATGAAACTTTTTCTCCTGTAGCGATGCTTAAGTCTATAAGAATACTTTCAGCGATTGCAACTCATTATGATTATGAGATTTGGCAAATGGATGTGAAGACAACTTTCCTTAATGGAAATCTTACCGAGGATGTGTATATGACACAACCAGAAGGATTCACATCAAGAAATGGTGAAAAGGTATGCAAGCTTCAAAGATCCATTTATGGATTGAAGCAAGCCTCTAGGAGCTGGAACATACGATTCAATAAGACAATCAAAGAGTTTGGTTTCTCACAGAATGAAGATGAACCTTATGTGTATAAAAGGGTCAGTAGGAGTGCAATTGTCTTCCTAGTTCTATATGTAGATGACATATTGATCATGGGGAATGACATTTCTCTTCTCCAATCTGTTAAAATATGGTTATCCAAGCAATTCTCAATGAAAGACCTTGGAGAAGCATCCTATATTCTGGGAATAAGGATCTATAGAGATAGATCCAATAGGTTGCTAGGTCTTTCTCAGAGTACATATATAGATAAAGTATTGAAGAGGTTCAATATGGATCTCTCTAAGAAAGGGTTTATACCCATGGTGCATGGGAAACACCTTTCTAAGTCTATGTGTCCACAGACACTAGAGGATAGAGAGAGCATGAATAGAATACCATATGCATCTGCAATTGGTTCTATCATGTATACTATGTTATGTACACGTCCAGATGTAGCATTTGCTTTGAGTGTCACAAGCAGATTCCAATCTAATTTTGGAGAGGAACATTGGGCAGCTGTCAAGAATATTCTTAAGTACTTGAGAAGGACTAAGGATATATTCTTGGTATATGGAGAGGGCAGTTTGGAAGTAAATGGGTATACAGATGCCAGCCTCCAATCTGACAAAGATGATTGTAAATCACAATCTGGTTATGTGTTCATAATGGGAGGAGGAGCAGTTAGTTGGAAAAGTTCCAAACAAGAAACAACTGTTGATTCCACAATGAAAGCTGAGTACATTACTGCTTCAGAAGCATCCAAAGAAGCAGTCTGGATCAAAAAGTTCATAACCGAACTAGGAATGGTGCCTAGCATTGTTGATCCGATTCCTTTATATTGTGACAACAATGGAGCCATTGCGCAAGTAAAGGAACCACGGTCTCATCAGCGATCCAAGCATGTTCTCAGACGCTACCATCTTATAAGGGAAATAGTAGCTAGAAATGATGTGAAAATAGAAAGGGTTCCCACAGATGACAATGTGGCGGATCCCCTCACTAAAGCACTTTCCCAGATTAAGCATGATCACCATATAAATAGCATGGGTCTAAGACATATGAGTGATTGGCTTTAGTGCAAGTGGGAGATTGTTAGAGAGTATGCCCTAGAGCCCATGTAATAGGGATGTTTTTCATATGTATGAAATTTATATTTTTAATAAAAGGCATCATTTATTTATTAATGCTATGTTTGAATACATGAGTTTGTAAATCTTAAATTAATAAATGAAGTCCTAGATATTATAAACACAGTGCAAAGGCAATCATGAAAGTGTTCATGATGTGGGATGTCTATTGCATACAAATGTCTTAATATCTAAATATCCCTAGTCATAGAATTAATAAGATAGGACATTGTTAATTCGGACAGACTAGCACATGTTATGCTTCTTGAATGGTTCAAGCAGTGGTTCTCATAACTGTGATTATGGAAGATAATCAAAGCTAACATGTGGATGTTTGTTAGAAGAACGAGTTCATTAGAGACCTACATAGAATCCTCACATGGATATTAAATCTATGTCAGTGAGGAATCTCTTCATAGCGGTTGTGCAAGTATCCTTAGACTTGAGATCACCAAAGTTATCTTAAGTAGCAAGTGGTATACTTTGACTCCATAACTGATTACTTCCAACTGGGAGTGAACATAGTTAGGAGATTGGGTATATCATGACCTACTTGAAGATAGTTGAGTGATTGACAAAGGATTCACCATCCCAGATTTAACAAGGGAAGTTATCTCGCATGATTCTATAATTGCCTTGTTCAGAGAATCTCTGGCCAGAGTAATATGCCGAGATGGATGGAGATCCATGAAGGGCATTTTAGGAATAATGGTTAAATTAATAGAACATACATAATTAGATTTATATGAGTTGACAGAAATCCATACTCATAATCTAATTGAGATAAGAGTGGTGAAAGGAGTAATTGCATGGTAACTGTTTCTATGGAAGGGTACAGTCAAACCACATGACTTTCCTGACATTTGGGTAGTCATGATGCCTAGCTAGAGGCCAATCATGACTTATATAATGATGTATCAAAATTATCAATAGGGATTGATAAGATGATTTAAAGGAGTTTAAATCATGTGAGTTTTGAATAGAACTCACAATTACATATTATACTGCCAACATGGACAGGAACCCAATAGGTCACAGACATATAGAGAAAAGGGTAAAATGGTAAAATAACAAGGATAATAATATTTGATATTATTATGAAGGTAGAGAAGTGAATAAGATAATAATTAATTAAAGAGTTTAATTAATTATGATCAAATAAAATTGTCCGCGGAACTTTTGATAAATATTCTGCAAAATTGGACCTAATTGAAATAATGTATTTTATGATTAATTATTATTATCTTATAAGTGTTATAAGACTACTATAAGTTTTATAGGACTGATATAATTATTAATAGGTCCATTGGAGAAATTATAAAGGGCCAAAGGAATGAAGAAGTTGGAGGAAGCCCTCCAGAAGAGGGCCACACGCCAACTCCAAACAGAAGGGCTTAGAGGGATTTTTCTTTGACCAAATTAATTTATATATGTTACATAAGTGTTATGGAACTCAAATATTTAATTTGGTTGGATTTAGAATCCATTTGGGTATTTAAATTCAATTAGATGCACAAAGGGCCTAGTTTGTGGATTTTGTGCATAGACTTTTATGAAAAGGATTAAATTGGATTTAATTAAGCCCAAATGATTATAATTAATTCCAGAGGCCCAATTAATAATTCTCCAGCAATTTTAAAGAGCCCAATCTCATTAAGGAGTTGGCATTTTAACCTAACTATAAAAGGCCAACTAATGAGAATTAGGGTTAAGTGATTAAAACAAAAGGAAAGTCTTTTTCTCTATTCTTTCTCTCCTTTTTGCGCCAACTCCAAGCTAGCTTCTTGGAATTTCATCCAGCCCTAGTTGAACACTAATTTATTGGTTCAATTTACCCCTCTCTAGTGTAGATTACTCATTGGAGGTGTTCGATTTTGGACACTGTGGTTTGCGACAACTCGGTGCGAAGTAAAATCAACTATTCAACAAAAATCAAAGATGATTTTTCTTATTCTCATATAGTTATATTGTGTATTCATGGAAAGATCAGATCTAATGGTTAAAAAATTTTAAAATTCCGCTCATGTATGTTATGCATGTAACCGTTAAATTCCAACAAGTGAATGATCTAGGGTTTTCCACTCTTTTCTAGTAGGTGTCCTTCTTGAAGAGTTTTTAAAGGATTAAATCTAGTAGGCTTTGATGAGTATAGTATGATTTGAAAACTTAAATGATCATTTAAGTAGGTGGGAAGGTGAGATTTATGATTTAAATGTATGTCTGCATAATAGGGATTTATGGTTTCTGGGTATCTTCTTCACACGTGCCACTTGTTTTTTTCTTATCCTCCATGTGTGGCCACTCGTGCTTTTCTTCTTTCCTTTGCATGGCCACGCCTTGTTTGTCTTTGAGAATGCACGGCCACATGTGTGTTTCCTCTAGGGAACACACAGCTAGGCCTTGATTGCCCTTTTAAGGATACACGGCCACACATGTTTGCTTCCTCTCTTGCATGGCCACGCACTGTCTTGCCTTAAGGATACATGGCCACTTGTATTTGTTCTTCCTCTTGCATATGGCCACGCGTGTGTTTTTTCTTTAGAAACATATGGCCTAAGATGATATAATCTTATACAACTCCTCTAAGAAAATAATGTTATAAAATAAAAAATACAAATAAGATGATCATGATATATGTGATAATGTTAAGGTAAATAATCTATTGTCTATGATATAATAGACTATAAAAGTGAACTAAAGAGGCTATAGATGAAAAAGTGTTGACCTTAAGCCATATGAGAACATAGTTATTCTATCATATGAATCATGAATGCTTGAGTGCTGCTATATATGATTATGTTTAATGCGATTAATTATGGGAATAGGGAAACTACTCACGGCAAGCAATAAAAAGGTACGTCCTGGAGAACTATTCTTGAGTTATGTAAGTATATGTGGTAGAATTGATTCGAGCATGCTATAAACAGTAGCTTGATTTAATATGCAAACAAGTATGAGTAATGAAATCATATATTGCCATGTTTAAACTACACATATATGTACGAGTGCATGTGGGTATGCGTAATGCTAACCATGAAAGATGATGTGTTGTTATTGTTGCATAAACATATAACTATTATGATATGAATGAAAGAAAATTGATGCAAGCATATGATCATATGACAACATCCATATGTAGTGGAGCCTAAAGCTCAGCATTGATGTATGAAAAGAATGATATGCATTCTTTTATGAAAAGTGGCTTTAAGCCAAATGATGTGCTAAGTAAAGAAGAGTATGTTAAATTAAGAGATGTCTTAAAAAGTTAAGCCTGCAGGGTCTTAGTTCAGTTGTGGATTAGATAGGCATGCCTAGAGGGATACAGTCGCAGCTGCTATATGTTGACCCCATTTGGGTCTTGTTCCTTAATGGAACCATCATTTGACCCCATTTGGGTTCATAGTTTGTTCCTTGTTAGAACCATTGCTTAACCTCGTTTGGGTCCATTGTTTGATATCTTCATATATCCATAGTTTGATACCTTGGGGTATCCATTGCTCCCGTTATCCACCTTTCGAACTAGTACTTAGGCAAGCATTAAAGATGTAAATGGTTCAAGAAACAAAGTAATGTATGTATCGATCACATCACTTATATATATATTGGAATCATGATAATGATCTATTCTATTGCTTTACTCTAAATTTTAGTTAGCTATAAACTATTGTTATGAAATGAAATGCCATGTTATGTATTACTTGATTGTGATCTCTTACATCAACCATGAGAAAGGTCACCGTGTGACTGCCAGTGTAAGTTGGTTTCACGGTGAATAGTTAGGCTGCATGGGCCACAAGCTTACAAGATTGAATTAAACATTATATGAACTATGACATGCATAATAACATTCATGTATGGGAAAATTAGAAAATGTTTGCATGTGGTATGGAGACTGTGTCAGTTAATCATGAGGTGTAATACCTATTCATTGGAATGGCATGCAAGTTTGTGTGTATATGAACATTTATATATATGTAAATGTATAGGTATAATTCTAATATAAATAAAAGTGCATAGCATGATATGATATTAATCTGTATGATGTTTAAAGTTCCATGATAATATACCATTAAGGAAGACATATGTAGAATCTCGAACAAAAATGATAAGTTTGTATATATGTAATGAAATCATGCCTAGAAATATCTCTTTCAAATGTTATATAACATGGGCACTTCCTTTTGGCTATGAATAAATGTTAAATGCACATGTTAGGTAACCAAATTGGTTAATGTTGTTAAGTTGATGGTTGTACGAATCTAACGATGATATCAGTATTCTTGAATAGAAGAGTTATAAGATGCATCAATCTTCTAGGCAATAAGAGAGGGATTAAAGATGATCGTTAACTAACAAGTTTTAGGGATAAGATAAGTTTATACAATGCTTTCGAATTTGGTAATGATGGCATTAATGGTTAAGGTTAAAAACTCCCCAGAATGCCCAACATGACAGGATAAATAATGTAATCTCATATGTTATGTTATTGTGATAGTTGATTTTGGTTTGATGAAGAAAATTGTATGAGCTTGTTTATAGTTTTTGTTCCCCACTAAGCTTTATAGATTAGCACGGGTTTGTTTATCCGTGTAGGTTTCAGGATAAGCTCCAGAGGATCAGTCTTGATGTAGTTGCCTTGAGGATATCAGGATACTTGAAGGCCATTTATATTATGTATATCTTATCTATAAGATTAATTATCTTATTATGGCATGTAATGATGGCCTGTATTATTATTATTATTATTATTATTATTATTATTATTATTATTATTATTATTATTATTATTATTATTATCTACATGACCTTTACTAGGTTGATGATTGATGATTATCCATGGTTAAGGAATTAGGGTGTTATTATTATTATTATTTTTGCATGACCTTTACTAGGTTGATGATTGATGATTATCCATGGTTAAGGAATTAGGGTGTTACACCATGTCAGTAAATGGGTAGAAGCTATAACAACTAGGACTTATGATGCCAAGGTGTTGCTTAAATTTATCAGAAAAAATATTTTCACCAGATTTGGAGCACCAAAAGCCATTATAAATGTTGGAGGCAAGCATTTTGTCAACTATGAATTCAAAACATTGCTTAGAAAATTTGGTATTAAGCACAAGATAACAACCCTATATCACCCTCAAACAAATGGGCAAGTAGAGGTGTCTAATAGGGAGTTAAAATTAATCTTAAAAAAGACTATCAATAGTTCTAGGAAAGATTGGTATTATAGGTTGGATTAGGCTCTTTGGGCTTATAGAACTGCATTTAAACCCCTATAGGCATGTCCCCTTTTAGGATTTTGTTTGGACAATCTTGTCATTTACTGGTCGAATTGGAACATAAAGCATATTGGACAACAAAGTTTCTTAATTTTGTTTTGAGATGTGCATGAGACAAGAGGAAGCTACAACTTAATGAACTTGATAAAATTCAGCGATGGTCATATGACAATGCAACAATCTACAAGGAAAAAAACATTAGCATGATAAGTATTTGAGATTTAAAGAATTTATTCCTGGCATGATTGTGTTATTGTATAATAGCAGGTTGCATTTGTTTCCAGGTAAATTGAAATCCAGATGGTTAGGGCCTTATCAAGTTTTGTCCAATAATGAATTTGGAATGGTGACCATAAAGAGTTTGAAAGATGGCAGGGAGTATAAAGTGAATGGACATCGATTGCAGCCATATTTTAAGGGAAGAGTGGAAGTGGTTGAAGCAGTGTTGGTATTTTAAGAATATCAATAGAGGGAAAAGGTCTAGCTAAGGACTTGTTAAACTCAGAACTAAAATCTTTATCCATTGTAGTTTACTTAATTCATTTATTTTGTTTGCTTTCATTTGGTTTTATCGTGTGTGTTTTGTTTTCACTTATGTTGATTGTTCTAGTTTTAGTTTTAGGATGTGCTTTGTGAAGGTAGATCAATTTTTTGAGAGAGCAACAAAGAAGTGTAGTTTTTAGTGTGTAAGTGTAAGTTGAGTAAGAATTAGCAAGAAAAGCAATCCTAAGGTAGAGCATTGAGAGTGTTAAACCTTAAGTTGTTGTGTGGAGTATGATGAAGTTACCAGTTCAATGATCAATTTAGAGTAAGATGATTAAAAACTGGGTCAAATCAAGTAAATTTTGTGCTAGCATAATAAGATTATATTCGGGTTACTGTGATCTAAATGAGTATTTGATCATTTGATAGAAGCAATTTCTATTTGAATGATTGATGATTAACATGCAATTTTGCTTAACCATTTGATTGTGTCCCTTTTGTTCATGAAGGGAAGCATTCATTAGAGTCCAATTTTATCCCACCGAATAGGAATGCTTCCAAATTAGCTCAATTTTTATCAATTTGGGGCTTTGTGATCCAGAGATGAACCATTCAATAGAATCAACTTTTGATTCCACCAAATGGAACCATAATTCGATTGAATGAAGTTTTATCCCACCGAATGCTTTTATGCTTTGTTGTTTATTTTGATTTTTGGTAGTGGAGGACCATTCGGTAGAATAAGAAACCTCATCCCACTGAATGGGTCTTCTCCATTCCACCGAATGCCACCTTAATTAGCCAATTGCACACACCATTCATCATTTTTTCATTTTTCTCGAAATTTTTAACTCCTATTCTCCCTCCACTCACTTAGGCATTATACTGAATCTAGTTTACTTGTGTGATTTTCTTCTCGATTATCTTCTTGACTTACATTTGTAAAATTGGGTTGTGTTCTTCATTTGATTTCACTTCTATTGCTTATAATTGTTCTGATTTGTTATGTTAAATGTCTTTGGTGATGAATTATGTGTTGATTGTCAATTTTTAGGTTGTTAGAGTTTTGAGATTTCATTTAATTTTGGCTTGTGAACTTGTGCACACCAAGTGTTTGTTGAAATGTCTCCAAGACTAAATGCACTACTTAGGCTAAGATTTTCAATCTCATTACTCTGCTAACTTATTCTTGCATTAATACATATTGATATTGTGTTTCATTGATACATATATTTCACCATCATTTTACACCGATTTGATCAATGATATCCTTTGCTCATTTATTTTACCTAATAGACTTCTCATGTCTTTTTTTCTTTTCAATGAGTTCTAGGAAAGCAAAGAAGGATGACACATCTAAAAGAGCCAAGAAGGATAAAGCAGCAAAAATTACAACACTTGCTGAGTCATCTAAGACATCCAATGAAGCTAAAGCATCAACATCTAAGAAGACTCTTCTAGCTTATATTGATGAGGGCAAAGATGAAATGTATGAGTATTTCAAGCAAATCAAATTTGTCAAGCCTCTTTACTTGAAGCAGTTTTTTCTTGATATCCCTAATGGAAATCTTTGGAATGAGGCTTATCCTCTTATTTCAGCTATTAGATGGGAATGGTTTATTGACAAACACCCAGAAATATATCTATTTGCTGCACTTTAATTTTTCACTTCCTTCAAACTGACATATGAAGATGAGCAGGATGTTGGCATAGTGAGTTTTAAGCTAGGGAAGGAAACTTATTGCATATTATTCCTTGTATTTGTTGCACATTTAGGTCTTTTAGATGATGCAATAGGTGAGCTTCCTAATGCTACACCATAAGAGAACTAGGAATTCATTAGAGACCCTTTACGTCCTATCAGATATAAACCTAACAAGCTCAAGGCTCATTCTTTAGGAAGTCATCCTCTCTGGATTCTTTATAGGTTCCTGTCTATCACTTTCTTTAGTTACCTAGATAGCCCGAGGAACATTAACAATGAAGAATGTACGTTGATGAGATGTATGGCTGAGGGAGTTTGAATCAATGGGGCTATTCTTTTGTGCCAGAAAATAGAGGAGTTGTCGAGAATGAGTACAAAAATTAAGGCGACATCATTAGGTTGTATTGCAACCATTATGGCTAGAGCAGTAGGCTACATGGATATGAGGAAATCTCTTGGAAAACCAACTTACATGGATTATGTTATGCTGGCTCGAATGAAGATATTGATTAACAAGCCACGGTGACATTGGTCTGATAGGGCATAATATCTTCATGCACTTACCATTAGAAGAAATAGAGATGAAAAATCTAAATCGAAATCTAAGCCTAAGAATCCAGCACCCTCATCACATGAGCCTTTAGATCAAATGTAAGCTTTTACCACTCCAATGAATAACAAGATGAATAGGCTAGAGGGTCGTATGGACACTATGCAAGATCACATTCTTAAAGTAAAGCATAATTTAAAAGTGTTCACTATCAATTTCTAGAATCGTTGGCCACCACCACCATTCCCACAAGAAAAATGATGTTAGTTGCTGTGGACAGCAACATTTTGAGAGGGATAGAGCTTGTCTAAGGCTCAATTTTGCAGAAAGTTGAATCTTTCTTCTCTCTTTTTCGTTTAAGAACTTTAGTTTTTTGTTTTTTAGTTTGGTGTGTTTTTATTGTTTGTTAACCTTAGGTTAACTATTAACGTTTTTGTAAACACCTTATCTTATAACTTTCACTTAAACTTTAGTCTGCCCCAGCTATTCTCAAATTTCAAACATATTGAACTTTAAACTTAGAATGTGCATGAGTTAAAATTTTTAGGTTAGTAGTAGAACAAGTAAGTTGTTTAATAAATTTTAGTTGGAATAGCATTTGAACTTGACATATATTTGTTAGTTTCTAAATTTTTTAGCATATTAGACCAATTTTAAAACTTAAAGAAAAGCCAATGCATTTAAATAGTTGAGTAAGGAATTTTAGAATACTAGAACCTTCCTCATCACCCTTTGAAGTATAGAAATAACTCATTGCAACTTAGAAAATGATCTAGGCAAATTTTTCTTGTTAAGCCAAATATAGACTATTTTTCCTACCTTAATACATATTTTTGACCCTTGTTAACCCACTTTAAGCTTAAAAGACATACTTAATGTGTGTCACATTAATTTTTTGTTACCTCATTAAGTACTATATAACCTAAAAGCTTTTATCCTCCCTTGATAGAGTTGTCACTCTAGCTTTGGATAAACTAATGGAAATATGTTTAGTTTTTTTATGGGAATAGTAAGTAAGTGGGATTAGTAGAAGAAGTTATTTTTGAAATCAAGTTTATGTATTCTTTCACCCTGAAAAAAAGATTGAAAAAAGACATACAGTTTATGGCAAGTTCTTAAGTGTGGGATGATTATTGCAAAGGTTAGTTTTCTTCTTCTATTGAGGGAACTTTAGTCTTATTCTCAATTGTTCTTAACAAGTAAAGAATGTGAGGAAAGAGCTAGAATTATGAAGTACTAATCTATTTAAGGCATTAAGCGGCTAATTCTTATTTAATATCTTTTATCCTCTCTTTGTTAACCACTACCTTAGCCCCATTACAACCATTAAAGACCTATGTCATTTTAAGTTGCTTTAGAGTTGATTAACAAAGATGACCTTTGGGTTTCGGTGCTAAAGGAGAGGCCTATGGTATTTCTAGAGTTTTAAGTGTAAAACTATTTGTACACTTAGGTATAAATATACTCTAAGGTTGATTATTGATTTGCATTGGTGTTTTTTTTAAAAAAAAGAGCTTAAAATGTTTTGGTCTTGCACACACACAAGGAAACTAGCTCATATTTTCTTGTTTAAAGATATTCTATTTGAAATTTTGTTAAGTGTTTTTGTTAATTGCTAAACTTAATTTTGAATTGCATGTTTCTTAGTTAAAGTTTGATAAATTTAAGAATATGGTTGGTTCAAGTTTGCTTAGGGCAAGCAAAGGCTAAGTGTAGGGTATTTGATAAGTGTGCATTTTATAATGTTTTTAAGTGTTTTTAGTTGGTTTATTGTGTTAGTTTTATACTATTTTAGTTATTCTAGTGTTTAATTTGTTTAACTTGTGATGTAAGGACTTAATTATGTTTATTTATGTTTTTAGGTGTAAAATTGAAAGAAAAAAAAGAAGTTAAAGGACTAAAAGGGTAATTTAGGAAAACAAGAAGCAAAGAATGAAGAAAACATCGTTTGTTAGTCTACTAAAGGACCATTCGATGGAATCAATTCTTGATTCTACCGAATGGCCTTTTAAAGTGAAGGAAAGAACACCATTCGGTGGAATCAAGAATTAATTCTACCGAATGGACCTCTTTTGAAGGATAAACAAGGTTATTCAGTGGAATCTGATTTTCTAATCTCCTGAATGAGTTTTTGTTGAAGTTTTAGAGGAAGTGAATCGGTGGTTTCAAAATCTATTCTATCGGATCAAAAAGGTTTGTTTAAATAGGAAGTTTTTCATCAAATCAAATTAGGACGTCTTCTATTCAGGAAATTTGTTAATGCTTGATTTAGGAAGTTGGGGTTAATTAAATTTCCTATTTTGCTGTCTTTGCTTTGCCTATAAAAAGAAGATTCAAATTATAAGTGAAGGGGAGTTGTTTTAGTTTTAGTTTTTATGTTCTTTGTAATTTTCTTTTAAACTCAGTTTTTAACTTTTAATTATGCAGTGTGAGTAGTTTTTCTTAACTTTTACTAAGGATAATTGAATCCTTAATCTTTTGTTGTGATGACTTAATTAAGCTTTAATGTAAACTCAAGTTGATTATTTTTCAGTTTTAAGCATATTCTCATCTTTGATTTTGTTTGAATTAATTGTTGGTTTATTGGTCTAAATAACTAAAAGTTGATTTAAGCACAATTAGGGATTTGTATGTTCTTAGATTAATCTTTTGATTCAATGCATGATTGTTTTCTGTTTTGAGATAATTATGTCTTGATAATATTGATTAATATTAAGAAAGGAGGAACCGAGAATATACTGGAATTGAATTTTCTTGAAAAAGAGTTTAATGAAAGTGTAAGAAGTTAAACTTGATTTTTATGTTGAATGTTAAATTGTTCTTAACAGGAAATTTAATATTTAAAAAAGACATTCTTAATTCAAGGTATCAAGTTTTATTCATCTAGTTTTCTATAATCACTTGTGTTTTTAAGAAATCAAGTCATTGCAATAAAAGGTTAAGGTAGATAGCCCATTAGTGAAAGTTGTTTTTAGATATTAATTGTTACCCTATTTTAATTACTTATTTACTCTTGTTACTTATTTCAAGTCATTCATAATTTGTTTTGATTTATTATTTCGATTTTAAATCTTCATCATAACTTCTGGGATTTCTTCTCTCTCTACATATAATTTTCATTCTAAATGTAACACCCTAATCCACTAACCATGGATAATCATCAATCATCATCATAAACCTAGTAAAGATCAAGAAGAAATAATAATAATAATAATTATAGGACAGGCCATAATTACATGCCACAAATAATAATCAAGCTTATAGATAAATAATCATAATATAAATGGCCTTCAAGAATCCTGAAATCCTCAAGGCAACTGCATCTTTCCCAATCCTCTGGTGCTTAACTTGAAACCTACATAGATAACAAACCCGTGCTAAGCTATAAAGCTTAGTGGAGAACAAAACTCTATATGTATGTATATAACCTCTTTTCATTGATCATCTCGCCATGTAAACTTTCACAATATCACAGGATAACATATGAGTCTATTATATTGATCATATCACAATGGACATAATGGGGAAGTCCTCAACTTAATAATAAAACTGTGCTTACTAATGTCTAGAGCATTCTATAAATTATCTTATTTCGGAACTTATCAAATTACTATCATAAGTTTACCTCATTTCTTCCATTAAACTAGCTTAATGTATACCCTTCCTAATCCTTATTACTTCATAATTCATTCATCCAGGTTGTTGATAGTACAAAACTTTAACTTAATGCATTAATCATATCATTACATAATTCATGCATTCAACATTAAATCCATGCACACAAGAGTGCTTATGCCATGTAACAACCATAGAGTTATTGTTAGACACGATTTCTTCATATATCTTTATACAATTCACATTTCAAGTTCATACACACTTATTCCTTAATGCTATCTTATCATTGCAATTTAAATAGCATACCACATCATATCATATCATGTTATGCACTTTTGTTTATATAAGAATCATACATATGCATATACATGTGTGCATGTTCATACACATACTAATGGGTTTGCATGCTATTTCCACGAACAGGTATTACATGTTACAATTAATAGACAAACTCTTCATACCATATGTAAACAAGTCGTAACTTCCACATACATGAAGATAATTATGTATACTATGATTCATATAACTTTTAACACAATATTGTAAGCTTGTGGCCAAAATGGCCTAACCACTCACCATGGAGCCCATTGGTGGAACTAACTCACACCAGTGTTCACATGAGAACCTTCCTCATTAAAGATGTGAGATATCGAAATCATATCATAATAAACATAGCAATTCATTTAATAAAGATAGTTTTATAGCTAAAGGGAACTTAAGATATACAGCACAATAGGCCATTCATCATGCTTACCTTACATAAGTGAAGGAATTAATGCATATTTTACTTTATCTTACATGCATTTTATTATTTTTAATAGCCTACCTATGTACTAGTTCAAAAGGATGGATAATAAGAGCAAAGGATACCCGAAGGTATCAAACTATGGATATCCAAAGATATCAAACAATGGACCCAAACGGGGTCAAACAATGGTTCTAGCAAGGAACAAGCTATGGACCCAAAAAAGGCCGAATGATGGTTTCATTAAGGAACAAGACCCAAACAAGGTCAACTATGGCAACTGCGACTGTATCCCTCTAGGCATGCCTATCTAATCCACAACTAAACTAAGACCCATAGGCTTTACCATCCTTAAGCGTATTTCAATTCAAAATATCTTTCTTTACTTAATATAGCATTTTTGCTTAAGACCATCATTCATATAAGAATGCACATTATTCTTATCATTCTTCAACATTGAGCTCTAGGCTCTAATACACATGAATGCTATCATATAATCATATAGTTGCATGATTATTCAAACAATAATAACATAAAATGTTTTGTAATTAACATTGAGCATGACAACATACATATATACATATTTTTATGCAGCTTAAATCATAGCAATACATGCTTTTATTACTCATACTTGTTTACATATTAAGTTAAGGTACTCATCATAGCATGCTCATATCAACTATATAATATATAGTACTTACATAACTCATGGATAGTTCTTGATGACATGAAACACCCTAATCTAATGCCTTTATCATGTATCATGTTATACCTTTCAATCACATAATAGTAGGTTATTAACCCAAAGTTGTATACATTTATTATATCAAATAGCCTATTTATATAGGTATCCTACGCATCAATTAGATATTTTCCATAACTTTAGTCTCTTAATTATGTATGCATAATGGCTTATTCTATAACATACTCATCATTTTCATGTTAGTCATAACTGTCTTAACTTCATATCTTATCATGCATAACATTTATCCATTAATCTAGCATATTTATGACTAAGCATTCTAGCTACTATATGCATGCATGCTTTAGCATTCTTTCACATAACTTATTACATCACTTACTTTATATTACATATATATATATATATATATATATATATATATATATATATATATATATATGATAGCCCTTTTTATACATATTAAACATGCAAAAGAAATTGCACCAAACACAAAAAGAACCCTACATCAACTTCTATGACCTAGGTGTTGGCCTGTCCTGATGCAGAGATCGTTCTTGAGCAAAAGCTTTCACAGATTAAATAACCCATGCTAAGCTATAAAGCTTAGTGGGGATACTAATTTTGAAAGACAACCACTCATAGCGATTGTCGAAAAAATATAACATACAAGAGTTGATAATAACAAGAATAACATATTTAAAATAAATAAATGACAAAATAAATATCATTATTAACAATCAAATATCATATTTATATTAACATGCTTGAAATTAAAGCATAACGTAGGAGGATCAGTATCAAAAGTATCCAACTATCACATATGCAATGGAAAATACAGTTAAATATATTATCTCATGTATCATGCTTTATTTATCTAAAATTAACTGTAACACAATAACACAACCGTTTAGCCTGCTTAAGTTCTAAAGGTGGATAACGGGATCGGTGGATACCCGAAAGTATCAAAACGGTGGATATCCGAAGATATCAAAACTATGGACCCAATCAGGGCCAATTGTATGGTAGATCGGTCATGGACCCAAACGGGTCAAGAAACAACCCAAATGGGCTATGCAAGATCCAGCAGGATCAACTATACTGTGGACCTAAAAAGGTCGATTGTGGCAACTACAATATCTCTATAGGTGCCTATCTATCCACAATTGAACTATAACTGCAGGCAAACTCTATTTAATCTTTCTTTTCATATATCATGCTTACACTTATGGTGTTCATTTTGCCCATGTATAGTCATATGATAGCTATATTGTTATGATAACATAACTGCATATGTAAGTTCATTTAATGATACAATTACTTTTTACCTACCATCATTAGATATCTCATATTAGCATAATCATGATATGTTAATCAAGTAATGCATCATACCTATTCAAGTGCTCATCATTAATACTTTACAATATAGCATATTGTATATATATGTGATCATGTATACAAATACATAATCCCTAGTGAATAGGAATTTATAACATCATAATAATATACTTCATTATGTTATCATTCAGGCATCACACATGAACATAGTCATATATCGTATTTCTTGTTTCATAGTATAAGTGCACGTTCAAATATAATGCACTCTATCATTAGAGTATGAATATGTAAGATTAATTGCATAAAACAATCATGTACACAAATTTAATCACAAGTCCATACCCATGTACACATGTGAATGTATATGTATACATATAATCTTGTATTAATAGTCATATTACCTGCTCTATCCAATTCATTTTGTAACCACATAAACACATATTTAGTTCAATTAATTGAAAACCACAAGATAAAGTACATTAAAAATCTGCACAGGGCAGCATTCTGGACTCAACTTGTGAGCCACAAATGAATTTGAAAATGTCATTTTTAGGCTAAATGATATTCTAAAATATTATTCCCCTATTTTTCTAGTTTCCAGAGCATCAAATTTCACCTTAATATCTTACCTATAACTCAAGATATTTGAGAAATACTATAGACTCTTCATAAAACCGAAACAGTGTTTACTGTCACTTATAAAAATTCATAGCATAAAATTAAGAGGGATTTAGACCAAAATTTCTTCATCAAAAACGTACTCATAGGTATATCTTTTACCTATAATTTTACAGAATAAGATTTTGACTTCTCTACTAATACTTATGCCCAAAATACCAACATCTGTACCTTAACAGTCCAAACAGATTCAACGAATTTCATGCTAATTATTTGACATACTTAGAAATAAAATTAGGCATTACTTCCTTCATATAAAATGTGTATATATTAGTCTATTTTGTATAGGAATTAATCTCATGTCATTCTGATCATTTTACATACAGATATCTCAATTTTTCCCCAACCTGTTCCAGAATCCGAATTTAAAAGTTCTCCTAAATTCAATAAATCATAAAAAATATCTAGAGGCAGAATTGAAGGTAGGTTCCTCCTTCAATTTTGTAGGAAAATGTCTTATATAACTACAAAAATTTGATTTGTTACAATTAGAGGTCTCTATTACAACTTAAACTAAATATTCAGTCACTAGGTCAGAATTTTCATCTCATCCCTTCATGCACATTTCATACATTGAACTCTCTTTTAATTACTACAAATTCAATTTAATCACAACAAGTTCCAGCAACCATATTCACATGCAACCAAATTCACATGCAATAAGGTAGCTCTAATCCCATACCTTGGCCTAACTTCCCTTCAGCCAATTAATCTCTAGCAAGACCTTTTCCTTTATCTTTTCTATCTTCTCCTTCTTTAACTACAACACAAATCATCCTCTAATCCATCATTTCCAGCAGCCAATCCCAACCAATATCCACATAAAGAATGAAGAAGGAGAAGATGATGATGAAGATAACCAAAATTAAACCATACCTTATTAATCTATATCAATATTTTCTTGAATAATCCCACATGCATGCAATTGTCTTCATAAATTTATGAGTGAATTGAGAGATGAACATGGAAATTGAAAGAGATGAAAGATAGTCAATTCTCTCCTTTAGGTGCTGTCCCACTCTCTCTCACCTTCTCTTTCATTCCACTAAAAACCAACATATATATAGTGCTTTGGTAAATGTCTTTCTTGGTCCTTCAAAGTTTTGCATGTCACACTAAAGACACACACTTCTTTGCATGCTATAAATTGTCCCCACCAAATAGTCTATTTCATAAATCAACCCCAACATTTAACCCTTTCCTTAAATTGGCCTCTCCATTATTGTTTTATTCAAGTTTGCCCCAAAAGATGCCGAAATTATAAATTGACCCCAAATTAATACTTTTTATTTTGATTATACCCTCAATTAATATTAAACCACACTATTAAATTTTTATTTTCATGCAATTAAAATAATAAAAACATAATTTATCCCTTGTCCCATACTTATATGAAATTCTCATTTAATTTTAATCTTAATCAAATAAAAATCCTACTACAAACATGAAATTTCAATTAGGGTCATGTTAGGGGCCTTACATGACATACCTTGTTACTGCTTGCTGTGAATAGTTTCCCTATTCTTACACTTATTCACATTAAGACATAAACACATATATATATATAGCAATACTCAAGCATTTATGATCCATATAATAAAATAAGTAAGTTCTCTTACAACTTAAGGTCAACACTTGTTCATATTTAATCCCTTGATTCGCTTTCATGATTTACCAGATTAGAAACAATAAGTTATACATCTTAACATAATCACATATACTATAATCATCTTTACTTGTATTTTTCATCTTGTAACATTTTATACATAGGTAGGTTATGTGTGATTATGTCATCTTAGTCGTTAGTACACTACTAACAGACATGAGTTAATCATAATATAGCATAGGCATGAGCAAATAGGCGAGCAGGTTCTTATACATTAACATTAATCATTAATCCTTCTTATGACCTTGAGGGCATTCAAGCTTTTATGGTTTCATAATTAAACATAAGTTATGATATCCCATTTCTTTTTATCTTAGACATGCAACCTTGCAACTATTCTCTTATTACAACTAGGTTAAATCATAATATTTGGACAGAATCATCCCTTGACCTAGTACATTCCTCATAAAAACTTTGCAGGACACGTTAATTAGCATATCATTTAAGTTATTATGTTGCCTCTTGCTCTCTTTAGTTTTATTATCATTAGGCCATAAAATACTTTTTAACAACATAACTCGTAGTAGCATCCCCATGCGCAAGGCCCTCTAATTAAGAGTTTGAATAGTCTCTATATCATAATTTTATAGGTTTATTCTTATAAAACTTTCACTCTTCTATATACATACTTATAGATTCTCTAATTGAATGATCCTTACCTATATAGCATATCAATGGCTTAGATGACTTACAATTTAGTTCAATCTATTTTATCTTATAATTTCATTCATATCCTTCAAATTCAAATAATAACCCATCCTACAGCCTCACCATTCTTACTAACTTATCATTGAGGAGACTCTACAACTGTATTGATTCATTAGTAACCCAAGAACATACTATACACCACTTTAATATTCAATCACCCTCAACATTATTCCTTGCTAACTTGGTTATCTCAATTACACACCCCACGATATTTGTTTATGAGTTAATGAATGTTTTATAGCTTGGGGTGAAGAAGAACCATTGAAAAGAGAATGTATAAGTGGTCGTGCTTTTCATGAGGAAAAATAGCCAAGTGGCTGTGCATTTTAAGGAACAAAAGTATGAATGGGCGTGCACTTCCAAAAAGAAACTACATGAGTGGCCGTGCATTCCCAAAGCAGAAAATTATGAGTGGTCGTGCACTCCTATGAAGAAAAGTGTGAGTGGCTATGCACTCCCAAAGAAGAAAAGATTGAGTAGCCGTGCACTCCCAAAGAAGAAAATTGTGAGTGGTCGTGCACTCCCAAGGACAAAAGTGTGAGTGCTCATGCACTCCCAAAGAAGAAAAGTGTGAGTGGCCATGCACTCCTAAGGAAGAAAAGAGTGAGTAGCCATGCACTCCCAAGAAGAAAAGTGTGAGTGGCCATGTACTTTTAAAGAAGAAAAGAGTGAGTGGTCGTGCACTCCCAAAGAAGAAAATCGTGAGTTGTCGTACACTCCCAATGAATAAAAGAGTAAGTGGCCGTGCACTCCCAAAGAAGAAAAGAGTGAGTGGCCATGCACTCCCAAGGAAGAAAAGAGTGAGTGGCCATGCACTTCCAAGAAGAAAAGTGTGAGTGGCCATACACTCCCAAAGAAGAAAAGAGTTAGTGGCCCCATTAACAACTAAATATATTATAACTTGCAAATTCACTGCATAATCACAACTTGAGATAATGCCTTTTAGGATTTGAAATATTCATGTAATCATCACTACTTTCCCCTGTTCAATATTGCATAGCTAATGATACAGAGATTGAGCTTGTTAAAGGCATGGTAGCTTCTTTAGAATGTGATTTAACTGGATTTTTAAGTTTAATAAAAAAGAATAGAAGGAAAAAGATGGGGGAATGAAATACAGTGACTGGTTTTATCAATTCTAGTACTATGTCAGTAGTCACTAATGAAAAAAACAATATAATGATTCTATCAAAATAGTGGTTAAATTGCCTCAATTTGCAAACTTAAGGGATAAAATTGCACCAAACCAAATTTTAAGGGAAAATTTACCCTTTTTAAAATACCTTGAGGGCATTTTTACACTTGACTGGATTCTAGCAAGTGCACTAAATCGGCTAAGTAATATAGAGGAATATACATAAGACCCTAGAATATCAAACCCAAGGGAAAAATGGATATTATGCTAAGTATTTATAGTTGAGCGAAATTAATCTAAGACAATTCCCAAGTTTTAGATTGAATAGAGCACTAAATATAAATAAAAAATAATCTAAATAAGAAAATAAAAAACTAAAACTAATGAAATTAAAGACTAAGACATTAATTATAATCGTTACTTAGGTTCATTCATCCTTTTTATACCCAATGTGAATTAATTAATCTTAACTTATATAGATTGAATCGAGATAACCCTCTATACCCAAGAATTCCATTCCAAAGCAAGCTACTTTAATCACAAAGCATCCCATCCCGAAGCAAGTCTTATGATTAGCCTACACACGGATCTAACATCCTAGGTTCGGGTTGTTTTGCCACCCTGAAGCCAAACAACTAGAGATCCCATCCATTTTACTTCAAAATCTAGCTTTAATACCTTAATACCTATAACCAATTGAGTCCCATCCCGAAGAAATCTCAAAGTTATAGCAATAAAGATATAAAAATAGAGCATAAATACATCCATGGCATTCACATGTTAAAATCAATCATCTAAAATAGAGAATATGATATGACCTTTAAAATGTTAGAGAGTATGCCCTAGAGCCTATGTAAAAGGGATGTATTTCATATGTATGAATTCATATTCTTAATAAAAGGCATCATTCATTTATTAATGCTATGTTTAAATGCATGAGTTTGTAAATCTTAAATTAATAAATGAAGTCCTTGATATTATAAACATAGTGCAAAGACAATCATGAAAGTGTTCATGATATGAGATGTCTATTGCATGCAAATGTGTTAATATCTAAATATCCCTAGTCATAGAATTAACAAGATAGGACATTGTTAATTCGGATAGACTAGCACATGTTATGCTTCTTGAATGGTTCAAGCAGTGGTTCTCATAACTGTGATTATGAAAGATCATCAAAGTTAACATGTGGATGCCTGTTAAAAGAACAAGTTCATTGGAGACCTGTAAAGAGAATGCTCACATGGATATTAAATTCATGTCAGTGAGGAATATCTTCATAGTGGTTGTGCAATTATCCTTAGACTTGAGATCACAAAAGTTATCTTAAATAGCAAGTGGTATACTTTCACTCCATAACTGATTACTTCCAACTGGAGGTGAACATAGTTAGGAGATTGGGTATATCATGACCTACTTAAAGATAGTTGAGTAATTAACAAAAGATTCACCATCCCGATTTATTAAGGGAAGTTATCTCGTATGATTCTATAATTGCCTTGTTTAGAGAATCTTTGGCCAGAGTAATATACCAAGATGGATAGGGATCCATGAAGGGAATTTTGGGAACAATGGTTAAATTAATAGAACATACATAATTAGATTTATATGAGTTGACAGAAATCCATACTCAGAATCTAATTGAGATAAGAGTGGTGAAAGGAGTAATTACATAATAACTATTTCTATGGAAGGGTATAGTCAAACCACTTGACTTTCCTAAAATTTGTGTTGTCATGATGCCTAGATTGAAGACAATCATGACTTGTATAATAGTGTATCATAAATATCAATACGGATTGATAAAATAATTTAAAGAAGTTTAAATCATGTGAGTTTTGAATAGAACTCACAATTACATATTATACTGCCAATATGAATAGGAACCCAATAGGTCACACACATATAGTAAAAAGGATAAAATGGTAAAATGACAAGGATAATAATATTTGATATTATTATGGGAATAGAGAAGTGAATAAGAGAATAATTAATTACGATCAAGTAAAATTATTTGCAGAACTTTTTAGAAATGTTCTCTAAAATGGACCTAATTAAAATATTGTATTTCATAATTAATTATTATTGGACTATATGTGTTATAGGACTGATATAATAATTAATAGATCCATTGGAGAAAATAATGGAGGCCCAAAAAATTGAGTTTGGCGTAGAAACCCTCCTAAGGAAGGGTTTCACACCACCATCTGGTAGAAGGCCTTTGAGGCATAATTCTTTGACTAAAATAAATTAAATATATTTCATGAGTGTTATGGAGTCTACATATTTAATTTGGATGGGTTTGGAATTTATTTGGGTGATTAAATCCAAGTGTATGCATGAAGGGCCTAGTTTGTGGATTTTATGCATAGTCTTTTATGAAAGGATTTAAATTGGATTTAATTGAGCCCAAATAAATTATTAATAATTCCAAAAGCCCATTTAATATTTCTCTTGAAATTTTAAAGAGCCCAATCCCATTATAAAGTTGGATTTTTAACCTAACTATAAAAATCCAAGTGATAGAGATTTTAAGGTTAAGTGAACAATTAAGAGAAAAGGAATTCTCTCACTCTCTCAACCCTAGCCACCACCCCCTTGCTAGCATCAAGGGATTTCAGCCATCCCTTGTGTTCCTCCATTATTGGTTCATTCAATCCTTCTCTAATGTGGATTACTAATTGGAGGTGTTCAATTTTGGACACTGTGGTTTGCGACAACGCGTTGAGAAGGAAAATTAACTGTTTAACAAAAATCAAAGGTGATTTTTCTCATTCTATTAGTCAAAAATTTTAAATTTCTCTTATGTATGAGATGCATGTAACCGATAATTTCCAACATGGTATTAGAGCCACGGTTTTGCCATGAATCTATAATTCTATATTTTTGTGGAATAGTTTTTATTTTTGAGTTATTTATTTCATGAACTTTAAAATATCAGATTTAATTGTTCATGAATGAGAAATATTGATTTCTAGATGAATGTGATCAAATATATAAAATGAAAAATAAAAAAGATTCTTTTGAGTAAAACAATCATTGTGAATGGCGTGTAGGGTTTTATTTTTCAATAAAAGTTTTAGGGATTGTTCTAAATTAAATTTTTATTGATCCATTATAAGATCATTTTGATGATAATTTATGTGTTTAATATGTGATATGAATCCATAGGATCAAATAAAATTAAAATCAAACAAGTTTTGCATGAAAACTAGTTTAATCGAAAAGTTTGATAAATTGGTGTTCTTTGTGTGTTCTTGTTTAGAACGATTTTTAATCTTCTAAATATGATAGATATGATATATTAATGTGTTTTTAACTAATTGGATTAATTAAAATGGGCCTTAAATTAATTAGATTAATTTTAATTCATTAAAACCACTTAATGGGCTTAATTATGTTTACGGAATTAATTTAAATTAGTGAATGACTTGGTAGGCCCAAGGAGCTGATTTAAAGTAACTATTATAAACTAAAATTAAGTTTATTAATGGATTTTAAGGGCTGAAATGGGCTTGGCTCATTTCAAAAGGCCCAAATGGTCCAATAGACACAAAACTAGCTTGTGTGTGAACACACTTAAGGGTTTAAATCTGTGGGTTTCAGCCTACCCTTTATTTTAAGCCCAAAAAATTGATTCTTTAATTTTTTAATGTGATTAATTAATTAAATAATCAATTAATAATTAATTAATAATCAACTAGATTGATAATTGAGACAAGAACACATGCATGCAAAAAGGTTTCCTAAAATGAAAGTTTCCAAAATGGAAAAAGTTTCCTAATTTGATCACATTATCAAAATAACTCAAAATTAAGTTTCAAGAGTTGAAACAAAGTTAGTAATCCATTATATGTTTTATTTTATGCATTAGAAATGCATATAAGGGTGTATGATTGGCATGATGGATAGTTATGGACAAGGCACAATTTGATTGAGCATAATGCATGTTTCGGATCAATGAGGACTTTCATATCCTAGCCACTTGTTTTTGGTTTGTATTTCTTTTCAAATTGTAATATGTAATTAGATTACTTAGATTAGAATTAGAGATAGAAATGGAGACCACTATCAAGGAGCAAGATGGGCCGAATGGAGATCCAACAAGCTTGAAGATAATGTAATTATTTTTACTTGTTTGAATCATACATATTACCTAGGTTTGACCTTTTGATTTCCCTTTTGGCTTAGGGAAATCAATGTAGTAAAGTCCATAACTTTACCATATTTGTATACTTATACTTATAAGATAGACATAGGAAGCATACCAATGTATGTCAACCATGTATGATGAGACTTAATTAATTAAAATCCCTTAAACTAATACTAAGGTATATAAGCATTCCATTAATTTGAGGAGAACCAGAGTTCTTTATAGTATGGGTTGTTGACCACAGTCAAAATCACATTATATCGAATATGTTTGAATCTAATTAAATGGGTCATCTTAGCTAGCCCATTAGCTTGTTGACCACAGTCAAGGCTAATGGTTTTAGAGGAAAGATTAGGGAATGCATATATGATATGCATGTATCAAGAGTTGATAACCTAATGATCCAATAGTTGTGTGGAGACACAATTGGTATAGAGATACCTACCTTTCAAGGGTATGGAGTTTGATTTGTTGACCACAGTCAAGGTCAAATTTCATATTAAGGATTGGATATTAGCCCATTAAGAAAACCATCAGGTTTTCTCGGATTAAATAGTAAGGGTTATTGATTCGCCATAAAATAGTGGGGGTAAATGGATTAATTAAAGACCTAATTAATGCATACATATATATGAACATACTCTCATATGTTTTGTTTTTCACATCTAGGTCATCATGATGAGCATATCAAACATTAATATACAATCAATCATAGATGACAAACTGGTTGGCAGTAACTATCTAACTGGATTAGGCAAGTGAGAATTGTTCTCGGAGCTGAAAAGATCCATTATGTCTTGGATAAAGATCCACCACCGCTTCCATTAGATGATGCCATTGATGATATCAAGGGCACTTATAAAAAATACATGGAGGATAGTGAAGCAGCAGCATGTCTGATGTTGGGTGATATATCTTCAGAGCTTCAGAAGCAACATGAGATGATGGATGCTAGAACCATCATTTTGCATCTAGAGGAGCTTTATTCTTCTCAGGCTAGAACTGAGCAATATGAGATTGTTTGAGCTCTATTTAGCTGCAAAATGGTGGAAGGCACTTCGGCTGCTACTCACGCATTAAAGATGTATGGGTATATTAAGCATTTAAGTAGACTTGGCTATGTAATGGATAATGATCTATACATAGATTTAATCTTGTACTCATTGGCTCCAAGTTATGCACCTTTCATGCTTAACTTCAACATGAACAAGATCCAAGTAACCATTCCTGAGTTAATCAACATGGTCAAAATAGTTGATGGATCCTTCAAGAAGGATTCAAAAAGTGTCATGGTTGTCACTTCTGCTAAACGCAAGAAGCAGAAGAAGAATAAGATGACCAAGGCACAACCAAAGCATGGTGGGATTTTCAAGAAAAAGGTTTCCAAGAAAGAGAATCCCAAAGGAACTTTCTTCCATTGTCAAAAAGATGGTCATTGGAAGCATAACTGCGAGGCCTATGTAGATTCTCTCAAGGAGAATAAGCAAGCTGATGCTTCTACTTTAGGTATTTATATGATTGAAATTAATACTTATTCTATTGCTTCAAAACAATCTGGGGTATTAGATACTAGATGTGGATCTCATTTGTGTAATGATCTACAGGGGCTTAAAAGCAGTAGAAGAGGTGGAAAGGTAGAAATATTTCTATAGTCAGCTACTGGACAAAACATCTCTACAATAGTTGTGGGAACTTACCATTTGCCTCTTCTAAGTTGATTAATACTGGAATTAAATAATTGTTATTATGTTCCAGCTTTATCCAAATATTTCTTTCAATTGTTTATTGAACGATTATGATATTTCTTTAAAGGACAAGTGTTGTTACATTTTTAAGAACAATATGTTTCATGCAAAAGCTATCATTGAGAATGGTATATTTGTTCTTGATTTAATTAAAGAAGTGCATAATGTGGATACCAAGAGAATGAAACAAGATAATCTAAATACCTCATATTTATGGCACTATCATTTAGGCCATATAAATGAGAAACGCATGAACAAATTACACAAGTCAGGTGATTTGGGATCATTTGATTATGAATCATTTGATACATGTGAGTTTTATTTATTAGGAAAAATGACAAAAGCTCCCTTCATTGGTAAAGGAGAACGAGCTAACATGGTTTTGGACTTAATACATTCAAATGTATGTGGTCTAATGACTACACATGCTAGAAGAGGTTACTCCTACTTCAATAATTTAATAGATGATTATTCCAGGTTTGAATATATCTATCTAATGAAATATAAATCAGAAGCATTTGAAAAGTGTAAAGAATTCAAAAATGAAGTAGAGAAGCAACTTGGCAAGAGTATTAAAACACTTTGATCAGATTGAGGTGGAGAATACTTAAGCCAAGAATTTCAAGATTATCTTAGAAATAATGGGATTTTATCTCAATGGACTCTACCATATACACCACAACACAATGGTGTATCTGAGAGGAGAAATCGAACACTATTAGATGTGGTTCGATCCATGATGAGCCGAGTAGACTTGCCTAAGTCCTTTTGGGGATATACACCAGAAACTGTTGTTTATATGTTAAACATAGTTCCTAGTAAATCAGTTGACGTTACTCCATATGAGATGTGGAATAACAAGAAACCCACCTTTCTCATATGAAAGTATGGGGTTGTTCTGCTTATGTGAAGAGGACAGTGTCAGACAAACTAGATGTTAAGTATGACAAATGTTTATTTGTGGGATAGTTAAAAGAAATGTTTGGATATTATTTCTACCATCCCTTAGAACAAAAGGTGTTTTTTTCAAGGCATGTTGTCTTCTTGGAAAGAGAATTTCTCCTACGAGAGGATAGTGGGAGTAAAATTGAACTTGGTGAAGTTCAAGACCTACAAATAGATGTAGAACAACCGATTGAACCCAAGACTGAATTTAATAATGATGAGATTATAGTTGAACCTAATTATACACAAATTCCTAGAAGATCTACTAGAATACATTCTATCCCTATGAGATATGTATTTCATATTGATTCAGATAGAGGCATAACTGTAGTAAAGGACAAAGAGCCTACAAGCTATCAAAAAGTTTTAAACAGTTCAGAACGTGATTTATGGCTTAAGGCTATGCAGTCTAAAATGGACTCCATGTATGAAAATAAAGTATGGACTTTAAATCAACCATTTGAAGGGATAAAACCCATAGGGTGTAAATGGGTCTTCAAAAAGAAGACCGACATAGAAGGTAATATAGTTACCTATAAAGCTCGCTTAGTAGCAAAAGGCTATCATCAAAAAGTAGGTATTGACTATAATGAAACATTTTTCTCCTGTAGCGATGCTTAAGTCGATAAGAATACTTTTAGCCATTGCAGCTCATTATGTTTATGAGATTTAGCAAATGGATGTGAAGACAGCTTTCCTAAATGGAAATCTGACTGAGGATGTGTATATGACACAACCAGAAGGGTTCACTTCAAGAAATGGTGAAAAGGTATGTAAGCTTCAAAGATCCATTTATGGATTGAAGCAAGCCTCTAGGAGCTGGAACATACGATTTAATGAGATAACCAAAGAGTTTGGTTTCTCATAGAATGAAGATGAACCTTGTGTGTATAAAATGATCAGTGGGAGTGCAATTGTCTTCTTAGTTCTATATGTGGATGACATATTGATCATGGGAAATGACATTTCTCTTCTCCAATCTGTTAAAATATGGTTATCCAAGCAATTCTCCATGAAAGTCCTTGGAGAAGCATCCTATATTCTGGGAATAGGGATCTATAGAGATAGATCCAATAGGTTGCTAGGTCTTTCTCAAAGTATATATATAGATAAAGTATTGAAGAGGTTCAATATGGATCTCTCTAAGAAAGGGTTTATGCCCATGGTGCATGGGAAACACCTCTCTAAGTCTTTGTACCCACTGGCACTAGAGGGTAAAGAGAGCATGAATAGAATACCATATGCATATGCAATTGGTTCTATCATATATGCTATATTATGTACACATCCAGATGTAGCATTTGCTTTGAGTGTCATAAGCAGATTACAATCCAATTTTGGAAAGGAACACTAAGTAGCTATCAAGAATATCCTTAAGCACTTAAGAAGGACTAAGGATATATTCTTGGTATATGGGGAGGGTAGTTTGGAAGTAAATGGGTATACAGATTCCACCTTCCAATCTGACAAAGATGATTGTAAATCACAGTCTGGTTTTGTGTTCATAATGGAAGGAGGGGCAGTTAGTTGGAAGAGTTCCAAACAAGAAATAATTATTGATTCCACGATAGAAGCTAAGTACATTGCTGCTTCAAAAGCAACCAAATAAGCAGTCTGGATCAAAAAGTTCATATCTAAACTAGGAGTGGTGCCTAGCATTGTTGATTCGATTCCTTTATATTGTCATAATAATGGAGCCATTGCGCAAGCAAAGGAACCACGGTCTCATCAGCAATCTAAGCATGTTCTCGGACACTACCATCTCATAAGGAAAATAGTAGCTAGAAATGATGTGAAAATAGAAAGGGTCCCCACAGATGATAATGTGGTGGATCCCCTCACTAAAGCACTTTTCCAGATAAAGCATGATCACCATATAAATAGCATGGGTCTAAGACATATGAGTGATTGGCTCTAGCGCAAGTGGGAGATTGTTAGAGAGTATGCCCTAGATCCCATTTAAAAGGGATATATTTCATATGTATGAATTCATATTCTTAATAAAAGGCATCATTCATTTATTAATGCTATGTTTAAATGCATGAGTTTGTAAATCTTAAATTAATAAATGAAGTGCTTGATATTATAAACACAGTGCAAAGACAGTCATGAAATTGTTCATGATATGAGATGTCTATTGCATGCAAATGTGTTAATATCTAAATATCCCTAGTCATAGAATTAACAAGATAGGAAATTATTAATTCGGATAGACTAGCACATGTTATGCTTCTAGAATGGTTCAAGTAGTGGTTCTCATAATTGTGATTATGGAAGATAATCAAAGCTAACATATGGATGTTTGTTAGAAGAACAAGTTCATTGGAGACCTGCAAAGAGAATCCTCACATGGATATTAAAGCTATGTCAGTGAGGAATCTCTTCATGGTGGTTGTGCAAGTATCCTTAGACTTGAGATCACCAAAGTTATCTTAAGTAGCAAGTGGTATACTTTGACTTCATAACTGATTACTTTTAATTGAGGGTGAACATAGTTAGGAGGTTGGATATATCATGACCTACTTAAAGATAGTTGAGTGATTAACAAAGGATTCACCATCCCGGATTTATTAAGGAATGTTATCTCGCATGATTCTATAATTGCCTTGTTCAGAGAATCTCTAGCCAGAGTAATATGCCAAGATAAATAGGGATCCATGAAGGGCATTTTGGGAACAATGGTTAAATTAATAGAACATACATAATTAGATTTATATGAGTTGATAGAAATTCATACTTAGAATCTAATTGAGATAAAAGTGGTGAAATGAGTAATTACATGGTAACTATTTTTATGGAAGGGTATAGTCAAACCACTTGACTTTCCTGACATTTGGGTAGTCATGATGCCTATCTAGAGGCCAATCATGACTTGTATAATAGTGTATCATAAATATCAATAGGGATTGATAAAATGATTTAAAGAAGTTTAAATCATGTGAGTTTTGAATAGAACTCACAATTATATATTATGCTGCCAATATGGACAGGAACCCAATAGGTTATACACATATAGAAAAAAGGATAAAATGGTAAAATGAAAAGGATAATAATATTGGATATTATTATGGGAATAGAGAAGTGAATAAGAGAATAATTAATTAAAGAGTTTAATTAATTATGATCAAGTAAAATTGTTCTCATAACTTTTTAGAAATGTTCTCTAAAATGGACCTAATTGAAATATTGTATTTCATAATTAATTATTATTGGACTATAAGTGTTATAGGGCTGATATAATCATTAATAGATCCATTGGAGAAAATAATGGAGGTCCAAAAATTTGAGTTTGGGGCAGAAACCTTCCAAAGGAAGGGTTTCACGCCACCTTCTAGTAGAAGGCCTTGGAGGCCTAATTATTGGACGAAAATAAATTAAATATATTTTCATAAGTGTTATGGAGCCTACATATTTAATTTGGATGGATTTGGAATTCATTTGGGTGATTACATCCAAGTGTATGCATGAAGGGCCTAGTTTGTGGGTTTTGTGCATAGTCTTTTATGAAAGGATTTAAATTGGATATAATTGAACTGAAATAAATTATTAATAATTCCAAAAGCACATTTAATATTTCTCCAGCAATTATAAAGAGCCCAATCCTATTATAAAGTTGGATTTTTAACCTAACTATAAAAATCCAAGTGATAGGGATTTTAGGGTTAAGTGAACAATTAAGAGAAAAGAAATTCTCTCACTCTCTCAACCTTAGCCGCCACCTCCCTTGCTAGCATCAAGGGATTTCGGCCAGCCCTTGTGTTCCTCCATTGTTGGTTCATTCAATCCTTCTCTAGTGTGGATTACTAATTGGAGGTGTTCAATTTTGGACACTATGGTTTACGACAACCCGGTGAGAAGGAAAATCAATTGTTTAACAAAAATCAAAGGTGATTTTTCTTATTCTCATTAATATGTATATTGTGAATTCATGGAAAGATCAGATCTATTGGTTAAAAATTTTAAATTCCGCTTATGTATGAGATGCATGTAATTGAGAATTCCTAACATAAAATACCATGAAATAACATTTAAGAACTAATAAAATGAACCATTAATATAAATAAATATATATATATATATACATAAATACATACATACGTACGTACGTACATACATACATACATACATATATTCAAATCAGCTCAATATTCACATGGATATTAGGGAATTTAAAGAGCCCATAAACAACAAATGACTATTCATTATCCATTATAGAAAATAAAAGAGAAAGGAGGGAACAAATGTAAAAAATCATTGTTGACGATGAAAACCCAGATAAATCTAATCTATAAAACTTTAAATCTAATGTATATTTGTCTAAGTTATCTAGGAAAACGTCTAAAACTTAAGGAAAATAAGAACAAAAGAAGTTGGGAGAAAAATAGATCTGAAAATTTGGTCCTCATTTGCCAAAAAGTAACTTTACAATTTATAGTCCCAAAAGGGTCACGGCCACAACCAAAACCTTATGACCGTAAGGTGCTTGAAAACTGTTCTAGACTGTAGGTTATCACAATCACAACCAAAACCTTATAACCATGAGATGATTTGTAATTCAATCCTGCCTCTAACTTTAATACATCACAATCACAACAAAATCGTTGCGACCCTGAGGTATGGGGTCGCTATCATGATGAATTTTTTGTGACCGTGATTTCATTTCTATTCTAAAATTCCTCATGTCACGGTCATGATGAAATGGTTGTGACTGTGACCTATGCTAAAACTCTGCATTTTTCCAAAATTGAGTAAGTCATGGGGGCAATAAATTTGTTCTGACCATGAGGTACCTAACATCTCTACAATTTAACACAAAACTACACCAATTACTATCAAAAGTGCATAAAATGCCAAAGTTAAGCTATTCTTAGAAAAAATTATTAAAAGAAACCAAAAACAAACTAATAACTCAGAAAAAGAAAAGAAAATAGACTAAAAATAGTTTTAAAAATAAGTAATACATTGGAGTTATCAAATGCCCCACACTTAGTCTTTGCTCTCCGTCGAACAAATGAACAAACCACATTTTCGCATACTCAAACTCAAAGAAAGAAAACACAAATTTAGACAAATTAGAACAATACTTTAGCAGAAGTCACTAAACAAAATCCTAAACCGAAAAGGTTCAATTTAAACCATATTAGCTAGTCTCTCTAAGTATGTGTGCTAGGCCAAAATAATTTTAACACTTTTAAAACAAAAATTTCAGTGCAATTTGATAACTGAGAAAAGAATTTATGTGTAAAATATTTGCACATACAGGTGTCATAAGCCTCTCCTTTAATACCAGAACCCGAAGGTCATCTCCATAAATAACACTAAACAAGATAAGATCCTTAGGTCTTAAACAGGTTGTAATGCGGCTAAGGTTAGGCTCACAAAAATAGGATTAAGATATACAAATTAGAATAGCCATTTTCTATATTAGCCCACCACCTCTCTCTTAGAACGAGGCTTTAACTCCACCCTTATTCAACCCATCATCATTGCCAATTGCTAAACTATCAAGAATTTAGCATGATTTTTCCAATGAATATCGCAAAGGAGAAGATTTCTCCTCAAAATATTTTTTTTCACTATAAGCACTTTAGCTTAAATAATATTTTAAGAGCTTAAAATCCTTCTTTTCTACACATAAAGTACCCCACACTTATAAGAAACCATGATTGCTAGCTCTGAATTTGATTGCCTTTTTTTTAGAGGTAGAGCAACCAACACTAACAATTGATAAGCAGGGACTTACAAAGATTCCTTTAAAGAATAAATTACAACCTAAAATTTTCATAAGAACAACAAACTTGGCAATGTATCCTTTTTGATAGATTTGTTCACAATTTAAGTTCAACCATTTTCTCACTTAAATTACCCAATAAAATTTCATCTCCCCTACTCTTGGAATGGCTAGCTCTAAAAGAGGTAAGGCAAAGGTTGTTTAGGCTTCAAGGATAAAAATACAAGTGTAATCAACAATCGTAATATTAGCACGCATTTAGCATGCTCAAATAAGCTCAAAAGGGCGAGCAAGGGATATTAAATGATAAAGGTAGGTCAAGAGTCTTTCTTAGAATTCAATCAAGAAAATTTTGCCTAGTCATTTCTAGTCTCACTTTTAAGTCATTTTATTACTTTGAAGGGTGATGGGGAAGGTTCTAGAGCTTTAGAATTCCTACTTAATCAACTCTATGCATTGGTTTTTCTTATTTTGTAAAATTAGGCCTAAAGTGCGCATTTATTAAAAGACTTACTGGTATAGATTCAATTGAAACTAACATATAAAGAGAAATTCATTCAACAACTAACTACTCTTTTGCTATTCAAATTATTCTAAATAAGCTTTTTTAATTATAAGTTCAAGCTCATTCACAAAAGGAACAAATAATAAGGGCAAACTAAACATAAGATGTAAAAGTAAGTGATAACAACAATAGACAAAAACTAAAATAAAATCACAAAACTAACTAAAATAGAAGTTGTGAAATAAACTAAAAACACAAGAAAAAAACATAAACTATAAAATAAAACCAAAAAATTAAAAACTAAAAAATAACAAATACAACAAACAAATTAAGTAAAGAGGTAAAGGTGAAGAAAATAGTTCTAGTTTAATGAGTCCCAATTCAACTCGTGTTACTATTTGGTGGCTGAGCTTGTGCCCCAAATGTTGGTCTTTTAGGAACATGCTCCTTATTTTCCCCCATTAGTAGGGGAAAATTTTTGAAGTTCACCAAGCACTATAAGAAAATGCTTAAATAGCAATAGAAAAATAGCAACAAAATTCATTTTCATTGCTAATTAGCAACGAAAAACAAATTTCATTGCTAAAATTGATGGAAGTTTTTAGGTTTAACAACAGAAATGAAAAATGGTTGTCTTTCATCGCTAAAAATGGAGGGAACTTATAGTGCCAAAATTTAGGAACGAAAATTTACAACGGAATGTTTATACCATTGCTAAATAAGGGGCCAGTAGAGCGTGAAAAAATTTTGCAATGGAAATCACCAACATAAACTTAATTCAATTGCTAAAATAGCAATGGAAAACAAATTTCGTTGCTATTTTGGCAACGGAAAAACATTCCATTGCTAAATAACCAACCAAAATGCAATTCAATTATGAATGAGCAACGTAATGTGTTTTTCATTGCTAAAATAGCAATGAAATATATTTTTTCATGGCTAAAATAGCAACAAAATGTGTTTTCCATTGCTATTTTAGTGACAGAAAATACATTCCATTGCTATTTTCATTTTTTCCCTAGGTATAAATAGTCCCTTTGGGGATTTTTCTCCTTCCGAGTGGAGATTTTTCTCTCAACCACTCTAACCTCCATCCTCACCATCTTGATAGTGAGGTTACCTCCACCAGCGATTCACCACTATCGTAATCTCTCTCTCCTTCAACCTTGTTGTCTTCCTCCCTCTCGATGTGTGTCTATGCCTCTCTCTCAACCTTGCTTTCTTTTTCTCTATTTCACAGTCTGTCTTTATATGTCTCCTTAATTTCTTATTTCTTTCTTCTGGGTAGACTGCCCTATGATCCACAAACCCTTGGTTTAGTTTTAAAAGCCTTAAATGCAGTGCATCTATACTTGCTACTTTGTGAAAGTGAACAAACTTCAAAGACTATAGTGCTTGTTGAAGTTGACCTCTAATTTCATTACTTGTCTTAATTACTATATAGGATCATATCATTGCCAAAATTTACATCTTCCTTGTAAGTTAAAAAATCTCTACTTTAATGTTTTTTTGTTTTTTTTTGCCTAATTTTTATAGTTATTCTGAGCATTGAAAGTTTACAACTTTCACACATTTTCTTAGTGACCCAAAATGGAGGTTTTTTGTTTTAGGGTTTAATTCTTGGGTTTGGTCAGATCAAATTGTAGAAGGAAGTGAGCACTCAAGATATGTGAAGCTTACAAACGAACAAGAGGCTATAGAGGATATTAAGCCAAGCTCAATCAGCCAACCGAGGTTCCTTAATCTCTCTTCCATTCCATAATGCTTTTGTTTCAAGACTTAATATTTAATTTTAAAGTTTTGATAGTTAAAGGATTTGATTTACTCTTTACATTATTATCCCGAAATTATAAGAATGTGAAGAAAAGAAGAGCTGGTGATTTAATCTTATTATAGCTGCAAAACCCAAACCCCAAACCCAACACTTTATTATTTATTCCATGCTTTTTTCTAGCCCCCCTATTTCTTTCTAGATATTTGCTATGAAGTTTAGAGTGTTTATGTTAGGATTGAAGAAATAAAAAATGAACTCGGTGGAAAAAGCTGATAAAGTGGTGGATTTAACTAATTATGTTATTTAATTTGTATTTTCCTTTTTTTCTTAAATTCTAAGAATAGATTCGGATTCTTCGATGTTGTCAAAGTTAGTGAGCGATCCCTCTCATGAGAAATCCCTTATTTACCAAGAAATCTATAGACAAAGGAAAAGTTTCCTCCTATTGAGAATTTGACAAAACAAACCCCAAATTTGAAAGAAAAAATATTCAGAGTCTTGCTGTTAAATATGGTAATTAACTACTACTACTGGTTTTCTTTAGAAATGAAATGATTCTATTTAGGAATTAACTTATCAGTTCATTATCCCTGTTATGTAAATGTATTATTTTTGGATAATTTTTTTTAATGTCTAGTTAGGGTTAAAAGAAGAGTAGATGTTAATCACAACTAGTGATAGTTAAGAAGTATGAATTAAAGCTAGTTGGTTTTAGTTTGACTACTGTCTATAAAGCTTCATCTTTCTATGAAAGTGAATGCAAATCTTTTTAATTATAATTGTAATTATAATTATAATTATATCTATACATTATGTTTTATATAATTCCTATTACTTTCTCAAGTATGTGACATCAATAGTCTTAAGATATAATTCTTTTCTAGGCAGAATTCATAATTTATCGATGAATTTGTTTTTGTATGACCAATTTGTTCTCTAAATCTTTGAGTAAATTGAGGAGAAAACTTTAAATTTTATAAACATTATTTTGTGTATAACTAGAAATAAGTCATGACTAAAGTTCTATAATTGATTATTGTTGAACTATATTGGTATGTTATTATGAACATCATAGTAGAACTCTAGAAATGTAGTAGCTCTCTAGCAATAATTTAAGCATCTTGTCTCTATAATATTTTTCTTACTCTAGTTGACATATATTTTTATCAAATTAAATTTAATGGACCTGGAGTAATTGTTGGGTTAATATGAAGAAGAAAAGCTTTTTAAACTCTTGAGCTCATAAACAATGAATGCCTTAGTTTGTTAGATATACCTGCTGAAAATAGCAAATATATAAAGATGCAATAGTATAAGATTTTCCTTATTTTTTGTTTTCAACTTTGTTAATATTTTTAATAAAGAGTGTAGAAACTCATTTGTGTAAAATGTCCTTTGCATGAATTTTTGGTTCTATCTTCTTTGTCTGCCAATAATTAAATTTGTTGTAGAAAAAGCTCTACAAAGACTATAACTACATAACTATTCTTTATAGCCTTAATAGTCTTCCTAATTGGTTTATATGAGCTTACATACCCTTGGAATAATTCATTGTTGCAATTAATGTGATCAACAGCTTGCCATTCTTGAGTCAAAAATTTTCTTCCATGGCTAGCTGAGGAATCATTTATTATTCCATTCTTTATTATTATTTCTTTTCTTTTTTTTTGTCTTTTTTCATTAATGCCAACATTTGTGACCTCTTTTCACCTAAATCCATCTGTTTGATTCTTAAGTTTTGTCTATAAGTAGAGAAAAGATATTTTTAGCTTTTCTTTTGGAGGTTCCACTGATAATCTTCTTGTTACTGGCTCCAAATCTTAGGTTTTGATATTTTGAATTTATTTTCTTCTCAATCAAGATTGCTTCTTTCTTTTTTATTTCTTTTCCTAATTGTATTTATAAGGAGAATAAGTTTGCAGTTCTAGGTTGTAATAGGTATTATTTTTTAGGATATTATTGCTGTAATTTTAGGTTAGGCTGGGTTTTTTGTTGTGTTTTTGCACTTTGGTCTATTGGTAACCTCTGCATTCTAGTTAAGCTCATATGGCATCTAGTTTTTATTACTTTAATAATACTCTGCATATAGAGATGGGATACACAGATGGCAAGAAACCAAGCATTTGGGATACCTTCACCAAGCAAGATTCAAGTCTCTCTCTCTCTCTTACTCACTAGTTTGTAAATAGGATCTTTTGGGTTATAAACTTGAACAATAATGCTATTATCTTAATTCAACTATTGTTTTTCATGTTTGAACTCAATGCGTATTAAAATAAATGTCCAAAAAATTTGATCATTTAAGTAATAACCTGATCATTTTTTTATAAGTTTTCATTTCAATGCTATTTAAAGAATTTGATTATTTTTAGTAGACTTGTCTAGTTTTGATGATATAATTATTATTTTAATCTTAGTTCTTTGTGCTTCTCTGTCAATAGAAAATGCTTTTTAAATCTTGATTTGATGTATTCTATCAATCAAGTTACTAGTAAAAATGCAATTAAGAATTGAAATTATAAATTGATTTTATTGCTGATCATGTTATCAGTCAATATCTTCTGGTGAGATAGAGTTAGTTTATATTTTATAGTTTTTCCTTTGATTTTTAACTGTATAATCACGTGTTTATTAATATAATATTTATATTCTGATGTTTTTTCAGTGATCTGTTAAGCAAAATAGAAAAAGAGGTTGATCTCTTCTAGTTGGATAAAAAGGTACATCACTTACTATTAACATATTATTTCATTTTAGTTCTATTACTAGGATCTGCTTTCAAATGTCTCTTATTCCTTAATTTTGGCTTCTACTGATTTTACTCATGATAGTGAATCAATCCAGGATTCTTTAAAGTTTGTCATATTAGTTTCTCTATGAATTTGTTTATATTAAATATGTAACGAATCATTTATGGTTGACAAGCTTTTGTAAAGGTTAAACTTTTTACTATCTTTATGTATTTAAAGAGGATAGAGCTACTAGTCACTTTGGGTTTGTATAAATTGTGTATACATTCAACGAAAATAGATTATTCCATATACATACATCTCCTGTTGGTTTGCTTTCACTACCTTAGATTACACTAAATGTACCTCTTTCCAATGTTAAGGCAGGAAATATGAACTTAATTAGGAAAGTGAAACTGTTGAGGTTTTATACTTATATCAAATATAAGATAAGCTAACAATTTAATGGGGAGGAGGAAGTTAGGTAGTACAAAGGTAATTTGCCTATTCATTTAAGTAGAACAAAACATCTACCAAAAACAATTTATTCAATATCAAATTTATCACAAAATAAGTGAAATAAAAAATTTATATGAATGAAACCATAAAAACCAAAAATGCCCCTAAAACTTCAAACTAAAAAACAAAAGGCCAAACGGTTTTTTTAGGGTTTGAAATGGCCAATTATAAAGGGCAAAGTCTTAGTAGTGAATGTCAGTCTCAAAACGAGCTTTGTGAAAATATATTATAATAAGGATTTGGACAACTGAAGCAAAAGTTATGATAAAAATAGTTCGAACCATAATAAAAATAACACTAACGACGATTGATGATTGGCTTAATTTATTGTGAATTTTTCTTGAACTTTTGCACTTTGCATTCTATTTTCTCTTTTTCTGATTTGTATTAATGGGTTTCTCTTTTCTTAAGTTGTAATTTAGCTTTGATATAATATCTGTAGCAACACCTAAGAATGGTATCTCTTGTAGTTGTTATTTTGCTTAAAATTCTTTAAAACAAAACTATTAATGGATTGTATTTTGACTATTTTAGTTGTTGTTTTGTTAAAATAAAACTTTTGTAGTTGTTGTGATTGCTTTAACTTATTTAGAATAGAACTATTAATGGAATGTATTTCAATTATTTTAGTTGTTGTTTTGGTTAAAATAGAAATGTTGTAGTAGTTGTTTTGCTTAAACTTCTTTAGAGCTGAACTATTGATAGATTGTATCATAACTATTAAATATTTGTTCTTCATATTTCTACCTGTTGTTCTTATCTTCTGGCCCTGCTTTGCTGCTCTGTATTAATTCTGCACTTTGGATGGTTTTACACTTTGGAGTTTATGTTTACTTTGTTTTCTCCTTTTTATCGCTATCCTGTGTCAGAGCACTTCAAGGGATTGTTACTACTTGTTTGTCTCTTGCTTATACTAATAAATTAATTTGAGAGTTAAACCAGTCTTTCTCTTTTAGCAAAGAATCCTTCATAAGAGATCTAAACTCATTCTCTAAGCTATAGGCCTTCCCTTCGACTAAGACTAGTCCCTCTCTTAGCTCATGCACCCTACATTTAATTTCTTCATTGTCTACCTGTTGTGCATGACTTAATTTCTCATCATTATCACCATAACCTCAATTTTGCACCAAAATACTCAAGAACTCCAATTTGGATTCTAGGTTTTTTATTCCTGATTCTTGACTTCTCAATAAATGCTCTTAAGTCTTCAATAAATTCTCTTGATTCTTGATCTTTTCCTCTTAAGAATTAATTTTGGCCTTCCATTCTTCTCTTTTAGCTCTAAACTACTTCTTCCTAATGGCAAGCAAGTCAAGGAGAACTTGAATTTTGGAGGCACTTGACTCTTACAATATCCATTATGAGCAAGGATCATTAAAAGATGGTAAAGAGTAGATTGTGGAAGGTTGATGCAAGTACTACAATTCTTGCATTTCTCTCCTTAACCCTTCAATTTGTGCTCTCAAAAGAACCAATTCATTATCTTAGACAAAACTATGCATCATTTGAAAATCCATCAAAATCTTCCTGCAAAGAATGCTACCAAATCAAAAATAAAGAAAAATAAGAAAAAAACTCAAACTAACTCAACTAAAGATACTAAACAAATAACACCGTTTTTTCCCTGCAACGGTGCCAAAAACTTAATCGAATTCTAGTAAAAGATTGGCAAAGTAATATAGGGGAATATACTTAAGACCCCAGAATATCAAGGGAAAAAGGGTTATTATGCTAAGTATTTATGGTTGAGTGGAATTAATCTGAGACAATTCCTAAGTTTTAGATTAAATAGAGCTCTAAATCTAAATAACAAAATAATTTAAATAAGAAAATAAACAACTAAAACTAATGAAATTAAAACTAAGACATTAATTATAACAGGCGTTCAGGTTCACTCATCCTCCCCATACCCGATGTGAATTAATTAATCTTCACTTATATAGATTAAATTAGGATAACCCTTTATACCCAAACATCCCATTTCGAAGCAAGCTACTCTAATCACAAAACATCTCATCCCGAAGCAAGTCTTATAATTAGCCTATGCACGGGTCTTACATCCTAGGTTCGGATTGCTTTCCTATCTCGAAGCCAAATAACCCGAGATCCTATCCATTTTACTTCAAGCTTTGGTTTTAATACCTTAATACCTATAGCCCATTGAGTCCCATCTTAGAGCAATCTCAAATTTACAGTAATAAAGATAGAAAAATAGGGCATAAATACATCCATGGCATTCACATGTTAAAATCAATCATCCAAAATAAATAATATGGCAAAACTTTTAAAATACCATTAAATAACATTTAAGAACTAGTAAAATAAACCATCAATATATATCCAAAACAACTTAATATTCACATGGGTATTAGGGATTTAAAGATCCCCTAAACAACAATTGACTACTCACTATCCATTACAGAAAAAAAAAAGAGAGGAGCGAATAAACCCAAAAAATCATTGTTGATGATGAAAACCCAGCTAAATCCAAGTGTCTCCTACTTTAAATCTCTAATGGAAGATAAGTTTAAAACTTAAAAATGAAATCTAATCTATAAAACTATAAATCTAATGTATATTTGTTTAAGCTATCTATGGAAAACTTTTAAAACTTAACTAAAATAAAAAAAAAGTTGGAAGAAAAATAGATCTGAAAATTGGGTCCTCCTTTGCCAAATAGCAACTCAGAAATTTATAATCCCGAAAGGGTCACGGTCACAACCAAAACCTTATGACTATGAGGTGCTTGAAAACTATTTTGGACTACAGGGGTCACGATCACAACCAAAACCTTGTGACCTTGAGGTGCTCCATACTTCGATTCTATATCCAACTTTAATAAGTCACGGTCACGGTGAAATTGTCCTGACCTTGAGGTATGGGGTCACAATCATGATCACAATGAATTTATCATGATCGTGAGGTGCTTCTGATTTTGCTTCTATTCTAAAATTCCTTATGTGACGGTCACGGAAAAATGGTTGTGACTGTGACTTATGCTAAAACTCTATGTTTTGCCAAAATTGAGTAGGTCACGATGGCAATGAATTGGTTGTGACTGTGAGGTAACTAACATAATTGCAATTGAACACAAAATAACACCAATTATTATCAAAAGTGCATAAAACAAACTGTTCTTAGCAAAAATTATTAAAAGCAACCAAAAATAAACTGATAACTCAGAAAAAAAAAAACAAAACAAACTAAAAATGGTTTTAAAACTAAGTACTACATTGGAGTTATCAACACCTTTGGCCTAAAGAAAATGAACCAAATATTTATTTTAGATGAAAAATACCTTGAGATTAATAATAGACTCATAAAAAACACATCTCAGGAGAACTATGCCTCATGTATTCAATACTCAATAATAATAATTATAAGTGGCAAATGTCAAATTGGACAGGCTTGGATTGGATCATAAATGGACCATTATTTATGGATTATAAATGGGTTAATGCCAAATAAGTTAGGTAGATTTGGATCCATTTATGGATTTGTTATGTCTTGGCCTAAATTTGTCACTTGGTAGTCCAAATAAGTTACATTGTGGCACATATGGGCACATGGTAGCCCAAATCCAAATCCATGTAAATAAAATACAAGCCTACTATGAGAAGGGTAAGGTTTAAGCTAGGTGCAATTGGGTTAAAATTGGGTCTAACTAAATCAGATTAGCTTTAGACAGGATCTAGCTGAGCTTTTAATTTTTTTTCTATCCAAGTAGATCTAAGCATATAAAATAAAATACAAGTGCTAGGCTGGGTTAGAGATGGCACAGGTTTGATCAGGCTTCATTTGGTTTGAATCTAAATGGAATTTTAAGATTTTTTTTCTACATAAGCCTAACCTAAGTTTTCATAAATAAAATACGGGCTTATAGACATGATTACATTTGAGCCAAGCCAAATTTGGATCGAGACCTAATCAGATTAGATAGGGTTCAATTAGGCCTAGTAAGGCTTTTAAATTATTTTCTATACAAGTTAGATCCAAGTCCATGTAAACAAAATGTTCCTAGAATAGGTTAGGTTAGGTTCAAGACGAATCAGGTTCGATCGAGCATGTTCTAGTTCAGACTAAGCCTAACTAGATCATATTGGATTGGATTCTAATTGGATCTAATTAGGCTTTTAATTTTTTTCTTCAAGCTAGATCTAAGTCAACATAAATAACATATAGGTCAAACACAAGCCGGGTTCGGTTCAAGATTGGTTTTGACTAGGCGAAGTTTAGTTCAGACAAGGCTTAGTCTAACTAAAATTTGAAGATTTTTTATGTACAAGTCTAATCTAAGCTTGTATAAATAAAATACAAGCTTAGTTAAGGCTAAATTAGATTCTGCTATATTGATTTTGGGCCTAGATGGGTTGAGTTCGGGCTAGGCCTAATTAGAATTTAAAGATTTTTTATGTACAAGTTCAATTCAAGTTCTTATAAATAAAATATTGGTTAGATTAGGTTTGAAATAAGCCTAACAAAAATTTAAAAAAATTTTATTTAAAGTTCGTTCCAAAACTATATAAAGAAGGTACAAGCCTAGTGTGGGTTGGATTGTGTTTGGATCATGTTCAAGTCAGGTCAAGTCGAATTGGGTAAGGATGGGTTAAGTTTGGGCTAACTTACTTGGTATAAGAAATTGAACCGATTTTGGGCCTAAATCGCTCGAGTTTGAGCTAGGCCTAATCAAAATTTGAAGATTTTTTATGTACAAGTCCAATTCAAGTTCTTATAAATAAAATATGGGTTGAATTGTGTTCGATATAGGCCTATCCAAAATTTGAAAACTTTTTACATACAAGTGCAAACCAAGCTTATATAAATAAAGTACGAGTCTAATGTGGGTTAGATTGAGTTTGAACCGAGTTTAAGTCAGGTCATGTCAGATTGGGTGAGGATGGGCCAAGTTCGGATTGGCATACTTGGTATAGAAAAAATTATAACTAGTATAAATTTGGAATTTTGACTTATTTAGTATGCCCATTGATGGGCCAAAATTTAATGGCCATTTTGAATTGGTCCATATAAGCATGCTTTTGGATTTGATTGGATTTTGTTCAATTTTTTTGATCGAATTCGGATAGATTTAAAATCCAAATACAAACAAATTACCGTAATAAATTCATGATAGTAAAATTGCAACACTTACAAATAATAACCTATTAAAATAGTGCTTAAAAAAGAGTAATAACCTTTTCAAAACCTGATACACCAAAATAAAGAAACAAATATTACCTATGTACCTAAATTCTTTATTTTATATTAGCTTAAAATGATAACTTTTTGACAAATAATGTGTTTTGAAATTTTATTTGGTGAATTGGGATATTTTAAAAAACATTTAAGGAAATGGGGTGTGTATAGATTTTGCAGCTACATATAGTGGAATCAGATATGAAGGGTCCACTTAATAAAGTAGAATTCATACAAACGTTGCAACACTTGGCTACAGGATCAATTTGTCTGATTCCATAACACTGCATTGCAAAATCAGCTCTGACATTAACACTAATCCCGCAATAATGAGCAACGACTTTAAGTTTGCCATTTCTACTTTCCCCCGAAAAATTATGAAATGCATTGAAAAATTTCCTAAACAAACTATATATATGCACACATACACACACTAGCTAATGAATTATTTTGTGAGAATTGTAGTTCTGAGTGTTGAATTATTTACATGAGAGGAGAAGAAAAATTGTGTTTGAAATATTACTTTCCTGTTATATGAAGAATTTTTATTGACATTTTTATTGTCTTAGTAGTAATATCTTAGAGTATTAAAAGCTTGCAAGATATTTTATTTGAATATTTATTATTTGGCACATTTAATTTTAATTTTTACTGTATTAGCATCAATTTAATTTTTTATTTGATTTGGTAAATTATAAATATCAATTAAAGTATAAAATCAAGAAAAAAAAACCATAGAAATACTAGTCTTAGAAATAAGGTATGTTTTCAATTACAGTATATTTATTTATTTATGATTTTCTATTAGATAATTATTAGAAAACAAAAATAGCTATATTTTATTATTATACTGCAATATTTTTAAATTTTCATAAAATAATATAATA